>CM062854.1:31777104-31841000 GCA_031772225.1 Eubasilissa splendida | reverse complement strand
TCCTCCGGACGGACTGTGTGCTGTGGGGCGCAGAAGCGGCGACAGCGTCGACTGCACCGCTTCCGATAGATGACAGAATGAAAAATACAAGTGCAATCTGTCGGTTATGTCTTCTAATTTTATAAAATATTTTAAAATAAAGTATTGTATTCGGTTTCGGCCGCAATAATACCCCCCTAGTACGTATTGATAAGTATTTTGAGAACACTGAAATTGATTACAGCAAAATTTGCAAGTAAACTCTACATACGAGTGAATACGGTAGGTATCTTTGCAATGTGACGAATGGTCATTTTGGAAGTTAACAATGTCGTAAATCCCATACCCTTATTCCTGCCTGCCTATCATTTTTATGATCTGAGCCCGAACAGACTATTTGTAGACAATGGAGCTGCAAAGTTCCGTAAATACGTGATTTAATATTTGTATAATGCCGACATCAATACAAATGGAACTGCAGGAAGAAGAGCAGAAGAGCAGAAGAGCAGAAGAGCAGAAGAGCCGAAGAGCAGATTCCGCCGTATGTAAACCACAATGAATAAAATAAAAATTAGTTGAGGTACAGTGTGTGTGTACTTTTTCGCTTCCGCTCGCGTGCGCACAAGTCCAAAAATATTCTCATTGCGTCGTTTCTCCGATCCGGCAACGCGATATTTTTACTCTGGAGACGTGTGCTGCTGTTATGTTAGTGTAGTCTCAATGTTTTGAAACTTTTTTGGAGGTTACTTTTATATTGGAGATTGCGAATAGTTCGCGTTTAAAAAATGAAAGCTAAAGTAAATTTACGAATGTGTAAAAAAAACAGCTTTAAATGACATTTCACGTGATCATTTAAAAAAAAAACCAAAATAAAGAACGCGGTGAAAATGCTATTGTGCAATTGTTTACCGAAAAATTTGACGATAAGGAAGTGCGGATTTTATATTTGTTCGATGTTAAAAATAAAATTCTTCACGAAAATTCTATCACACATTTTAGAATCAATAATTATGATACTTATTAATATTGAATAATAATAAATATTTCATTTGTTATTAAAATTGATTTTACATTCAAAATAACCTATATCTGTGAGCTACTCTCGTTTATTAAAAAACTGCCGCGCCCTTACGCGGCATTTCAAACTCCCCGCGCGGTGCGACGTTGCCGAGTCGCCATGTCTCGCTGCGTATTCAAGTTAGAAAAGGAAACGTCAAAACTTCAAATCGTACACGACACCGCACCCGAAACGGATCTATCTAGACTAGACTACGCCAGCGCGAGGGGAACGCGATAATACGATGCTTTGATAAATTATCGGCAAGCTTCCGCAAATCTTGCTCCCGTTCGAGCTCTCGGCGGTCTGATGCCTTTCAGATACAAACGTAGATTGCCCAGGCGACAGGCGAAGTGACGCGCTCGATCCTCCGGACTGAGATGCACACGGAAGCGGACAGCGTCGACTGAACTCTCCAATAAATGACTCTGTAACAATAAAACAATATTCTAAAGTGTAGTTGTAATTTATTTTAGTTACCTTGTAAGTATTATGTTAGAATAAGGCGGCACTGTACATAAAGTGTCGCGCCTAGTTCATTTGAAGCATTTAACTTCCAATAAATTATTTAGAGGGTTTTTTATCAAAAAATTTTACCCTTCCTTCCAATTCGTGTATTAATATAAAACACTTATGATGTTTATTACAATAAGGTAGTTAGTAAAAGTGTCAAAGCGATTAGCGCTGATGCACTTATAGCAGTAGATTTGGCGGTCTAGCCGCATGTAGAGTACTCAGAGTATCGTAGACTCTGAGGAATTGGAAAAAAAAAAACGTCAAAACTGTCAAAAGTATCTCACTTTTAACATTTTTTATAACAAAACGAATACCGCTTGTTTTAAGTTATTTTTACAGAACGATAAATGTTACATTTTCAATTAATGATTCTCTTTTTCAACAAAACAATCGTAAGGAAATTGCTATCGTGCGCTACAACATCGTTGGTTCAACAACAACATGGTTCGTATGTTAAATATGCTCATTTTAATAGTCAGTCAATATTACAAATTTACTACCGCGAGGACTATTGAAAAAATATTCTACGTATAAATAATATATGTGTATTGAAAGTTTCAAAAGGATTGTAAGAAAATAATATTATTATAGATTATTCATTAGAAATAAATAATGAAGAAATTTAGGAGGGAGGTGAACGAAAATAAAGTATTTATTTAGGTGTAATAATTGACGACAATAAACTAAAATTCGACAAACGTATTTTAATTATTACAAAGAGTGACAAAAAAGTTGACTTTTTAAGCAGAATAGGAAAGCGCGACTTAATTAGTTAGTGTATAATTATATTGTCATCGATTGGCCACGCACGCCTCGCCTCGCCTCGCCTCGCCCCCTGTCCGCGCTCCGTTCCGGTCGGAGCGTCGACGAGGCGCGGCATAATGGTTGAAGTAAAATAGGCACCGAGTACCGATATTTCATTTTTCAAACTAAGTATGCAGTTGGATTCATTCCATGTGTCATCGCCGATAACCCTAGTGATGCATCAAGTCCCTGTCCCTGCAACGGTGCATTCGGCCTTTGTGCTAATTTGAATACGCACGTCTTCGCTAAGTTGCCTGCTAACGACAATTTGTATGAAAATGGCCGAGAAAGTGAAGTGGCACGCGCCTTAGGTGAGCTCTCCATACAAACGACGAGAAAAAGAGAAAAAGGTGTTTAAAAGAATATAGTGCAAATAATAAAAGAAGAAAAAACACATGGCCTGGAATATATATCAATAGCTGAGAAGATCATTCCAGTAAACGAGTTCATCCCGGTGCCGGGCCGTGCCGTGTCATGGGCTAGCACGTTTAGCGATATTATTCATTGATATCTACATTTTCGCTTGGGTTAAGTTTAATTAGTTACTATTTGTAATGTAGGTAGGTAGGTAGGTAGGTAGGTATGTATCACTAAATAAATTCATATTTTAATGGGTTTTTTTGCTTGAATAAACATATATCTTATTTATTTATTTCGCTACATTCGAAGGATACTACAGTAGGAAAGCTAGTAAGATAATATTAGTTAGAGTTAGAAGGATTAATGTATTTTATGATTGACCAGGATTTTAATTTCTTCAAATGCTATAAAAAATCCAAAGAAATAGGGGAAGGGAAGGGAAGGAAAGGGAAGGGAAGGGAAGGGAAGGAAGAACAAAAACAGACATCACATATTTCGTGAATTCTGCAAGCTTCAGAATAATGAAAAACGAGCCTAATAAATATAGTACGGATTAACCGAAGGCGAAATGGTACATACGGTGATCCTAAAGAAAGCAGCAGTTTCTGTTTGCGGACAAACGGTTCAGGAATACAAATTTAAGAATGCCTGTAGTTGTTCCTCAACCTCACTGCTTGCTCTTCAGAGATCTCAAGCGCAAAGAAAAATGATTAAATTAAGGTAATAAAGCTTACACATTCAGGTGTATGTTATTTAACTCGTGTTATTTTCTTACAAAGTGTAAATCTGAATGCGAGGCGTAAACATGTTATAATAAAAACTTTTTTGATTTTTTTGACGCTAATAACTATTACTATTATACTTTATTTACCTTATGTTATAAAATGAATAAAATGTATCAAGAATTAAATTGAAAAAATATGCTTTTATTTAACTACTTATTTGTATGTCTCCTCGGTAAGTCAAAATTGAATAGTAAGCAATAAAAATAATAAACATAGAATAGACAGGAACTATTCTAGTATCTCAGTAGCTAATGTTAAACTACAGAGACGATGGACTTAGTGCCTTTCATAAGAAAGAGTGCGATTTGTTTAAAATTTAACTTTCTTTATTTAATTACAGGAAGCACAGAACACAATTACTTTTAGTTTTTATGTAGAAAACAGACAGAGGTAGGATATGTAGAAATATCTGATAAAAAATTAAATATGACGTTATTATTCTCATTCACCTTTTCTTGTTTTCTTCCCTCCCTTCTTCCCGCAGATAGATTCTATCATTCCAATTATATGTTAAAAGTAAAATGTTCTAGCATAAATATAAAATGAAAAATTGATTATTGCCATCATTAATGAACAAAAATATAATAAAGAAGTCGGTTGGATTTTAGACTTCCGCAAACAATGGATGGGTATAAATGAAAGATAACAGTAATAAACGGTAACCATAATGAACACTGTTCAAAGTTAATCCAGTTTATGTTCAGGAAACGTGATTAACTTAAACAATCGATCATTTTTAATCGGTGCATAAAAGATACTATTAAAAATCGTACTTTTCAATACCGATCGATCGTATCAATAATGTGACAAACAGAGAGAGATAGATTGAGAGAAAGAGACACATATCGAAGAAAGCGCAGTGGCCGCGTCGCTTGCGCGCCCAGCGAGAGCTTCCGAAGACACGTCCTCTGCAGACGCGACAAATTTTCCCACCCACCCGCCCTGGTCCCGATGGTCAGCGCTGTGTCGTACCCCTCTTTTTCATTTTCCCCACTTCCTTCGCCGATATGCGTGAATGGGACAAACCTACGCAAAGTTTCTTCCGTCTCGGTCGAAATTATCGGAAAAAGTGTCACTCGGTCGGCCAGTTTACGGCGCCGAAGAAAAAAAGATTTCCTCTTTGTGAATGTACAGCCGGTCGCTTAGCGCGTATTGACTACTTTTTACGATTACATCACTTTCTTAATCTCCGTCTTCTTGCGCGCGCATCCTTTTGGCCATTCATAAAAATCTTCACCATTCGAGGCCAGTAAAGTCAAAAGCGATGCCGCTCCCGGCTGGAGGAATATTTATTCCACAAATAGTGCAATTATCGTATTCGTGTGCTATGAAGCAAAATCAGTTTTGTGCGTGTGCTGCTTGTGAAACTTCGAGGTGAGTGAAGCGATCATCTTTGTAGATTTGTCCGAGATGCGGTGCTGTGGAAGAAATATATATTTCCATATCTTGGTATAAAAGTAATTTTTAATTAAGATTTTGAGAATATTTTCTGTCCGTCCGTCCGTCAGTGTCAGTGTTTATTCTCGATAAAAAAAAAATGGTCTTTCATGTCGCTCGAGTCAATTTCTATCAAACCTTCTCCTGATCCTGGAAAGCTCGACTCGGCAGGCGGCAGGCGGGCGGCTCGAGCCGATCGCCCGCGGCTCGTTGATCCGATGCAGTCTGCGATCGAGTTGATTGTTGAACAATTTCCCCGTCAATGGGTTCTTCACTAATCAGTTTTTTTTAATAATTAATTATATTAAATTGTTTTATTTACGAGGAAATCATATGAATAAATATAAATAAATTATATTTTTGAGTCAGTTTTGCCTATCGTAACTTAAATTAAGTTACCCTACTCGTATACTTATATTAAAACGTTTAATTCGGTACATACAAATATAAATATTTTCTCTTCTACTTACTTTTCAGTATATCGTGACATTTTTTATACCAGACTGCAGCATCCTCGGCGGGGGTGGTTGTCGATGAAATATTACACTCGAAATTGTCACATTTGAAGCACATTATTTTTAACAATAACACTTTTACATCTCTTTCTTAGATTTACATCATTTTTTGACGTCGTCGTCTTCTTCTTCTTCTTCTTCTTCACTGTGCGCCAAATTGTTCATTTCTCGTGCCTCCTCCTTTTTTTCCTTTTAATTTCTTAGTCAAAATCTACTTCTACAGTGCGTCAGCGCAAATCGCTTCGACACTTATATAATATTACATACGAATTGAAAGTGTAAAACGTCAAATGATTTCTAAACATTTTACTGGAATTTAGAAAATAGTTAATTAACTTTTTACCTATACAGTGTCGCCTTATTCTATCATAATACTTACGAGGTAACCAAAATAAATTACGATTACACTTTGGACGCTGTCTCCGCTTCGTCTCGTCTCAGTCCGGCCGAGCGCGCCGTTTCTGTTCCGCTCCGAGAAATAGTGCCCCGGCAACCGATGATTGTACGCGCATACGTGAAAAGCATCAGACTGATATTTGTATTTTTATATTGTATTCACGTCCTTATGAGCTTTTAGAAAAAACATTAATTGGTAGAAATGATTTAACAGAAAAAATATATATATTTAGGTTTAACGCAGAATGGCCGATTACCAAAATCAATTATCATAAAACATTGAACATCGGAATATATCTACAAGCTACGAGATCAAAATCTTTCCCGAGCACCTTCACTAAGGGGGGTTGTTGGTTATCCTACAATGGAAGTTAGCCGACAGTTTATGAAAGTGATATGTGAAAATGTTAACTCCTTTATTTTATTTAGGACGTTCTCCTACAAGATAGATAGATAGATAGATAGATAGACCGACTCGCTTTCCCTCAACTGTTCCTGTGACGCGACACGACATGTCTAAAATACGTAATAATTATTTTACTACACGTCGTCCCATTATGATTTGTAATCAATCCCTAATTTCTGGAGGATAGACACTAGTGCGCCTTACGGTCCACGGAATACGCATCAGCCGCCCCCAGCACCACATCTCGAAGGCATTCAACATATTTATTATTTCTTAGTGTTCCGTGTTTCCATTTATAGAACACGTGACAGGTCTACTTCTAGTCAAAGGTCAAAAGCAGGGTTCTTAGTTCTTTATCGATATGTTTTATTTATTTATTCATATCTACGAACTTATGCCTATTGCAACATGAATGTCCGCAATATTACGTAACACCTTTAATAGGAATTATAATTGTACGTACAGATATTTTAACGATAAATTGACGGTATTCTTTTGTTAGATATTTATACAAGCGCGAGTATATTTCATCATTTGTTTGACGCGCATCTCCGGGAAGTCGAACAATATTATAGTTTGACAATTATAATAGATTTAAAATTTTACGAATGTTTCAATGTCTGAGCCAATTAGCAATTAATTAGGTGTGGACACAACAATACACCAAATTAGAACAAATTAATAAACGATTTCAAAATTTGCTTTATCAATTTATTTTTTCCGTTGAATGCACCACCGCGATCATCTTCTTTAGTTCTATTTTCTTTTATTGGGGGAGTAGTTTCGTATCTATGTCGAGTGAGTCAAACAAATACTCTACTCTAGGCTTCCTTCGGCTTTTTGAACATGGCACAGAATATTCATCTGGAAATATTGGAATGGAAGTTACAGCATACGTACATACTAACTTTGAATTTTGATTTCGTGCTTTATGGAGTACCGGGTCTCGTGGACCCCTTGCTCCTTCATCATGTTGTATGTTGTCGTATTATTATTATTATTAAATTTCTGTCAAAAGAGGGCAGGGGACTGCTAGCTTACGCAGTGATTTATAACCTCTAAAGGAAGACTTTTTGGGGCGTTTTATTCGCGAGGGGACGGTCGTATCGTAAGTCGATCGTGGGGTTTCGGTGCTCGGGGAGTCCATCATAAAAATGCTCAGAGAGATCCTTGTCGCACTCGACCGACCTGCGGCCCGCCAAGCTGGCCAAGTGCGGCCCGAAACACATTCATTATCAGAAACGCGATTTAAAATAAAACTGGTATGGTATGGTGGTACCTAGAAACAACAACTATAACACAATTAGCAGCATTGGGATAGTTGATAGATTTTTGGAAATTAGTCAGCCAGCCAGCCCCTGAAAAATACAAGACTACAGAGATGTGTCTTCCTGCTGCTCGCGTTGTTCGCACCGACGTATTTTTGGGAATTATCCTATTCCAAAATGAAATATGCAAAAAACTTGATGACGTATTGAGCGTAGCAATTATAAACACGATTTGTCTTAAAATAGTACCAAATTTATCCCAGTATCAAAAAAATCACACTAATTTTAAAATAAACAAACGCTTGGATTAGTTTATTTTTTTCATTATCGTATTTTAAGGTATAGTATACAGATATGACGAAAAAAATTTTCATCTAGGGAAATACGCTGTTAATATTTGAGCTGGTATTGGCCGGTATGCTGATAAGCTGTAAGTATTGTTATCATTCTGTTTTAGTTAAAAAATATATTTGTCCATTTATCAAGTCTAATCTTAAATCAAACGTGTCATTATTCGGTGGTGGGGGGGGGGGGGGTATAGTATATCGGGCAAGCGGACGTTAAATACGAACGGTGATATTATAGAGCCTAGCGGGACTTCTGTCAGTAGCTATCTAACGGACGATATCCGATAGGAAACTGGCTAGTAATTTGATTATATCGAGGGAAACCGGCGAGGTCCGCTTTGAAGAGTAGGCCGTCGTGCCGTACTCTGTCGACGGACAGGA
Organism: Eubasilissa splendida; assembly: GCA_031772225.1. Classification (NCBI taxonomy): domain Eukaryota; kingdom Metazoa; phylum Arthropoda; class Insecta; order Trichoptera; family Phryganeidae; genus Eubasilissa; species Eubasilissa splendida. The sequence goes on along the minus strand of CM062854.1, from coordinate 31,832,749 downwards.
CTGCCGCGTATTGTTTATTAATAATTCCGTTATTTTTTTGGGACTATTATTATACTTTGGAGGATTGATTTTACCCGTGCATGGGAGTCAGCTAATCGGCTAATGGGTCGGTGGCTTTGTGCTACGGTCGGATTCGGGATTGGGATCATATCTGCAAGCTTAAAGGCGCGGGGGAGGCTTTTCAACATTTTATCGGTTGGAGGGTTCTTTTCATTATTAGAATATTTTCAGAATATTTTTCAGATTAAATCACATATTATGCTGTGTGATATTACCAGATTCTTTAAGACCCCCCTTTTATATTTAGTGAAAGTGTCGCGGCAATAATCGGACCATTCGAAAAATGCACAAACATTACATCTACTGATATTTCGACTGACACAATGACGCAAGTGTCGATGGCACCAGAACACGTCCGCGACTCGCCACGTACAGGAAAACCAGATACCGACGATCTTGTATGAGAAGATGTACGATTCGAAGGCGAGAATTGTGTTTTGTAGAGTGTGGCGCTCTATCCTCTCTGTCTAAATTAGTTAGTTAAAATGAACTAAATGATAATAGTGAGTGCAATTTTGTTTAATGGTTAAATATTGTATTTGTTTTAGTATGGGAGCAACGTATTGCGGGGCGAGTATTATTACAGCAGAGCAAAAATAGAAACTCTCTCATTTTTACTTGCAACAATGTAATTTAATTAATAAATTAACAATCAAATAAAAAATTGAATCAGCAAGCATAGTCTAATTCTTTCCTATAAAAGTAACACGCACCCTTTTAATATCCTGATAGAACAGAGTGAACCAATTACGCGAGGGGTCACCGTGAGAAAACTACACATCTTCCAGAATAACAGTGATCCGGCTAGCGCTGGACAAGGATCTCATTTAATTCGGGCATTCATCTCGTAAAATAATTCATAAAACTCGTACCCTCGCGAGGGGTCCACGAGACCCGGTACTCCGTAAGCCACTATTTCCCATTCTATAATATGTCACACGCACCGACTAATTATAAACATGCTTTTAAAGTTTCGTTTCCTCTCCAAACTTTAGATACCAAACCCATTCTTTAATCATTTTTAGCAGCACACATTTTCATATAAATATTTATTCGTATTATTGATTGTTTTCACACTTTTGGCATTATGATTTTTCACTCACTCACTCACTCACTCACCCACTCATTCTCACATAATCTCTCGTTTAGGTATATTCCTCTTCCGCTTACTAGGATTGATTTTTTTTTTCTTCCGTCGAAACAAACCAAGTCGCTTATAAATTCTCGTTTAAATCACCCACATTTTGTAAATACGAAATTTTTAATTCTTGGGACGTAAAAGAGAAACACTAATGAATTCTTATTTAAAATAGTTTTGGTGGTTGCAGTAGTTACACCGATAAATTGAATAAGTTTAAATATTAAAATGCTCGAAACGATACAATTAATTAATTACAACCAAATTTAGCACTCGATACGTTGAACTTGCACAAATCTGCAGTTTATCGGCGATTGTTTGTCTAATAGTTCAAATAAAGTGACGCCGACCGCGGGTTTTTTTACAATTAAATGTCCCACAATAAAAATCACAATGCCGGTGTAATCACGACAGATGCATAGCCCACGGTACATATCTCAAAATTCGCCGATAATTATCTATTGAATTTTCTCTGACGTAGACATCGAAAAGGAAACGAACAGAACGGCCTTTCTTTAAAAGTAATAGCAGACTCGTCGGCAATTCTACAACTATATTTTTTCCAAGTACAAAATATTACCTATATTTACCGTCTATGAATCTATCGTTCTCGAAGTTCGATCGTTCCTGACGCCATCACGATTGCAAACATTTCTAAAAAAATTTACATTACGATCTAATTCCTCGGACTGATAGTTTTAAACGCATATTAATAACATTGTCGAGGTCCTGCGGGTTACTAAATATACGGAAATATTAGGCTCTACACAATCGGACTGACGGATGCTACTCGGGATCCACTCCGGTTAGCGTCATTAATCGGTGGAAGCACCGCAGTGTATAGGGATAGTATATTATTGACTCGACTCACCGTCGCTGCAGCCCGGGATGCACTCGCGCGGCACGACACGCCGGCACCGGTCCAAACACAATTGTGCAGGTCGACACGACATTTCTTCAAAGTCTAATTTAAAAGACGGAAAATACCAAAGTACCCAATTCCCCGTATAACTGCCGAAATTGTTAAGTAAACAGGATTAAAATAGGATTACAGCGGTCTAATGGGGGGTGCCGATCGTAAAATGTAATTAGTTTATTGGCCGACCCTGTTGTATCTCCGCTCGGGAGGGTGGTGGTTGAGCAGGTCGTTAAATCTCACTCACTGATCGGTGACGGTTTGCCACCACTAGATGTCCCTCGCGTATCAATCGCCCCAAAACTGCGTGTAATATAATAAATACAGTTCATACTTCGCGACGGAAGAGCGAGGGATCCGGGGTACTCTGAAAGAAGCGATATCAAAGTCAAATGATATTATAATTGCTTTAAAACTGTCGGTAGTTGGTGTGAGTTACAAACGAATATCTTTTGTGGCAAGTAGGAAAATATTTAATTATAGTGATAAGTGTGCATTGACATTCGACACGTCGGGAACGGCAGCTGGCAGCTGGCAGCTGATAGCTCGCCGCTTTCATCGCTAAATATTAAAATCAATCTATCGCGCGGTGCTGGTGAAATAAATGTGCGTTTTAAAAAAAGATGACACGCGTAAAATTCCTTTTAAGCGGCAAATGAACACATCTCAATCGTGAAAACTAAAGAGAACAATTTTAATATTCTTCTCACCGCATATCTAATTGAGCTTTTTAACTTCATTTATTTAAAAAGTTTTAATGAATGAAAATAAATTATTAATCATAACCTATTTATAATCATTTTTCGACACTGTTAAAAGGGCATTTTATGCCCCCCACCTCCTCCGTTCCTGTCGCCATCTCGGCGACTCTTTCTTCGTTTTCTCGAGTATACCGCGTACATTGTCGGATTGGCTGCATAGTTAATGTTAAATAATAACAAGTATAGAAAATACAGAAACAAACATTGACCGGCTACTGTGAAAACATTGTGTTTATAAAACTACCGTTCGTATGGCATGCCACTGTTCACTTTAATATCATATAATAACTAATATATTAATGTGCTAAAATATAAACATACGGCGCTCGCCGAACTAGGGCCCAACTCTGATGACAGGTGTGGCCGAAAAACACATTACAATGGTTCAATTCTACGTAATTCTTTTAACCGCAGTGACGGAAAACAGTATTAGCATTTATTTACTTTGCATATTTCCATACTTCCATACCATGCACTCGCGTGACATTGTTTTACATTAATATTGTTATATGCATTTGAATTTTAAAATATATCAACGTTACATTCGTTTTGAACTACTTACGTAACCGACGATTACTATATTACTATATCATCATATTATCGATCGTTGTCGATTTGAGAAGTTTGTTTCCTAGTATTTTGCCGTTTAAATGACACATCGTTTTAAATATTTTAATACGCGGCCGCTTATCAAAAAATGCACATTACATATTTTGCATAAACTGGAAAACTATCCGAGAAACAGAATTGGAAGCAATTAAATTACGCATTATTTAATTATCGCGTTTGTTTCGATATGTACTAAAGTTATTTAGTTTAGTAAATGCACAAATTAGAAAGATATATATTACATACAGATAAACTCAATTTATCGAAAAAATATGAATAATTACATAATATTTTATTCATTAAAGATTCACGAAATAAAATGATAATTATTTAGTTATAATACAAATGACGCTTTATTATGGAGGACATTTTGACCGCGTACTAAGTTGGGGGTTTCAATATTTACAAAAGAGTGTAATCTGTGAAGCCATCGGTCACGATACTCCGCCTCACGTAATAATCGGTCCGAAAACAGACCCACGATGAACCGACCAGTTTCTCCCGTTTCCCGCGCTAGCGATAATTGCCGAACGCGCAAGTTTGGTCAGGCCGCGATCACGTGATCGCATTTCCGGTGTCGGTCGTAAGCTACAAGTTTGCGCAAGCTGTTCAAGGTTAAGCGAGTGCGAGTGAGAGGGAGTGGGAGCCCTTCGAGAATATGCATCGCGGGGGTTCAATGCGGACGGATTGATTCTATTTATTGCGAGAATTAAGGTTTTAATGTGCTATAATATAAAGAAGGAGTGTTACGACTTTCTGTCGATTAGTCGGAATGCTGGATATTATATTTTATTTCGAGGATCGTGTCATTTTTGTTATTATTCGTCCGCTAGCTCTTCTCTTTTAACGAAAAAGGCACTATAATAATTATCCAAGTATTTCGCTTTGGCTGCCCGGACTGCGGCAAGTCCTGCGGCCCCGGCCCGCTTTGCTGTGCCGAGTGACAATTGGATGTAATAACCCATCATAAAACACTAAATAATAAAGGTAAAAGGAATGTTTTCAAAGTTTTGCTTTGACAGCTAAACGTGCTCGATTTTAAACACGTGTTTGGCCGTTTGAATACCGCCGACTGGAGACTGGAGACTGGAGACTGGGTGGCCGAGTACATTCATCTTTATTACAGTTGTTTGAACCTCTAATTTTAAAATATTCCGCAATAGTGAATTTATTCATTGTTTTTCAATTCATTGTAGCGAAATTCCACTAAAAAACGTTAATTATTTGTTTTTGTAAATCGGAATCGGGAATAAATAAATTATTAATAAATTGTTTGAAGTACCTTAAAAAAAAACATAAAAATGACGATAACATGTATATTTCACGCGTATTTAGACTACAATATGAATTGTTACAAATTTTGTGAATTAGACATTTTTATACTGATTTTAAGAGAAAATACTATGAAACAAATACATTTACAAAAAGGCAACGTGGTATATGAAACAAATACAGAAGACAAATCTGTCATAATAAATTTGAATGTAGAAAAATTCATTAAATCCACTAAAATTAAAACAGTAGGTATCTATTTGCTACATATGGTTGATTAATTATAATAACAAAACAATATATATATATATATATATACAACAATATCTCGTGTTACAAATCATTCAGTCATTTCCCCTCAGCATTCGAGCTTGCAGATGTCATCTTAATACCGAAACCGGGAAAAGATCCCCTCCTACCGCAAAACCACCGCCTCAAGCCTTCTACCGGCAACAGGCAAAATACTAGAAAGACTAATAGTCAACAGATTAAACGCTTACACGGAAGAAAAAGCTCTCATCCCCACTTCCAACACGGTTTCCGGAGTAAGCATTCTATTCTTCATCAGTTCCTCCGCGTAGTCGAGCAAATAAACAACGGAATAAATCACTGTCATTTCACGGCAGTCCTGTCGGTCGACGTATAACGGCCTACTCTACAAAGCAGATAAACTAGGTATCCCTCGAAGATACATCCTCATGATAGCCAGCTTCCTTAATGATAGAAAGTTTAGGGTAAAACTAGAAGGAATCCTTTCATCCATACGCCCCTTATTAGCAGGAGTCCCGCAAGGCTCAATAATGTCTCCCTTACTGTACATTCTCTATTCTAGTGATATGCCGCCCCCACTAGATCATCATAACACAACAGTTACATAATTTGCCGATGACACCGGCGTGCTAGCGTCATCTGTAAATGCAGTCCTAGCAGTTAAACGCCAACGACAAGCCAACCTCATAGAGGAATGGTGCAAAAAATGGCGAGTCGAGATCGATCCCTTGAAAAGTGCCGCCACTATTTATTCCCATCGTACCCCAAAAATACAAAGTAGAAACATCAGCATAAAAATGTTTGGAGAAAAAATCCCATGGACCAGCGACATCAAATATCTTGGTGTCAAGCTGGATTCCAAACTCACCTGGTGCAAACACATACAGGATAGAATAGGCGCTGCATCTCGTGCACTCTGCGCCATGTACCCACTAATTGGCAAGCGTAGCACACTTGCCACCGACAACAAGCTCCTCTTATACAAGGCCGTAATAAGATAGTATATTCCTCTACGCAGCCCCCGCCTGGGGCCACGCGACCAAAACACGCATCAATAAATTAAAATCCTTCCAGAACAAGGTCATCAGACTCGTTCTGAAGGCCCCAAGATGGATCAGGATAACACAACTCCATCATGACTCGGGCATTCCTCCCGTAAGAGAATTCATAAAACACCTTTCCAAGCGTTTCTATGCCGACCTCCCAAAGCACCGAAACCCCACAATCAACATTTTGTCTAACTACGACATCCAGTTACCATCGCGAATTAAACGCCCAAAATCAGTTCTTTTATCTCCTGCCCCAGCTAGCAGCTAAATCTACGCACACGTTACCAACTAATAATAATTTAAACAGTCAATTTATTTAAATCGGCCTAAAAAAGGCAACAACATTACGGAAGAGCAAGGGACTCTTTGAGTCCAGTATTCTGTTTGACAATAGATCAAAGTCAAGTCGTGTTATAAAGCTCAAGAATGCGCTTCCAAGGAAGATAGGAAGAATTACAGGTTTTCCAAGTTCGAATCCCAATTGATTCATTTAATTTTATTAAATATTACAGAACTATGTTCTAAAAATGCAACTTCACAACAACAATGTGTTCTCCTTAACGTCTTATAATCATCTCTTTCTATTAAAACCTTTTCTCGCAGTATTTACAACAAATAACATAATCGATGTTGAAACTAAAACTATTAGTTATTTACCATTTTACTGTTCAAATATGAGCCAATCTGCAATACTAATTAAAAATCTTAATTAAATCCATAGGATGAGGATCAGGATCAGAGGCGAGTATGGAACCAGTGACATGATGATGATGATGATGATAATAATAATAATAATATAATATATAAGCATTGTCTATGGTAATACCATTATAGTTCACATTATATTCAATGAAATATTACTACAATTCACTCACTATCTGCATAGAACTAAAACCAGTGCTTTTTTTGTCATATTCCAAGTGTGCACTATTTTGTTATTTAGGGTCATAACGAGCTATTCTAATAATTTGAGTTTTCTTCCATTAAAGGGATTAATACTATTTGCTTAGTTAAAAATAGGAATTAAAAAAAAAACAAAACATTAGTATTACAGATGCAGTTCTTACATATATACACTTTTTTGTTATTGTCAGTATGTCACTTATACGTATGATGGGGCAAAACCCTACTCCCTAATTGTATTGCACCCGTTGAAAGAATATCACTTTCATTTTTAGAAATGTTAAACTAATTTTCCAACAACATATAAAGGTTTATTTATAAAAATATATTGACTTCTGTTATAAATATTTCAACTACTTAGACCCCGAAATGGAAGACTAAAAGGAGGACTGACATAATATGTATGGGACTTTTTGGGATTAAAAGATGTAATGTTATTTGAATGCGCGCGGTGGGAGGGGTAATTGTATTTAAAATGAAAAGAATAAGGTTATTTTCCTAAAAAATAAGGCACCCACCGCAAGTGTTTTATAACTATCTGTGAAGTATCAAAGCTGACAACTTGAAATGCACTATTCGTGCCATCGTGCAAACTGTCCCTAGTTCATCGTGTAATACAAATACTAAGTACTTCTCTCACCGCGAATGATGTCTAAACACAATAGCATCAAGGTATACGGGTTCATGTTCACATAATCTACAAATACAGCTACTCCATAACCCTAAACACATTCATCGCATATTCGTTCCGAGTGAACGCAAGTGTGCCGAAGCAGCAGCGCCTAACTCAATTCTTATATCTATCCGGTATGTTATTTGATCACAACATTTAAAAAAAATTTAAGAATGTTACCTTGTTGCGGAGGGTCATTCTCACCATTTCACCCTCTTGCGAGTGCGAAAACAGTTTCTTCAGACAGACACCGGTGATCCGATGACAACTGCGATTTGTCAGTTATCACCATAAGAGCTAAAATGAACAAGTTAAAAATATTAAAAGTGAGTTATTTTAACCTAGTGGTTTATCACTCGGTACTTTTTTAGTGACAAAACTCACCGGACCGGCAGTTTACACTTCATCCATTTTGATGTAGTTCATAAAATGCTGAATTATTTATTGTACGCCATGTACTGACAATACTGACTCCACGGTAAATTCATTAATACCCACACAAGAATTCAACCAAGATGACATCGGAGGGGCAGTGTGTGAATACACATCCCGCATAGTAGTGCCTATGGTAGTAGTCCAAATAGTAGCACAGTTTAGAAAAGGTAGAAGGGTGAGATAAGAATTTCACACATGTCAAATTTGTGCTGTTTTTCCTTTCAAGAATTTTTTCCCATCACTTTCACTGAAACAATTCTTGGAATATAAAAATAGAAATTTAGTTCTTTTTTTGAAGATATAATAATTTTTCAAAAATACTGGTTTTCATTGAATTTATTTGTGGGCTTAACACACCCCGATAGGTTTTATAATATATTAATGATTTATTATTTTAATTATATTAATTTCAGAATGGATGAAGGTTGCCACAGAAGAGTTCTAGTGATGATGACTTTCCAGATAGTTGATCTAAATCTTCTGTTTTGATGATGCACCGCAATCTAGAACAATTTGGCCACTCTGCGATGAAGCGCTGCATGCACACCCGAGCTGCGTCAAGCGTGCTGAGGTCATTTTGTGCTCAAATGAAGGCCGATCCGGCGAGGTGCGACAGACCACACCCTGCCAACTACAAGGGGTACCCGAAATACCCCACACCTTTGACACTTCAGGGTGTCCATTTGAATTCAAAATGCATCTCTGCCGCCTACCCTGTCAGCGTCACTGACTTCGTTCACCAGCAAAGTGACAAATCTCAAAAAATGCATTGTAAAAGCCAACCGCCTACCAATTCTACTTTCGACAACACCTCTGCGCAAAAAGCAGAGATTCATATTCTCTAAAATAAAATAATAACAAAAATAAAAACTGTAAACTGCTGTCCCTCGATGGCATCATGATAAATACCATCTTTTCCCTTTCTAATCCCATTCCGTCTACTTCCTCCACCACCCTAAATATCCTACCCTCTCCCTTATTAAACCTCTTATATCTTTTAATATTTATATTCCTCCGACTTTCTCAGCTTCTCGGCCACAATGCAACGCTTTTACGTCACCGCCACTCATTTCAGAAAACCCGTCCCCGCTCAATATTGTTTATCTATTCCCAAGACCATCCGATCTCCCCATTCTCAAATAGTAACCTGTCAAAACTTTAGAGGTGTGGACACCCCAGTTATTCCTTTTATTCCCCCCCATCATAATCAAATAGATGGAAAGCTGGCACGCAATCTGGGACAAATTAATCTTGTCAAATAATAATAATAATCCTCTAGTAAAACACACAGCCAGCTTCAGACTAGAACTCTTAATTCCTCCAAGAGTGGTCTGATGAGTTCCACACCTTCCTCCCATCTGAAGACCGACAAACAGGTTAGATGAACTCACATCACTTGTACACCGTGCATTCTGAATCCCTATTTAATCTAAAGATGAGACTGATTTGACAAAATTGTGCGATAAACTTGACTACGGCGTCCCCGATATTGTCAGGGAAGCTAGTTGCACCTCCTCTGAATTAAAATGGCATCACGATGGCCTACTTTATAAACCACGTAGATCCCGAATACAACTTTTCAGAACCGAGCCATCAGAGTTCAACTAAAAAATAACACTCTCCCTCCCGACTACATGCGAGTGGGCATCCCCCGAGGTTCCATACTGTCTCTATTTCTTTTTAATATACACTTACCAGTGAAATTCCAATAACGATCGACAGATACTAGTTCGACCCTCCTTCCCCAAAACCATAACTCACAAATTGCAAACCACCAAAAGGAAAAATTAGGATTTTCACCATACCCGTTCGCTTTAAATGGCATTGCATTGCATTGCAACCTCGTCCAAATATCTCAGACTTACTTTAGATAGACAACTAAACTGGACACTTCACATGACAAACGTACTCTCGACTGGGTACTCAAATTGGCATTGTGTACAAACCCTTAATCTGACCTAAAACATATAGATATAAAAACATATCCCGGAGTTAGTTAAAGAATTTTTTAAAAGAAAATATAAAAATATCATTTGTAAGAAATCAAATATGTATATACATACTTATACCTATTAGTATATAAAACATCCATAACCAGAGCTAACCGCTGCACAGTGCTTCCATTCTTCGGGGTCAGAAACATTCATCCTGGCATAGTCCAGATATCGGAGAAGGATTTCCTCACCCGTATCATCCTCATGCTCACCTAGGTCACATTTTATTATTATTTCATTCATTCACCCTTATCATTTATTATTTGACCATCGATATACGATTGCCGGCCATTCAACCTGTCTCCCGGATAATGTATATTCTTTGTCATCAGTCGATGCGGCTTTTTTTCTGATATCTATTGCTGACCTCCTCGCTACCCTGGGCACGATTTCGATCACTCTTCGTTATATCATCACAAACGGAAACCGGCGAGCTACCCCTGCAGTGTGCGGTTTTTGTCAACAGTTATTAACAATTAACGTAAGTGCAGTTTCTTTCATATTCATTTTCACTAACAATTCTTGGATATTAAAAAAATTAACAAAGACAAAAGTGGAAAATTTATTAAGCAAACGGATAGAGGACCTAAATCAAAACCATATGCAATCATAATGAATTAATCACTTAGTCTTTGGGATCATTTTAAATCTCAACATGGAAGAGAATAAGTTTTTAAAGCGAGCAAATTTTATAATTAACACTAGACCCACAAAGCGTCTCAATAGACGTTCATCTGCAGGTACATTTATATCCATTTATTACATTTAATAAATTCAAAAACGAAAACATAACAATTAATCAGTCAACCTTTAAACAATTCATATCATTCTCACAGGTTATTTTCTATATGCCATTTTTAATAACTTCTTTTAAATTGGGAGAAAGCGTGCTTTTTTTGTAAAGACCCAGATAGTTTATTTTTCATTGTAGGAAAAATAAATTCTATTGTCCTCGATCCATACTTATTGGTGATTTTGGGAATCGTAAAATTTAGATTTGCTTACACCTCTGGAATTTTTCCCGTGAAGTCACCTTATTTAGAGCATATTATAATTATCTTTTATTAAAAGGAACAGTAACAGCCCGTGTACAGGAAGAACGTTTACAGAAGAATATACCAATTTTAGATTATGCCTCAATTTAAATGCTTCCAGGCTTATAATTTTTTTCACTATGGTCGTTTGAAGATTTTGTATTTGATTTACAGGAATGACTCCACGATTGGATCCCGTATCTTGATAATGACTTGTCCAAAGAAAAAGAAATAATTCGTAAAACTTGGGATTACGTAATGAATTTTGTAGAATCTTCCTAACAATGACCTGATATTGGAGCAAATCTTATTTATTTGCTAATTCCATTTAAAGTGTTCCATCAATAATGAAACCGAGGTATTTATGCAACTTGACAAATTAAACCGAGGTATATTCACAATTATGTTTGGTTTGATTATATTTAGAGCATGAGGTGATCTTATGTAAACATTTATAACGTTTAGTTTTTTTGGCATTGATCACGAGTCCCATATCGTGTGACCATTTTAACAGTTCATTGAAATCAATTTGTAAGCCATAGGAAGCTTCATTCAAGTTATCGTGAGACATTACTAAAGCTGTGACATCTGCAAAAACAAAGTGAAAATGATGACAAAGAAATGAGAGATTAAAGAAACATAAACAATATACAGGTAAGGTCCCGAGATTGAGCCTCGTGGTACACAATTTTTTTTCTAAGTTTTGCGTTGACTTTTACCACAAACTCTCTTTCCTTTGAGTGATTAGTAAATAGTTCTAATAAAGATCCTCTACAATTCCTAAAAGTGATTTATGGTTAATAGTATCGAAAGCCTTAGAATAATCAATAAACATGACCAGTACAGGTAAACGTCGTTTTACACCGTGGTTAGGTTCCGAGAGACACCGGCGTAAAATGAACACAAATATAATGGACGATATAAGCTTAGGTTCCGTGTCAAAATTCTAAGAACAATATAACATGTTTATTTAATACATATCCTATATATATTCAAAATAAATTATAAATGTATTTAATAAATACAGTTTAAATTCGTTTACAAAATAAATAATAATCTCTTGATATAAATAATGAATTTTTTTAAATAAATACTAACTCACCAGTTCGTCGGTACTGAATTAAATTCTCACACTTTTTTGAAAAAAGCATCCAATTTCATTTGATTGTTGCTTCCTTTCTTGCAGAATCATAGCATAAGGTCGAACGGCAGCTGTGACGCTTCTTTTAACATTTGGGCTTCGATTGAAATCCCCATCTATCTCACAGAGCTCATCTGTTAACCTTTCTATAGAAGAAAGGATACGAGTTAGATCGGCCGTTTTTATGGTTTTCCCATCATTTTCTTTCTCATCCTCCTCTTCTTCGGGATTTTCTGATTGAGGGCGATCTAATACCTCCATCAACTCTTCTAATTCTTGATTTGAGAGTGGTTGGTCATGCACGTCTAACAGTTCGGTCGCATCTTCGGTTGTTATGTCTTCGAATCCACATTCGCGTGTAAGCCTGATAATGTCTTTGTTTATGTTAATGTTATCTACCTCTTCTACACTAGCACCTTGTATAAATCCAGGCAACCGGGGAATCCCACGCCGGCACCAACCGGCGTAATTGTGAACCGGCGTAAATCGAACCGGCGCAAAACGACATTTACCTGTATATGTTTTTACTCATTTAACTCACTATTCATGTAATTGGAATTTTTTTTAATAGTTGATCTGCACTTTTTTTTATATATTCATATTGTTTGTCAATCAGCTTAAATTTGTTTAAATAAATTTCAAGGTGGTTTTTTTACGTTAGTTTCCAGGACCTAAAGTAGGTAGAATGGAAATTGGTCTGTAATTAGAAATGTTAGAACAATCTCCACCCTTGTGGAACGGTATTATAATACTACACTTTAGATCCTTCGGTATATTACTACTTACTTACTTACCCACCCATTCACAGTGAGTAGTAATATACCGAAGGATCTAAAATGTAGTATTATAACACCGATCCACAAGGGTGGACATTTTTCTACCAGAGGAAAGTTACCATCACGCAGTTAGTTAGGACAGTTACCATCACGCCTTTTCTCTGCGGGGGTAGGCAGAGAAGATAAAGCTCCACACTCCTCTGTCCTGATGCACAATTCTCGCCTCCTCTGCGTTCATACGAGCTCACCGATTTTCTAACGGAACCGTGAACCGTCCTCAGTCATCTGGTTTACCTGGTCGTGCCAAGTCTTCCGTGAACGTCCTCTATTTCTGGTGCCATCAACACTTGCGTCATATATCTTTCTTATCATTCATCCGTTCCATACGACCAAACTACCTAAGTGATTTCTTAATCTTACTCACTATACTAACATCACCTTTACATTCTTTCCTTCATTCTTTACTCTGCCATAAATAGATTTGCCACATATACGCCTGAGTGATCTCATTTCCACTGAATCACTTCAGTCTACTTTCGTTCCTCTTCTGCCAGCTCCAGACATCACTTTCGTACATCGGTGTCGGTGACAGGACTCCATTGCGCACCGCTAGTTTTGCCTTGGTTGACAAATTCCCATTAGATATAATTCCATTCAAAGCTCCGTTCACTTTATTCCCTGCAGTCACCCTTCTTTAAAATACTGTTTATAAAGTGAGTAATGACAGGACACAGTAATTAATTGCACATGTGAATATTGTCAATTCCAGGTGAAGTGGATGTTTTCATACCGTACGAGAGAGCACTCCTGTAGTAGGTTTGCTACTCCATCAGCAAATTGATTGGTTTGCAAATGTCTAACACTCTTTCAGCAGAGTTATTTTATAATAGCCACCTGCATTGCAGCTCCATTTATTTGGCCTTCCTAATATTTTGTTTATTTCATTCCATGTGGATGTCAAGTCTCTAAAACAGTTTTTAAATTTATTAACGTAGAATATAAATTATTGACGAATCAGCTAATGCAGACGTAGAATGGAGAAATTATCAACCAAATTTAATTTTTCATGAAGATGAGACGGAACTCTATTGGAAACAAATGCCAACATGTACATATATTTCCATAGAGGAGAAAACCGCTTCTGGATTTAAAGCAGGCAAAGATCATCTAACTTTTCAAAAGCATTTGCTGTCAGCCTCAAAATCCAATCAGACTCTTATCGGAGAAGTGCCGATCCAAATGATGCAGCGTGAATAAATCACCGTGTCAACTTTGATCGGTTACAAAAATATTATTTTCATGGCATTAAATATTGTAAAAAGCCCTGACTCCTCGAGGCATCTTCAATTCGGCCCTGAGATTTCTCCTGACAGCGGTGGACTGTTGCCCTCACAAATATAATAAAGTCAGCCCTCAAACTTCGCTGCTTCCTTCCCAAAAAGTTCTTCAACAAAGAAGATTTAGAATCAGACAAGAAAGAAATACTAAAACATAAAAAGATTAATAGAAAGTTCAAAGAAATAAGAGCAAGAACATATACAGAGACCCTTGGGTAAAGACAATGTTGAACGTCCTCAGTTCCATGTGGTTAACAACGTTTAGGACGCAGGATGAACTTTTTGAAATGTTGATGATGAAAATAATAGTCATATTGATGATGATGATGATGATAATAACGACGATATAATAGGTTTCTTCATTAATTCATTAAAAAACATGGGAGTTTTACCTACCATTTAAACTCTTATGTTGCCTTCCTAATCCAGAATATAAATTTGGAGATAGCATCTCCTTTCAGCCATGTCTTCACTGTGCGTGGGTACTTTTCCCTCCCTTTTTATCCAATTGGTAGCCCTGCGGAAGCCAATTTGTTTTAATTTAGCTCTCACCAGGCAGAGCTTAGGTATATTCTGGATAAGGAAGGCAACATAATAATAGTTTTAATGGTAGGTAAAACTCCCATATTATATAGTGCCGCTCCTTATACAGAATATAAATTTGAGAAGTGTTTGTTATCGCCTGGTGGTAGGACGATGTCAATTGTGATTAATCTACTGGTTTAAAAAGACCTGCTAGGGAAAATGAATTACTTGTCAGAGTTGAAGGAACTTTTATCTCCTTTCTATAGTACCTGGAGAAGGTGTTTTCACATTGCCAATTTCCTCTCTCTAAGATGTCTTGCACTGAGTAGTTCAATGATGTTACTGCAGATCTAGTACTGCCTGCTGAAGCATTAATTCCAGCTTCTCTTACAACAGATTTAACTCATTCTGCAATGATTGCGGATGATGCTGGTTTTGCAGGGCCACACGTAGTTAGGAAGAGGTTTGAGTTGTTGCCTGCTTCTCTTCTACTCTTTTTTGACAATTCACAGACCTTTTTCACCCAGTATACTGGATCCAGTGCTACCTTTGGAGATTTGGAGAGATTCCAACCTGACTGTCTATGTGACGTAGAGTCAGTTTTAGAACCAAAAACTGGCCAAAGAGTAATAAAATCCCTGGTTTCCACCAAATGACCCTGGAAACATCTTAGGAGAGTTAAGTCATGGACCCTTCGCCCCGAGGCCAGCAGCAGTATGGAAGCACAACGTCTCGAAGCTTTGAATAGCGTTATTGGTTTTGGCAAGTTACCTGTTAGCCAGGTGTATATGCGAGTATCCCAAGTAGGGGGTTTTGGAGGTTTGTTAGTCGTATTTGTAATCCCTTTCATTATCTGCTTTACCAGTGCATGACTACTTAAGCTCTCTTTTAGCTTTATTACAAGACATAGATATAGCTGACTTGTGCAGGGCAATCGTACTAGGCGCTAGTCCTTCTACAATTTTTAAGTGTGCTAGGAAACGAGCAAGTTGAGTCCCTGAAGAAATTTTTGGATCGACTTTCTGTGTTGTTGTCCAGATGCTCCATCTTTTCTGTCCTGAATCCTGGGAGGGTGTTTAAGAGATTCAGGACTTCTAGAGGAGGCGCAATGACTCGTGCTCTCACATCTGGTAACCAAAACACCTTGGGTCATCTGAGGGTCACTAGCATGTACATTCTTAAACACTTTAAACCCTCAGTGTGTGGTAGACTACATTTGCAGCTCCAGATATTCGGTCCCACGGGACGGCTGACTACATATGCAGCTCGAAAGAATTAATCCTTTTCATCTTCAATTATTAAGTAAAAATATCACTAAAAGACTGAAGTAAAAAAGTTCATTGAATGGTTTCATCTATTTTCTGTGATTTGACAACTGTAAAACATCATTTTTATAAGGGGATTTAAATTTACCAGCTTTTTTGTAACACGTATTTATTCAGATTTCGTTGCTCTAATCGGCCGTCACACACACAGTTCCGTGCGCGCTTAGCTGTGTGTAGGTCGCACCACTTCGCCGTATCGGTACACGCTTTTGATGTGCCTATTTTGTTATCGCATTTGAAACCGTGATTTATACGACTCACATTTGTTTTCTTTTGTTTATAAACATTTAGTTGACAGAGAGCTTTTTTTATTTAGTTTATGAACTTTGACATTACCCTTTTTGTCATAATTATTGTTTATTTAAAAATATATATCATCTTATTATGTCAATCATGAATGACGAAGAGGTAGAAAAGTACATTATAGACATTGATTCTGATTATTTCATGAGTGACAATGAAGATTACATTCCGGACAAAATAGATTTAGAGGACCAAGATAAATATTTAGAAAATAGTGATTGTGAAATAGATTTTTTGAAAGTAATGGATTTGGAACCCGTGGCAGAAATACAATTGGATGATTTCTCACCTGAATGGCACGATGGTAATAGCTTCAGTCCAGTATTACATGACTTTAATGAACAATTTGGTTTACGAAATACTCAACTCAATGAAGAGAGTCAGGAACTGGAGTATTTCAAACTATTTTTAAGTGGAGATATTGTAAACAGTATAGTGATTGAAACTAACCATTACTATGAGGATGTTAAAGCTATCAAAACATTCCCTCATCATTCTCGAATGCATAAATGGAAGAACATGAATGTTCAAGAAATGTATGGTTAGGAGTAAGAAAAGTACAATTAGCCAATAATGGACTACAGATTAACTTATTCCATGAACAATTTTTGGCGAGACGATGCCACGGGATCGTTATTTAGCTATAATCAGTATGCTTCACTTTTCTGATAATAAAAAACAAGAAAGAGACGATTGTATCCATAAAATAAGAAACTTTGTAAATTCTGTGTGTAACAATTTCAAAAAATACTTTTATCCATCCAAAAATTTATGTGTTGACGAGTCAATAGTTTTATTTAAAGGTAGATTAAGAATAAAGCAATATAAAGAATTAAGCTGTTTGTTTTATGCGATTGTGAAACAGGTTTAGTTATATACTGTGGGGCTAAAACAGAATTGCCACTAAGTTATATCAAGTGTTGTCGAAAGATCTGGGGGTGTCAGGTAAAGTCGTGGCCTCATTAATGACAGATTACCTGGGAAAAGGGCACACAATTGATATGGATAATTGGTATACAAGTCCAGTGTTGTTTCGCTATTTGCATACTCAAAAAACCAATGCCTGTGGGACGGTTAGAAAGGCAAAAAAGAATATGCCAAAATTTGGAGACGTATCAAAAGGTGAAACCGACTCGAAGGCATCAGGATGTTTACTTGCCCTAAAATGGAATGATAAAAGAGAAGTGCATATGTTAACAACTGCACAAGATGCTTCCATAATGGAAACGGGAAAACCAAAATTCCTATTTCCAAACCATCATCTATATTAAGCTATAATAAGCTCATGGGCGCTGTGGATAAGTTAGATATGATGATATCGTTTGTGGAATGTGTAAGAAAAACAATTAAGTAGTACAAGAAGATCCTGTTCCGTACAATTGACGTCATATTAATCAATGCTCGCGCGATGTACAAATATAAAACTAAAAAGGACGTGTGCTTGACTGGTTATCATTTAGAAGTAATCAGGTAAATTTTACAAAAATTCCACTATCCAGAGTCAACGTCGAGAGCTAGACAAGGTAGTGATTTTGAGACCGAGTGCTTGACATTCTCTCTGATATTCCGCAAACACCAAATTCCAAGAGACAATCTGTGTAACGGCGGTGTTTTGTATGTGCGAATACTTTGTGACAGCCTAAACGATGAGTTTTAACTTGATATTGGTGTAGTGACTGTGAAGTTGCCCTAACCAATGAGAACATATAGGTGCGCTTGTGTTAGTGCTCGTGCCGGGATAGTTTTTGAGTGCATCGATTAGATTTATTTGTTTACAATATGGTTAAGACAAGGATTTCTTGAATGATTGAGAAATATAGTTAAAAGTACATTCTCAATATTTACGATAAACCTTACATTTGATATTCTGTGAGTGATTATTTTCACGGAGGCGGCATTTATGAGATAATTTTTTTTTCTATATATTTTTTACACATAATTATACATTACAAATTACGATTTTTATTATTTTATCGTGAAATTGAAACATTTGACCACATTATACAATTTATTCTGTAGATGTATATATTTTGTGTGCAGCTTAATTAAAATTTGAATGAAAGTATCGTAATGTTTAAAAATCACGCCGTTCCAGGGGAACAATTCCCGAAAATCTTATCCGCCGTCTGAGGGTTAACACGTGTGTCAGAACACGAGGGATGAGACATGGTGGCGGAAAAACCCACGCCACTGGGAAATGCTACGTTCTGCTGAATGCATTGGGAAATAATGCCTGCCTGTCGCTTGGGTCTAGGGACACAGCTCTTCACCACATGGACTGTCCGAGATCCGAATAGATCCACCATTGGAACTCCCCATATTTTGAAAATGTTATCTGTGGCAGGGGGGAGAAGATGCCACTCTGGCAATTTTGAGCCTCTCGATAGACGATCCACTAGACCGTTGTAACGGCCAGATAGGAATTGACTCTCTATGACTATATTGTGCTGGTCTAGCATCCTCATTATCCGAAATGTAAGGAGTAACATGGCCACCAATCTGGTTCCTCCCTCGTTGCCAAAACAGTCTGGTTGTCAGATTGAATGAGTACTGAAGAATTCATCAAACTCTCGTTCAGCCACTTGAACCCCTCTAAAATCGCAAACATATCTTTTTTGCCATAACGCTTGCTCCTCTGTCCAGCGACCAGACATATGATGGTCGTCCACCTGAACTCCCCAACCTGTGCCTGTTGCGTCCGTTGACATGAAATGTGTGGCTGGAGGATTGTGAATTGGAGAACACATCTCGAGATTGCTCAGCCACCAACGCAAATCTTCCTATACCCGGGGGTTCATTTGAACTATCTTGTTGGGGGGCATTTCCGCATGGCATTTGACTGCAGTGGCATGTGACAACAGTGAAGGCACCCCCTGGGTATCACGAAACTAGCAAAATTTAACGATCCTAGGATGGTTTGAGCCCGTCTCAGGGACCAAGACGTCTCTGTCACTAGCCTTCGAAGCTTCTGGCATTTGTTCAGAGACAGGCGTTTCATGCCGTATTTGGTGTCCCATGTTATTCCTAGGTATTCCAATTCTTGGGTCGGGCTGGAGATGCACTTGCCAATGCCGGCTCTCTGATCGCATTTGATTATCATCAATATTGTGATTCGACATTATTTTGTTTTAATTAACGCACAGAAACAATTCACACGGTTTCCGTTATGCGATCGAGCGACGAAATATCGATGTTAATTGAAACAAAATGGTCATTGAGCAGTTTGTCACTTCGACCTGAAATGTCAACATATGTTGTTCTTGATAAATATTATATTTTTTGTAAAATCGGACCCCAGTGCTGACAAAAGAGATTCCAGTTTCACAAATTATTCTAGTGCCGATGTTTCTTAAAATACAAAATTCTATTAACCTATATAAGTACCGTTTTCCTATACAAATCTTTAGCAATTCAATTGTACTATATATTTACCAATATTTTAATTATATTTCAGAATAATGAAGACGGTGTGGAGTTTTGATGACGGCGAAGTGGACCTTTCGGATCAAATGGTACAAGATAACATAATTATATATATGGCAGTCAACAAAATGGTGGGCAAAAGACATAATCTTTATGGTTAAACACAGAAGTGTTAAATGACAGAGCTGGAGTATATGGGATTATTTAATATATACATTATCAATTCATTTTTATTAAATTTGGGACACATTGATACAATTTTATTATTAGGAGAACACATTCTTATTGTGAAGTTGTAATTATTCAGAACATAGGTTTGTGATATTTTAAATATGAATTAAATATAACAGACATATGTTCTGAATGTGTTCTCTTGATCATTAAATATTTGGACTGACTTAATATAATAGATCTGGTGATAACAAACAATGGTTCATGCCATATTTTTAAATGTAACGATCCTCTGACTCCCGAAGACCCCCATTGTAAATCCCTAATCATAGAAATATCAATAAGAAAAGGAATCGCTATCCGTCCGTCTCTAAGAATTATAAAAAAAATACTGACTACTCGTTAATTAGGAATGAGTTGTCTAAAGTTGATTGGACGCTTCAATTGAATGATTTGGAGTTGGAAAATGTTTTAAAAACATTTTATACAATTGTTAATAACATTATATCAAAACATGTTCCAACCATCTCGGTTAAATCTGCAGCGAAATTTCCCAGTTGGTATAACTCTTTGTTAATTAAAACTATCAAAGAAAAGTTACTTTACCACAAAAAGTGGAAAATGTACGGTAACCTCTGATTATCAAACGTTCAACCTCTTGAGAAAGCGACAGAAAAAAAATGCGAAAGAATGCTTTGAACAGTTTGTAAAAAAATCTGAATCAGAAATCAAAACAGACTCAAAAAGATTCTGATCATACGTAAAAAACAAACGCAGATTTTCCTGATAGTGTTTATTACAAAAACCAACAAGTTGATAATGGTGGTGCTGATATATGTAGAGTATTTAATGACTACTTTCACTCCGTTTACGTCTCCATAAGCGTCCATGATACTGATACAGAAGATGATTGTCACGTATAGTCTCCTCGATACTCAATCTATCGACTTTCATGAAGCGATCGTTTTAAAATATTTAAAAAACTTAGACACCAAGAAGGGTGCTGGCCCTGATGAATTGCCCTCTATCTTCCTGAATCAATGCGCCGTGGAATTAGCAAAACCAATTTCTCTTATATTTTCTAAATCTTTACGGGGTGGTCACTTTCCAGGATTTTGGAAAAAGGCACATATAACCCCAATATTTAAAAATGGTGACAAAGAAAATGTTGAAAACTACAAACCGATTTCAAAATTGTCAATTCTCAGTAAATTAATAGAAAAAATGATATACAATCAATTATTCCCAAGTATCCCTATAATTATCCCCAATCAGCACAGTTTCTTTCCACAAAGGTCTATAGAATCAAATCTCTTACAATTTACCGACATTATTTTGAAGGCGATGGACAAAGGATTACAAGTAGAGACACTGTATACTGACTTCTCAATAGCTTTTGATAAAATCAATAATCGAATACTTCTGAGAAAGTTGCGATGTCTCGGTATACACGGGGACCTATACAGATGGTTTACTTCCTATATCAAAAATCGAAGTCAGGCAGTTGTGATCCAAGGGTTTAGTTCCATATTTCAAAATGTCCTATCTGGAGTTCCACAGGGCTCACACCTTGGACCTATTTTATTCTTAATTTATATTAATGACATTAAAGAATGTTTCTTAAATTCTGAATTTTCACTATTTGCAGATGCCAAAATTTTCAAAGAAATTAAATCACCCACTGATTGCCTCCTGTTACAGGATGACATTAATAGACTTTCTATCTACTGCCAAAAAAATCAACTTATTCTAAATATTGCTAAATGTCACATCATTTCATTTTCAAAGAAAAAATCTAATTTGTCGTATAATTATTAACTTAATAGTAACAAACTTAGTGTCTGCACTCAAGTGAAGGATCTTGGTATCATCTTGGATTCTAAATTAACTTTTATTCAGCATATAGAGTCGGTAATTGCTAAGGCCTATAGACTCCTTGGATTCATTGCTAGAACGTCTAACCCATTCCAATCACCTTTTACTCTTATCATTCTATATTTTTCATTTGTACGCAGTCAACTTGAATTCGGATCGGTAGTTTGGAACACACATTATTCCACCTACGACCGACCATATAATACCCCCCCT
Source organism: Eubasilissa splendida (assembly GCA_031772225.1). Lineage (NCBI taxonomy): Eukaryota > Metazoa > Arthropoda > Insecta > Trichoptera > Phryganeidae > Eubasilissa > Eubasilissa splendida. The sequence goes on along the minus strand of CM062854.1, from coordinate 31,810,546 downwards.
CTTAAATAGAAGAAACACTTAAGATTTATCCTACCTCTATAAAATTTTAAATAACTTAGTTGACTCGCCCTATTTATTAGAACAAATAACTTTTAACTATCCAACGCGGCAAACACGATCAAATAATCTTTTTTACCCAAATTTGGGTAAAACTAATTACATAAAAAATTGTTTTGTCATCCGCTCTACATAAAAATATAATGCCGTAAATTTTTCTAATAACATGGACATTTTCAACAATAAATTGCTTCCTTTTAAATTTAAACTACGCCAACTTTTCAATAACTATTAATATAAATTGTATATATTGCATCCTATTTCCCTCCCCTCCTTACCCTTTTCTCTTTGTATGTTCAGTTTAAAATCACTCTTTTGTTTCTTTTTCAGTTTATTATCATATATATGTTTATTTTTATGTAAAAGTATTTTTGTTTATCAGTCTGTTTGAGTATACTATTTTTTAGTTTATTATGTACTACGTATTTAATTCTGAAGAAACTTCACTGGTGTTATTTTTATATATTATGTAATTATCAGTTATTATTGTTACACTGTTTCTAGTAACAACCGAGTAAGAAGATATATGGATGTAGAAGAATTGAAGAGAAGAAGAGGAGTATGTAGCATTGCGTTTCAGTACATATTATAGTATATTATTCAATAATAATACAATAACCAATAACACACCGCGTACTGTCAGATGTCGGTGTACATTTTAGCAGACATATAACAGTAATATCACTCATAAGATACATCTCTGATTCTTCTTCTTCTCGTGCCTTATATATTCAACAGGATGTTAGCTCTCATCATTTTGCTCACTGCGATCCGGAAAAGCTCTACAGTAGACTGGCAAAACTAATGTCATGGGGAACTTCAGCCAGATGTTCTCTTTCTTCCGGGGTGCAAGGTCTCGTACTTCTCCGGATGTCTCGTCACATGTCCGAAATGTTTTCAGATTTTGATTGTTTATACTTATTTTTCTTTATTCATCTGAACCAGTAATTTATCATTCGTAACTCTACCCATCCAGCTTATTTTGAGCATTCTGTAGATCCATATCTCAAATGCTTCAAGTGGCCTTATCATTTCTCGTGTCCATTCCGTAAAATAGTATCGAGAACACATTTGAGTTCAACAGAAGGATCCCATTTTTAATAAATATTGCAACCCAGGCGTACAATACTTTGTATCGTCTCCAATTTGGTTCACTTTCACTGTCAGCTGTATTCTGTTTTCTAATGACCTGATATTATTTAAGTCTGGTATGTCTTCACTACTCGGTTCAGAAGAAGCTAAATCCTTGATGATGATTATCATTCAGACACATTCTGAGATTTAGGTAAACTCTTAAATGGCAGTCACATTTCCTAATCGCTTTCTCTCTTGTTGATTTGCATTATTTTTTTCTTACAACAAGTTCTGGCACTCGGCTACAATTTGTTGTGTAACTCGACCAGTTTTGCTTTGAAGACCATTATTTTCTTCAACGTCGTTTTCTCATTAATTCAGCATCGAATCGACCCAATAAATCAGCATAGTACCGCCCCATGATTGTCCTTCCCTTCTCCAAATGGTCAGTAAAGATGATACCCTGTGACTCCCAAAATACGGTGGCCAGGACTTTTCCGAACGATGGAACCATTTTCACCTTCTCCATCAGGTGAAGTCCATTGGTTTAACTGTTCTTTCATTTCTGGCGCGTAGTGATGGATCCATGTTTTGTCAAATCACGAAACTCTTTCGAATTGCGCTTAAACATGTCCAAACAGTGTTTAGAAGTTGTCATGCAATTCCGTTTTTGTTCCACTGAGCAAATATGGCACCCATCTCTTTGATAGCTTTCTCATTCCCAAATTCTCATGTATGATATTTTGTACGCATTCAATTGAAATGTTCACAATGTCGAGCAATCTCTCTGATCTTCACGCGGCGGTCTTCTGACACAATATCATGGATTTTGTTGGCCATATCCTCCGTATTCACCTCGATCGAACAGCCTGGGGCTCTTAGTCCAAAAACAGACATGCTTAATTCATTAAACCGATATCTGATGGTAGTCTTCCAAGGTGCACGGTTCTTATAAACGGCTTGTAACTTTAGTTTGGTTTCTTCACATGTTTTCCCATTCAAAAAGAGGAATCAAAACACTGACTTTTTCCATGGTCGGAAACAAACACAAACTTGCCCACTTTTTTCAACAGATATCAAAGCAAAGGAACTCCATAAATCTGTCTGAAATTATGTCAGCAATTGTTTGAAAGATGACATTAAACAATGGTATACAGATTGTTAAACATGGGTCCTTATCATACAGCCTTCGTATTATCGTATATACAAATTATTGAATTGAATAAATACAAACGAAATATTGGAATATATGAGAAACTTTGTAAACAAAAAAACAAAACGTGAGAATGATGAGAATCCTTATAAACTCAAAAATTACACAGCCACACAATATCCTGCTCGCAGATTGATCGCGTGACAAACAGTTCATGTGAACCAACACGCTTGTACAGCAATGCGAAAAAAGGAAGCGGAAAAATTTGGACTACATGTAAACGCCTCTAAACAGTTTGAATAGAACAAAAGTTCTATTCAAACTGTTTGGGCTACAGAGCTCGCCAAGATGCAGGGGCACCATGATATGTGTCGCCTCGTACGTCAACCGGCACAATTTTAATTCAACTCTTTCAGGGAATCGGAGCCAATGTAGCTGGTGCAAAAGGGATGTTATATGAGAAAATTTAGAAACTCTGTATATTGTCCGCGCTGCCGCGTTTAGAATGGACTGTAGTCTATGCGGCTGACAGATTGACGGGCCAGCATAAATGCGGTTACAATTGTCCACATGTGACACCACAAATGCATATATAAGTAAACAGGCCACCTCAGGAGAAAGATGTCTCCGAATACTTTTAATCATTCCCGGATGATAAAAGCATGCACCGACAGTTTTGCCGATCTGTGTATTCATTGAAGATCTGAAGCCTAACAATTTTACTGCAGATTTATCATAATATAATCAAAAGCCTTTATGTAATCTATGAAGTGGGGACCTTGAATTATCGACTTTTCTCAATAATTTGCCTTATATTTAGAATTTATTCATGCCTTTGCCTTTCATGAATCCGGCTTGTTTTGTCGGTATCTGCCAGTCAAGACAGTGATATTTTTCTAGAACGAGAGATGAGTGAGACAGTCAGGTAGTTTCCACATTTCATTGATTTGGTCATTTTCCTGTTTTACAGAAAGAGTAGCATACATCCAACATCATTTGATGCCTCCCTCGGTCATTACACGAGGCCACACCTTTATTAGATGACTTGAAATGATAATTTTATTAATTATTGCCGACGTGTTCGGACCTGTGTCTACGACTCGCCAGCCGGCCCAATGCGATATGTACGGACTGCGCCTGGCAACCGCGCCCGAGCCCGGTGGACGCGGGGTGCTACACAGAGCTAGGTCTTGATGGTATTTATTTATTGTTTACGATATTCCACAAGATAATTAAGGCATTTATTAAAAGACAAAACAAATATGAAACATGGAAGGGGGAGGGGGTGATCGCCCGTAATTTACACAATTATTTTCAGTGGGTCATCACCCCATACAAATACAAATGTGTGGATATCGCGAGCATTAAAACATTTATTACCAAGACCAGCTCGTGATATCTACCACAAAAAGATTACAAACATAATTAGCCGCCCTATCGAGGACCGCCTGCGGCCCCACCATGTGCGCCCCGCGGGTTCCTGGTGAGTAAAACCGCTTTCTGTATCGCTCGCTGGTAGCTCCGCCATCGCGAGCTAGTACGTGGTGGCTGGCCCCTTACGGAGCCCGCCACTGGCGCTCGGCGCCCCGATCGGTGCCACTGGACTGAAGAAGAAAAGACCCTTACGAGGGCCGCTGAATCGTAAAACATAAAAGGAGCCTATTTCAGGGCTCCCGATCGGTGAATTTGTCCAGTGGAATCGCAAAAATACCGTCTCCAAGCGGGCCTTTTCGAGTCTGGCCGCCGGCGCTTCGCGCGCAGCGTCTCCTCAAGAGAAGCTGCTTACTGAGCCCGTCGTGAGATGGAATCCTGTGTGCAACATTAATTATTAAGTATTTATTTGTCGACTGAGTATCAGGTCACACGTTACCAATCTCGTGCAGCTCTGCGCAGTATATTCCTTTCATCTTATTATCATGTATCGTGCATCATGCATTGTATCAACTAACCAATATATCATCAAATATATTGAAGACAGTAATGTTTATAGTAATATTAAATACTAACATGCGTCACATTTGATGAAAAATCAGATTGTTATATTTTATAATTCACCTATATACGTCGCGATGATAAATGATATAGTAACAATTGAATCAAATAGCCAAATTCCCGGTTTACTAATATAAGAAAATCTGTAAAGATCTTTGGGGGTTAGGACGGTGGTTAAATGAAATCATGTTTGGCGTGTGTTGAGGTTTATTATGACAGTATAATAAAAACAAGGAAGACAGATAGAAATTAATGAAGATGTAGAAGGTGCACGTGTCTTATGAAATGAAATAAAGTGAGTTGGCGGTCTTGCTCGGCGAGCGCGGGCCGGCAAGACCGCCGTTGTTAAACGACGAAACTGGAGAGACTGCTACAGATCCATTTAAAATATTTTATCAAAATAGGTAAAAAAAAAACAAAACAGTTTTAGTACAATTTTTTTCCAAATATTAAGCCAAACCACTATTAACAAAATGATGGATTAGACACATTAGTATTGCTAGTTGATACCTGTATATTTTAGGGAATTTTTATGTTGAATATTATCATAGTTTGATGAGCTCAGTAGACTTGTGTCGCTGCATGGCTATGCAAGGGACATAATGTTGTATAAAAGTGATGCACCGCTCCATTACTCATACCTGAAACGCAAGGACGAGAGAAAGCTGGGGTTTATCACTTTGTAAATCATCCGAAGGCACCGCTCGGGCCGTGGGCCGAGTTGGCGTATTTTTCCAAGCAAAGAGGAAATTCCAAATCACCCTTCAGTCGAGTGCTGAAGAAGATTGTTCTTTCAAAATCAGCCAAATCGTAGCACAGACTTATCTGCAACACGACCAGGGTGACGATCATTCATCATTTGATTTCTTTTGTATATAATTTTAAACTTTTTTCTTCAATCAGATTTTTCTTACAATTATACTTGTTTATAAATACTTGACAAATGTTGACATTTTATTTTTATCAGGTCAGAAATTCAAGGGCAAATGGAAAAACCTAAACAGCATACTCATAATTCGGGTGCCACGTTTTACTCCCCTCGCACACTTCTTCATCAACCGAGTGAATCTGACAATGCTATTCCGCATATTGTAATTTGTCTTTAGGGTTTAATAAAAGGAAAATACTATTATAGAGAAAAGCATTTTATTAATTAATCTATACAATATTTTTATTAGTTCTTTAGATTATAATCTGAAGAGAATGTGTAGTAGAAAAAAGTGCCATAATTGAGCTGCTCCGATGCTGCTAACGATGGCCTCTTTAACTGGAGATTATTTAAATTGCAGTAGCGCTAATGTAGTATTTGAATGCAACATCTCTACATTGTTGTCAGTCAGCATAGTTTACATACGAGCGTTCAAATATTATTTCCCACTCTCCACAGGAACTAACCGACCCACCCGTTGTGAGTAAAACTGCCAGGTTCAAAATGAATGTGAGGAAAATCCAAGTGGAGAGAAACAGCTGTACGAGCCGGGGAAATATGTGGATTGTGGATGGCGCACGAACTTGGTTACCCGAGAGTCTTCTCTCTGAACAGAGACCTACAGGAGGAAATAGCGAGGATAACAAATGTAACTAGAGTGCAAGCGGAAGATTGAATGGTCTTCAAAATTCTAATTAATACATTTAATTAGTATTTATAATATTTATCTAGTTCCACATTAGATTTTAATGGTAAGTTAACACGTGAAATCATTCAATATAGTCTTATAATATAAATAGTAGAGCCCTGAAAGGTTGCATATAGAACTAATAGTTGCAAGTTTCTTAATTCTAATTTAAAAAATTCATCTGAAAATAATTGCTACAACTAGTTTACATATTTTTTTTTTGCTTTTTGTTTAGTTTAGAGTACGGGAACGGCGATTCAAATCCACCACCATCATTGCTGATCGACATCAAGTGGACAAGCGGGTGATTTCTACACTCGGGGGACCAGGGCTTACACCGAGAGAGGCCAGACTCAGTCTGGCCTGATCACTCGCCCCGACTACAGTTCACTATCTTCTGTATTTTTCCTAACCATAACTCAATAAACGATAATATATATAACCCTTGTTTCATTCCACCACCAAACCATCTATAAAAAAGTATCAATGTTATTTATGTTTATTTTTAAAACAAGATTCCTTTAAAGCTTGCATCAATATAAAAATCCTTAAAGTAACCAATACACCAGAAATTGCAAGTATTAATACTACATTTCATTTACATGCAAGCCAATTGGCCGCTTCCTATCTAGCTAGGTACATATAAAACACCTGTTCTGATGTAGGTAGCCATTAGATTCCATAAGCTAGATTATAAGTTGGAATTAACAAATTAAATTAAATGGTAAAAAAAAAAGAAAAATTTAAAATCGAAATTTTGATATAAACTAAAGACATGTAAGTAAAAGAAAAGAAACAAGCAGGGACCAAACAAAAGATGATAAGTGCGAGGTAGGATATAAGGACAAAAAGAATTATATAGAATGAGTAGCTTTGATCATTTAAAGAACTTTTCCAGCTTGTGATGATTGTGACAAATATTAAAATACAATATACTGGCATCGGCCGCTGACCGTTATTCCCAAAAATGAGGATGATTGTACTGGAGATGGAGTGGTCCTTTCTATATCGGTGCAGACTCATCCTAAATGATGAATTGGAAACTAACTACTGGGTGGATAGGTAACATTGTTTTAATCTATCTGTGAGGTGTTTTACAAATTATTGTACTCTGCAGAAGATTGGTGTAAATTCACCGCAGCAGTACTGTCCAGCTATCTATCTATCTGTAATACTAACAAGAACATTGAATAGCTCGATTCTGATATATTTTTATTATGTATTGTTTTTCGTATAAATAAAATAACTTTTGAAGTGACCCTACTCTTTTTTTGACCTGTTAAATGTTTTCAAAAGAAAAATGCCCAGCGGGCTAAGAGAAGTCAGACAGCGCTGACGCAGAGGACTTGTAATATATTTTATTGCAGTTCTATATCATAAATTTCACAATAACTGGAAAGCTCCGCGAAACCAATCTCAATATGTTAATTAATAATAATGATAAGTTAATGAACGCTCTTGTCTCGGTAGGATGTTATCTACCGAGGATGTCATTTCATTGTAAAGTAATAAATGCTTCTATGCTCTGTGAATATAAAATAATGTGCGAGTGCAGCTAAAGGTCTTTATTCCTTTCCTTTCCTTTGTCGGACCTGGTTCCACACAACGATACCACATTTATTTTGATTATTAAATGTCAGAAAAAAAGATTCAGTTAAGTATGTAGCACTGTATTATTTTTCCTACATTCTTTTTAAATTTCTAATGCCATTTTTCAATATTTTCAGTTCACATACATTTAAAAAATAATAATAATCAAACTGCTGCAATGCTTTGTTTGGTAAATTAATTAGTTAAGAAAGGATTCATTTGAAATTGAAGGGAACAAATTTTTAATAAAGATTTTTGAAATATTTCTAAATTCATCAAATCAATCAAAATCCTGATTTAGATGGTGCGGCAAAATAAAAACGGATAAGAAAGGCACCCGGAGCGCTAGGTTCTGCGAGTTATGCTAGCGGAGTGATCCCGAATGGATGGCGACCTCTCGGCACGCCTACATTAGATCTGAAGACTCTGCGTACTCTGTGTCGGCCCGGGTGAAGACACCTGACGCCGACTCGTGCACCGCCAATGAGCTGGCAGTACGTAGTAGTATAATTTCTACTCAGGAAGCTTTCTAAACAATTCTAGGTGTACAACAAACGTTTTTAAATATCATATTTGACTAATGGTGCTCCATCCTCTGCTATTGTTTTAATTAAATAAATAAACTTGATTTGGCATGTCTCGAGCTTTCTATACTTTCAATTTTTAATAAAAACGGCAACTATTGTATTTATTTAGAACAATATATTACTATATACATCACGAAATGATGTATCATGTCCTCGCTAAGAGCCCCCAGCCCGGTATGAGAAACCGGCATCATTACTACTGGACTACATGTCAAATATTGTTCATTTTTGTCTCTCGGTTTGGGGTCACATTTAATTTCAATGTGGTCCAACGGGGCTTCAAAATTCATCACTTCATTTAAATAAAGTTCAGTGGCGGTGTTTGGAGTTCCACATTTAGTGCAGTGATGTGTGACAAAAGTAGACGAAATGCGGCGGAAGTGAGATTGCTCTTGACTAATTTATTAATGAACAAATGAGGAGCGAATGTAAAGATGTTCTTAGTATAATTGTCGGCACTAGAAATATAGGAAGACTCTGCGTGACAAGATAAACTAGAGTCGTGTTTCAAGACAGAAGAGTGTAGCCTGCCCCCGCGAGAAACGGCGTGATGGTAAGTTAGCTACTGGACTAAAGTAAGAAGACCGTCTGGGTTGTGTCAACCGGGTACAGTATATTTACAATTTCTTATTAGTCTCTAAAATAATTAAAACGTTACAATCATCAGCAGCTAAATCAGTCTCTTCAGGATTCGGGTTTAGTTACATTTTCTCCAGTTGTAGAAGTGTAATGAAGTTAATATAACCGCAAGTCAGTTACATTGATGAAAATATAATACATCTGGCGCTCCGCGGAACCGGGGGATTGAAATTAAGGGTTCCGTGAAAAAAAAAACCCTTAAAGTGCTGTTGCCACATGTCAGTATGTATCATCAAAATCATCTCGATGCGGTTCCAGTTATCAATTAAATTTTAAAAATGCACAGAAAATCTGAGCCAGTTTTCTACCTCAATTTTGTCAACTTTTTGTGTGTTAAATCATCTATGTAGCCAGCCATCCGAAATCATCATTTATGTAGCCAGCCATCAATAATAATACGGCTGAAGAAAAATTGACTAAAACTAAATTCATGAACATTGGAAATAAAAGAATACCAATTATCAGTCTGAAAGAAGTTATTGAAATGAAATATTTTGGAGTCTCACTTGCGGGAAGGATCTGAAGATTCATCAGTAGTAAGTCTTGTCAAACAGTATACAACTCTGTATTGTATTGTTGTATTATCAGTACAATGCTGAAGAACCTCCAAACCTCCAATATTTCAATATTATGGCGTTTATTTTTAAAATCCTCACTCAAAAAATATTAGCAGACGGACTGACACTGCCATTCAAGAAGAAGGCTAAATCGGTGACGAATATTTTCAATGTAATGCCGGTAGAAACTTCATAAGTTATAGTAAAAAGGAACATCTTGATATTATTTATATTAGAGCACAATAAGAAAGAATACATTAATTAATACTCAATTTTGTTGCCAGTGAATGTCTTTTATCAATGAGAGCTGGTTTAGAAGTATTAACATTGACCACACGCATCTCTGAAACTAAAAGATGCACATGCCTCAGACACACGTATCATACCACCCCTGCATATAATATGTAATTCTTTCTTAAACATTTCTTCTTCGGTAAAAATACTAAATACCCATAACATTCTTGTATCCATCCACCTTCGAAGCTATTTTCGTCATTTTTCTATATGGTACTTAAATTAAGGTTATATAAAATAGATTTTTCCCCTCATTGTTGACGGCCTACTTCTAGTACTTACGAAATTTTCTAACGCGCTATTTTTAATTTTTTTTTTTTATTGGGTGAGCTCTGAAAAATATTTCATGTTAAAAACCGGTCTCATCAGCGCTCTGGCCGCAGCGCTCCACTTTCCGCGCGATTTTTCAAAATTGTCTAAACGATATCATCGGCGACATCATATTGTTTCACTTATTATCATTTTTGTCGTCCACATCTCTAAATCAACTCCATTTTATTTTAAATAGTTTGTTTGAACCGACGCCATTTTAAATTTCATATAAAACATTAGAGGGAAAATAAAATACTAAAATCGAATACAATTAAAATATGCATATTCTATACTTACCGAATACCACTTTCACTATGTAATATTCGTCTAAAATCACACTTAAAGTATAGTTAAACATAATAAATTGCACAGTCTAAAATCTCAAAGCGTGTCATTGTTCACGAAATTCCTAAATGCACAATGCACAAAAAAAGAGTTAATATCTCGACGAAAGTGATATTTTCACGCGATTTAACACAATAATACATACAATTACGTTGTGATACGTTGACAAACAAATATAGGCATAGCTTTAAACGTGAAACCGAAAAACCCGGATACGACGCGAGACCGTCGAACTCGCTAAACTGCAACTGAAGCCATTGAAACCGAAGCCGGCGGCTCGAGGGCGTGTTCGATGTTACACAGAATGCAGACCGGTCGAGCACTGCGATTGGTCGGTTAGGGACGGAGGCGGTGTTCGCAAACGTTCGCATTCACGAAGGCCGCGTTTCAAATTTCCTATTTTATCTTTGTCATGTTTTAAATTATCAATTTTTTCCATTTTATGTTGAATTTTCTATCCAGTCTATTTAGAGCGAAAACAAATTAAGTTGGAATTAATTAACGAGGTTTTATTATATATTTGTGTATGGTATGGGGTGGTTTAATAACTCATCTTGATCCTGCTATACCATTGGTTTATGACAATACTGATAATTTCACCAAATATTCCCAATATTATCCAGAAATGTATTTATTTGATCTCTATAAAATTAATTATAAAATATACATTCAACTATGGCCATCTTCCCAGAATAATTTATGTTGAGACAAAGTTGATATAAAGTTGACAAATGTATAATGAAAACAATGAAGTCAAAGTAACATCCAATAATAAATTGACATATTTATTACTAGAAATCAATGTGACATAAGCGGTAATTAATATTATTGACTGCTTTAAGAGATAAATTAGACATAAGGTTAACCAATGTTCCCTCTAAAATGTGAAGGTGTTGATTTATCCATCACTATTAACATAGCCAACATTTTGGACATTGTGACCACAGCGACCGGAAACTGCCCCTCGAACCATAACACAAAATAAAATGATGATTTCATTAATGAAAGACCTGCATCAAATGATGCAACAGGCATCTTATTCAATAAACCATTTCCACAACTTAATAGCCAACACAACCTAAATTAATGGCGTAACCCAATGGCCACGTTCCTGCTAATTCGCAGCTTCACAATTTTCCAATAACAATTTTTTTTAACCCACGCCCATGCCCTACTACACATGGAAGAGCAAGAGTACTTTGTAAGACAATCGATCAAAGTAAAAAATGACATTGTACTACTTTGTGAGGATACATAGCCGAGATAACATCTTACTACCTACTCCTCTGCTGCTTTCCATCTTCCTTTGCATAATGAGTTGTTAATATCATATTTTTCATTGCGGAGAATGTGACCGTAGTATGCAGCTTTCTTTGATAGTTGTTAATTTTGACTCTTGACTTATTTATGCGTGTCTCAATACATATATTATGTGTCTTAATACAAGAGTAATATGATAAACCCGGACCCTCCTAGTACTTGTATGATATTTTTTTTAAATTTACTTTCTCAGTGCTAAAATAATAACACAGGTCCTTAAAATTACACAAAAGATTTTTTACGCGCCCAACATGATTCAAAATTAGAGGGAACATTGCATATTATGCAAAAAAACAATACAAAGACCGAGACATTGAGAATGAAGAAACAAATGCAGGTATTAATATATTGATCCATTTATTTGGACGAGTGCACCAATACCTGGTCTATGTGTACTAACCATTTCATTTTATGAATGAGAATTTTTTGTTTATTTCAACAATTGTATTATAAAATGTATTATTCTACTTTTACAAAGTTTTTTCATTTCCCTAGGGTGTCCTTCCGAGACTGCAATCAGTACTTACGAGACTCGCTTGTAGGAATAAAGTTATATTAAGTTATGTCAATAAGTTATATTTGTACAAAGTAAGGTCCTGGTAAGTATTCCCACACCCGATGGTACGATTAGAGATGATGATTGTCTTATTATCTATAACATCATTCAAAAGTTACTTTCCCCGTTTGCTAATTGATTTGAACATGTTTCACCGCCCACGAGAACATATCTGACCAGCTGCCTGCACATGAGTACGAACTCAGCTCACCCCAAACTTTCAGAAATAAATGAAAATCAGAATTATTAAACATTTCAAAAATATTTTTAGTTATTAATTTAAATTTTATGACAATAAAATATTAAATGAACTCTGACAAGATAGGCGCCCCCTAACACAAATTATGACTAATCTAGGTGTAGGTTTCCTAAAGAATAGAGGCATTTGCTCATTTGTCTATTAATTAAATAAAGGCTCTCCACAACACATGGGAAATTCTTTCATACTTTTGGCATGTTGCTAGAAGAGAAGGAAAGATTGGTGATCACGGGGATGTACAAGGGAGAAGGGAGAGGGTCAATCTCCAATAAGATGGACAAACCAAGTTCGAACCTCTCCATATGTCGCACTAAACAAGGCTCGAGATTGTGCAGAGTGAAGGCTAGTAGTTGGCGCTACGGAAGCAGAATAGAGGAGTACGATGCTCAGTCACGAGCACATCGATCGACTGAGAGAGAGAAGTGTAGATACACAACACGCTTGAGGCCTTTTAAAATGAACTACTCCTGGGATGAATAATCTGGGAACTGCTCGAGAATTGGTGAGGGCCAGTCTGTTGTCATAGCTGAATTTGGGGCCGTATTTCAAAAGATAAACATATAAAGTGCACTCCGGCAATAGCATTGTTTTTCACAAGTAAAACAAAGTCTAAAGGAATACATTTGTACTACTCGATGTAATAAAATCCTTCAGATTAGCAACTATTTTCCTTCTTTGTCTTACTTCAGAACACAACAAGAAAGTTAAGTTAGGACCTATCGCACAACTGCGCTCCCAACATTATAAAATCTCAACTGTTACTGTGACATCGCCGGGGCGAGTAAGTAAAAAGGTCTCCGAGAGCTTGAGTGAAAATGATTTGTATACGATTAACACCAGGAAATGGCAAAGAAGAATGGTGGTTTTATCTCAAGTGTTGTGACACCATAACGATATCGCAAATGAACACTGTATTGAGTCACAATATATGCAGAAAAGTATGTGTTTTATATATTTCATTATGCACATTATATTTAGGCTACAACTTATTATTTATTATTAATATAGTGCATACAATATGCATATATATGCTCTAATATAAATAATATCAAAATGTTATTTTTTACTATAACTTATCTTGGACACATTTGCTTAGTATTTTGAATCTATGAATTTTTTTTTTTTGAATCTATGAATTTTTTTTTTTTGAATCTATGAAGTTTCTCCTCCTTTCTTATATCATCTGGCATTTCATTAAAAATCATCATGGCACTAGACATCACCGATTTAGCCTTCTTCCTGAATGGCAGTTTCAGTTCATCTCTTTCTTTTGAGTGATGTTCGTGCTCAATTTTTCTTATAAATTCTGCTGATATTTTTTGAGCGAGAATTTTAAAAATAAACGCCATAATATTGAAATATATTTTCGGTTTGAAGATCCTTCAACATTGTATTGATAATACAACGATACAATGCTGCTGCAGTACTTAATATGAGGAATAATAGAGTTGTATATTGTTTGAGAAGGCTCAGTACTGATGAATCTTCAGATCATCAGATCAGATGATTTTTTTATCAATCTTTTTAGTCATGTGTCTTGTATTTTGTGAAAAATTCCATTTAGAATTTAATATGACTTCTAATCATTTAATTTCAGTCACTTCCTACAGACTTTCACCATCTATGATAATTGCTGGTGCAATTGGTATTCTTTTATTTCCAATGTTTATGAATTTAGTTCTAGTTTATTCTTCTTCAGCCGTATTATTTAAGTCATAGTTTAATTGATTCAGTATAGTTGCATAATTGTCTCCTGCAAATTATGATATATGACTGCAAAAATATATGTTTATATCATTCTATACTTAAGTATGAATAGTACGTCTCTGTCTGTATTCCACTTCAAATGAAAACTCTTGCCTGCTACCCTTGATTTGTTTTATTAGTAAACTGTAATAAAACTATTGTTGTCATGAACTTGTTAATGGTCTCATAAGAGTCTACATGTCGAGCCCTCAGATTAACAAGGTTCTATCTGACACTGTTTTGAGATAATGAGCTCCAAAGTTTTAGATGATTGTATTTCAACATACAGTGGTACCTCAATATACGTCCTTAATCTGTTCCAGATCTTTGGACTTATACCCAACAAGACGTATACCAAGCAAAGTTTTCCCATAAGAAATAAAGGGAAAATGATTAATATGTTCCCATGAAAAAAAATCCTATTGTTATTGGCATAATATACATTGATGGGGTTGTATAAAATATATTCAATACGGCTTAATATTAAAATATATAAATACAAAAGCAATTAAAATTTTACATGTTGAAGATTATTAGGTTTAACATTTAGATACTAAAAATCTGTCCAAAGAAATTAGTTTGCCTTCTCAGGATGTTTGGAAAATGTGACATTGTCTGGTGGCAATTATGGCTTGTTCGGGCTTTTGGTATCCTTCCAGTCAGTCATTCCCTGTGTCCCTTCACTAACTCCTCCACATCACCCTCTGCCTGCCCAAAGAGACAATATCCTCCACTACAGGCATAGCCTCATTGTCCCTTTCAGTCACTGCTTCTGGGCACAATTTCCTCCAAGCAGAGTTCATTGTTTTGTAGGAAACTTGCTGCTAGGCTTTGTCAATAAGAGATATGCAATGGACAATAGTAAAATGATCTTTCCAAAACTCTCTCAAGGTTAACTCTGTGTCAGATGTCGCTTCAAAACACCTCTGGAATAGTACTTTAGTGTAGAGTATCTTGAAATTACTGATTACCTGCCGGTCCATGGTTTGAATGAGAGGAGTAGTGTTAGGGAGGATTCAATGTACAGCGATTAAATCAAAATCCGGCAGCACATAATCAGCTAACAAAAAAATTGCTATCACTGATAGTGATAATTTTCTAACATGCAACTTTCAGTTTGCGTCAACTAATTAAAGTGAGATTTAATACTAAGTTATTTTCTGTAAATAATAATAATAATTTACAGCATCTAATTAATAATCGTGATGTCGTCTTGCATAATTTATAGCTGTTAATTAATTATTAATAATAATATTGTGGTTTGTTTTTCATAAACAATCTGTAAGTACCTAAAAATAATTTTACAAGTAAAAATAATTTCTTTGTCTTCTAATACCTAAACATAAGTAACAGCTCTTTGTTCAAATTGAGTTAGTGTAATTGAATTCAGACTTCAAAACTTTTTGAATATTTTCTTTTTGAACTGTTTTCACTAATAATAATTGTTATTCATATTTGTTAAATAATAATAATAACAATAATAATACATTTATTAGGTTCATTTTTTTTTTCACATGTATTTTGTACTTACATTGATAAATAATGTTTAACGGTCTGACGTATTACTCTTCCAAATTAATATTCATTAAGTATACATTTTCACCTAGTTAATTACAATGAGTGTTGCGTAATATTTCAAATATCAAACAAATGTACCTAGGGTATGCATATAAAATTTGACAAAGTAAATACAACATATCAGTAAGAAAGTAAGACATATATTTGGGTACTCTGCCTGCCACACTAGTAATTTACTGTATTATAGCAGACTGTTCCTCTGGTATAGCAGTAAGCAAAGTGCAATGATCAATGTACAAAATATATCTATATAAACAGTTAATCAATAGATGCAATTAGGTAATTAAATATACTGTTGTAGCAGTTTTATTCTCAGATTTGGACTTTCAAAAGTTCTTGGGCGTAATTTTATCCCCATTTCGTGGAGCCAGAACTGCATTTTTTGTGAAAAATATGCAAGACTATGGTTGCAATCTTTCACTTTTGTATTTAGACCGTTGTATATTTTTGGTGTTAGAAATAAATGGAATTTGGGCTTTACTTACAGACTAGAATACTACTAGCTGCACCACCCTAACTAACAATCGCGTAGTTAAGTAGCGAGTGCCACAATGCAAAGTATACAATTCTTCTCAAGGATGTATCAAGTACTTCTCTGACTTCCCTAAAAAAATAGACAAACTTTTTTATTCGGGTCGTGAGATACTGAATATGTTTTCTCCAGTTTAGATGTTGGGCAATTTGTACTCCTAAATACTGTATAATATGTCTGTAGTTTATTTTTCATTTGGCATGTATGAACCACCAACTTATCATGAGAAGTTATTCCTACTATTTTATTAATGGAAAAGCACAAATATTTTTCTTCAGAGCATTAATCATTAGTAGATTTTTGTCAAGCCATGTCGTAGTCAGATTTAACCCATTTTGAGCCTTTTCTACTACCTTTTCCCAGGTTTCATCTTGAAAAAATAGTACCGTGTCATCTGCAAAATAAATTATTTTACCATTTTCCATGTTGAAGTTACACATTTCATTAAAATATATTAAAAATAGTATAGGACCCAAAACACTTCCTTCAGGTACTCCGTAAGATATTCTGTGCGCGTTACTGCAATATTTGCCTGATTTGACTACCTGCATCCTGTTACTCAAGTAATCTTCAAACCGTGCCAATGCCGTTCCCCTAATTCTCAAAATCGATAATTTGTGTAGCAGAAGTGCACGAGACACCGTATCAAAAGCTTTGGCTAGGTCTAGAAAGATACCTATACACCGTTTTTTCTTGTCTAGTTGTGTCACTAGGAAATCTGTTAGTTGACATATTGCATCTTCTGTTGAGCTATTGGTTTTAAACCTGTGTTGGTTTTTTGAAATAATTTTATGCATATCCAGGTATTTCAGAAGTTGTACTTTTATTATCTTTTTTAAGATTTTAGAAAAAATACTTAAAAGCGATATCGGTCTCTACTGTCCTGGATTGTGTGGGTCACCACCCTTGAATATTGGGAAAATTATAGCCAATTTGAGTGCATTTGGAAAAGCTCAGAAGCATGCTTAGTAGTTCTTTGTTACATTTTACTATTTTTGCTGTCACCTCATCATTTCCAGGGGCGCTGTGGGATTTTAAGTTATTTATAATAGCATTAATTTCTTGATCAGATGTTGGAGCTAGGAAGAATGAAAGTATTTGTATTGAAATAATTTTTAAGATTATCTTCAGTAGTTTTTAGCCATAATAAAATATTTTGTGTTAAGTCTCTGCCAAGAGAAACAAAATGTGCATTTATATTATCTGCATATTAGTGCATCAGTAATTTCCTCATCACCAGCAGTACTATTTGTGTTAGGAAGAAGCATGTTGCATATGCTGTTGTTTGTATTTTTTTGTGTTAAAGTAATTTCTCAAATAGTATCCTGGGTTTTCTTGGCGTCATCATGGTTTGCTTCAATAATATTTTTGTAATATACGTATTTAGCTGATTTGACTGCTCTATTACAAATATTTATATATTTTTTGTAATATGTTAGCAAGCTGACATTAAGCGGATTTAGTTTAGTCTGCTTGTGCAGCTTATCTCTCTTTTTAATACAATTGACTAACCGTTCTCTTATCCACGATTTAATAATTTTCTTCTTTAGAGAAAATTTACAGATTTTTTTTAATGTGCGTTTGCAATATATTTATGAATATTGGGTATGAGGTATAAACATCATTTACTTCAAATACTGGCAGCCAGGTTTCTTGTTCTAAGTCTTGTTTTATAACGTATTTTTGTAGCAGTGTTTAAGTTTTTTTTTTTGACCCAATTTCTAGCATTGCTGGAAAGTGATCTGTAGTAGTGGTTTCACATATGAAACCTTACGCCAGGAACTACTATTTAAAACTAAGTTTAATATCAGAAACGCAATAATCATTTTTTAAATAATATATTTCCAGTCTTATGAAATACGATATTATTAATTATATCTCACACTGTTGTCAGTATGTCGTTCAAACCGGCCACGACAGTCATGAAATCCGCGCTCCGTTAGATTTTAATTAAATTTGACTATAAAACACATTTTAATACAAATTTTAACGACAATATGAATGAATATTGTACTTATTCTCGATACAAATTGCTTATTTTTGTAAATTGTATAGTTTTGAGCTGTTTTTATATGAAAACAGATTATAATTTTGACATTTCAATATAAAACATGTTCCAACCAATCGGAGCATTTTAGAATCTGATAGCGCATGCGCGACTAAAGCATGGGGGCTAACGCATGCGCGGCCAGCTCATGAAATCCATTCATTTACTAGATTCAACGTGAAATTTGCGAGGCCGTGATTTTTTTTGTTGGAGTTGGTTCTCATTAAAAGTCAATAATATATTATTATATACATTATTGTTCTGAAATTACTGTCTCCTGTGACTGAAGATGCCTAAGGTCAAAAAGTATTCATTCTAAGTAAAAGGTCAAAAAGTATCCATTCAAAGTATCCGCTCTAAGAAATGTTCCAACAAAATTTTAAAAGGTTGATAATTTTTACCATTTCTATAACAATTATCTATTTGATTTAACAATATAAATTACATAGTTCAATATACATATATTATGTAGTGCAGATAAATTATTTTCTATTGAAAATAGATATCCTTAAAGATAAATAATTTTGTCAAAAGAATAATACATAACAGACTTGTCTGATTGATACAAATGTATTTGTTATGGTCATATAAATGAATAAACACATATTTTAATACTTTAGACATAGAAATACTGATTTTATTATACATGTATTAACATTGTTTTTATTTTATTAGGAAATTACTGAAATACAAACAAATGAGGATCACAAAGCATTTCCTTCAACCAGCATTGAAAGTACATAATTCTTTTGTACAGTCTGTTGATTTTATCTTTTTACATATATTATCATGATAATGAATCTTGCACTGTCAAATATTATTGTATATGTTTAATTTAAATGGATTTAGTTGTGGGTGTTTCCCATTCAACATTAGTATATTTTCTTGTTTGTGGACAAAATATTGCAAATATATGGTGGAGTATTCTATGTTAATGGACAAGGTCTCCATATCTAACCAGTAGTGGCATCTTATATTATTTATTCATTATTATTAATCAAACCCTTCTTTCAATTTTAGATTATTGTATATTATTAAAGTACTTAACATAATTTAATAACAACAAAAATAATAATATTATAAATTATTTTCAGGATGTTCCCGAACTGAGCATTGAATGTGTGGACTCGTGTGAACTTCCTAAATTGGATGGCAAAAGAGTGGTCGACATACACCAATATTATAAAAATGCAAATATCATCTCCAAGCGGGTTTTTTCGAGTCTGGCTCTTCATGAGAAGCTGCTTTCTGAGCCCGTCGTGAGGTGGAATCCTGTGTGCAACATAAAGTTTCATAAAAACATTAATAGTTTTTTTTTAATAATCAATTTACATATGCCAGATAGCACATACACTTCAAATATATTCAACTCTCCAATGGGACATTCTCAGGATGACAAATATCCACATTCGAGTTTCGGAGCGACAATGTTCAATTTGATAATTTTACTTTCTCTTTTAGATAGATATTATTAACATAAATGTAATGCAATTATAACAAGTTGTCAATTGCAACCAGTTCACATTTAAACATAGTAATTTGCACGGAATATGTGTTACATCAATATTGTTACTATTTTCGCTATTACTATTGTGCTATGGAAATAGGACTAACTTGATGGCCTTTGTTTGTTTCATTAATATTCAAAACTTTGACGTTCAATATCTCAGTTTAATGTTCCAAGTCAAAAATTCAAAAAAGATATTTAAGATTTTGCAGAAGCAAAAATTGAGGACATTACTGAAACAATTAACCGTGTTGTATCATCTCTCAGAATACCATTACAAAGAAAGCGATATAAGTGTGATCCGCAAACCACAAATACCAATAATTCTCCTAATTTAATTCTTATATCCGAGGAAGTACTCGGTTATAAGAATGGATATTCTACTTTGAGAAATGAGCCCGAGAAGACAAGACAGACCTGGAATGTGCACGGAGAAGGGGTCAAGATAGTAGATGTTCCGAAAACCTCCCACAAGAACTCGAAAAGTGATGTTTGTAATATCTTTGGATGTATTGGAAATTTTGAAAACTGAAGAATCGCGACCTGTACTCATTACAGCACCTTGATAACTGTTTGTTTGGTGAGACGTTCATGGAATAATTCATTATAAATTTCTAAAACTGGTAGTAACGGCAGCAAAGTACTGCGAA
Organism: Eubasilissa splendida; assembly: GCA_031772225.1. Classification (NCBI taxonomy): domain Eukaryota; kingdom Metazoa; phylum Arthropoda; class Insecta; order Trichoptera; family Phryganeidae; genus Eubasilissa; species Eubasilissa splendida. The sequence goes on along the minus strand of CM062854.1, from coordinate 31,790,135 downwards.
CAGTTGGATCGATCACATTAAAGATTGAAAACAAAAAGGCTTACTTTAAATGGAAACACAATATGTTTTTGTCCCCATACAGTATAGATATGTAGGAAACTGTGGATCACCTTCTGTATAACCTCAATCTATACAGCATTATTTAGATAAAAGAAGATGAAGTTAAGTAAAAACGGCCCTAACAGAGTATTTTGCGTCATAGCCTACGAGAATCAAGAAACTTCTTTGAAAAATGGAGCAAGGTCTCATCTATCGTTGGAGAATATATTTTAGAATATTATTATTTAAATAAATTTGTTTTATAAAAATTGTTTTTCATTTCTAAACATTTTTTTTTGGATACCCTAATATTACATAACCGAAAATGATTACGGAGAAGAATATAAGACAAACTTAGTCATACATGTTTTTGATGTTTATACACATACATATGAGGGGTTCAGAAATAAAACCACCAATATCCAAAATAGTAAATTGAGATTAACGTATATGTAACTGATTTTAGAGTCAGAATGAAGATTTTAAAATTGATATGCTTTTGATTTAACGATTCTAAAACATGTTTTCACTGGCTCTTATCGATTGTCAGATAAATCATTTTCAAAGGTTTCACCCTCAATTTGTTGTCAATTGGATATTGGTGGTTTTGATCATCATATGCTCATAAACAATATTAAACAAATATAGGATGAAAACCAAACAATAATCTTTCAAAAAATATCGATCCCCGTAGGGCTAATAATAGTGATGTGACTGTTTGCGACGATGATTGGTAACTGACGTTTAACCACGATCGGTAACTAAGTTTTAACTCTTGAAGGTTTACTTTCTAGTGTTCCAGTCATTGCACAAAGAATTTTGAATAATCAAATAACAATTATCATTACAATAAAATAATACCTAGCTAATAATACATGTGAAAACTATTAAAAATTCTATAGAACACTTAACTCATATCCGAGTATTTAATAAGTAATAAGTTGCGATTAATTCACTCTTCCAAAAATTAGTAATAATAGAGATTAAAAGTTTGTGTTTTGCCCTAAATCTTTTTATACATTTAATGCTGTGGACTGATAAAACAATACAAATCATAACATCAGTTTTATTGTCGCCTGTACTTGTGCCATAATTCAAAGTCAAATAAAAATGTAAAAAACTAAACATGTTTATGTGGTTCAAAAACGAAAAAATGAAAACGAAATAGTAATAAAAAAATAAAGTTATATTTAACACACGGACGACTTAAACAAAATATTATAAATATATGTGAGCTGTCTGACTTTGGGTAGAATACTTTCTTCAATGCAAACTTGGTGAGTAATTAGCAAAATTGTTGACAATAATACACTTTGACCAAAATCATACAAAACTAAGTATTAAGTATTAAATTTGAGATAATTCAGTTATTACGAAAGTTTCATTTATAAAATATGTAATAGTTATTTGATTATACAAAAGTGTTCCACTTATTTATAAAATATATGTTGTATTAAAGTAGCAGTTAAGAGTTTTGCTAAATTACTGGAATTGTGTAAAAATGCTAATTGTGGGTTAGTTTTTATAATAATATTACGGAGGCATTACAGCTGACATGATGAATTATATATAAATAATTAAAAACTTTTTATAACTCATTTATAAGTAGTGAAATAAAAACAATGTATTCTTATAGAACCAAGGTTTTGTTATTATATAATAGTTATTTGGGGGTCATTATTAGGTCGGTGGTTTAATGAAAGAGTGATGATTGGCATATTTATGTTTATTGTGACAGAGTTGCATAGAACGAGGAATGCAGATAGAATGAAGAGATGTAGAAGGTGAGCGTGAACTGTGAAAATGTAGCGAAGCAAGTCGACGGTCTCGCTCCATTCAAGACCGACATTGCGGAGCGGTATACAGAAGAGACATTGTCGGTGAGGGATCAGGCCAGATCTGTAACGGCAGCCGGCAGCGCTATGTGGCTAGTATCGATTCCGGCAGAGACGGCGGTGAATTTGAAATGCTGTCCCCTACAGTTAGTTTATTTAAAGCATTAATTTCCATCTGTCTGAAAATCCATCCAAATCATCTTAAATACTGCCGGTCAATTTCTTATACATTTCCGGTGAATCCTGCCGTACAAGGTATAATCGAAACTTTCAATCTTCAGCTCAGATTCTGGTGTTGTATATTTTTAAAGAAACATAACCATCTCCAATTTGAACACAGGGAGACGACCTTGCTTCCATTTTTGATGTAAACCTTGAGAAAGAGTTTTACAAAAGAAGTTGGCATGAATATTGAGTATTTCTTTAGTCTCCAGTCATGAAACATTTTGTTCATTATAAAGGAGTTTTAAAATTAGGAGTCATTACATATTGCCGATTCTAACTCGAGTCAGTATCGTTCGGTATGAAACTGAGCCTCGATTCTAAAAACCTACGCCTGATTGTTTCCAATATAGGATGGTCACTGAGGAAAGCTTTCAGCGTCAACACTACTTTTATGTAGTAGTTTTGACTGCCGAGTTGTCACTTTAGAAGATAAGATTCTTAGCACTTTTCAAATTATTTTTCACCTGATTGCTAAGACACAATGCCATCTGCCACCTCCTGAGCCCACCGGTCTTCTACCAAAACGTTGCGGAAACTTTTGTGGTTGGATCATATAATCAAATTGAAAATGATATAAATTAGTTATTAAAATTGGGTAGAGCAATACTGAAAGTAAACTATTGTCTATTATGAAATAACTCATGTAACTAACTGTATTCTGTGGATTTATATGACAAATGAGTTCCATTGATCTATGAATGAACTTGTGTATATGTATGCATGATCTCGTGTTTATGTATGTGTACGGGATGTAATTATAATTATAAAATATGTTATTGTTGGGTATGCTTTAAATGCACTATTTTGTGTTCTTTGGTCATCATGTCTGATTACTTGGTTTTAGAAGTGTCCATAGTTGATATCTATCCTATATGTATTATTATTTCATCTTGATTATATCGTCTTTAATACTATTAATAAATATGTAAATGATTTCCACTGCAAAGACTTACTTTTAACATTACTCTTATGACAATTAAAGGACTGGCATTCAAAGCGAGATGAGCCGTTTTTTTTGTGGCGAACTGGACACATTTTAAAAATAATTTCTCTTTTCTAAGGGGTGAAATATGAACCTTCAGAGTTGACCACCTGCCGCTGACAACGTTGATATATTACATCCAAATTGACGTATACAATGACTAATAAATAGCAGTGACATCCCAACGATCAACAGGGAGGCGATCCGGTGAACCGAGCAGCGAAATGGGAGAAGAGGACGGAGTGGTGCGGAGGACGACACCGTCCTCCATCTGGCTGATGCGGATTAATATAAAGGTAGTACTTGAGTAGATTTAAGCTAGTCATTAGAATCTGTGTTTGCCCGTTACTTCACGTATGTAGTAGAAAATATATATAATTTGATTCATGTGTCATCAGTGCTTCCATCAGTCAACCTGTTTTTCCTTCATGGCTATAGTGTAAATAGTGGTGTGATACACCGGAAGTTAAATCGCGAAGCAATTATTACCGGAAGCGGGACAGCACTCGACATCTCAAACCATTCATTATCATTACAGGCTTGTAATATTTTTTGATGAGTATGATTATGTAATGTTATATGTATGTATGTAAATTTAAATAAATAAATGGAAATGGATGTACAGAAATGTATTTGTAGAAAACGATTTCCGCAGGTGTACCTGGTAGAGATACATTTTATATAAATAAAACGTAATGGTTTCAGTATCAGGGTTAATTTTGGCCACCAAGAACAACCTCTCTTCTAATTTTTCTATTGTATGAGTGGTCAATTTTGTACAAAAAAATCATGTGCGCAAATATGCATTTTTTGCATAAATAGACATAAATGAATTAGTATAATTATTATTAGGCCATTAAAGAAAGTAACTCCTACCTAAGAAGTAATTATTATTATGAAAATTGAACACTTACCGGATTTAGGTGTTTTATGCCATTAGAGTTCAGTCGGTCAAACGTTTTATATAATATGTATATATATTTTGTTTTTTAATTTTTTTTTGTCTTTACTCCGTTTTTTCAAATAGTAGTTCAATTTATCGTACTGCTGAAATGGAAAAAAATTAGAAGCCAATAAAATAATTGAAATGTGGGAAGTTTAGGTCTAATTAATATTAAATTAAATTATTGTTAATATTGGTCCCTTTATATTAACTTAAATAACAAGCAATTCTCAATTTTCAGAAACTGTAGAATTAATTCATTCGTCTCTGATTGATATTCTTCCACCTACGAAACAAGTACAGCAAGCAAGAAAAGGTTTGAATTTATAATAGAATTTATTTAATTATTTGAAAAAAACTTATTGTTACACACAAGTACCATTAGGCACAAGTACGCTCCAACGATAACAAATGTGGTCGCCCAGTTACGCCACCGCTAGGGAACACCCAGATGTCGCCGAACGCACTGAAAAGTGCGGGCTAGTGCTCCAAAATCGCCGGCAGTAGTACTCCAATTTGCTTTAATTTGTATGAATGCGAGGAGTGCAGGAGGTGATGTGTGCAGGAGAGAAGTAAAAGGCAGAGAGATGTTGACTCGGAAGGCCGCAGACGAGAACTGACTCTCAAATTGACTTTGACTTTGATCGATTAATATGCAGAGTACTGAACTCGACGGAATTCCTTGCACTTTCATCTGAAGTGCATCGGGTAATGATGCTTATAATCTGAGAAAATAATTTATCTGCTAAACATGGGGCAGGGGGTGTCGGAGCGCGATTATGCTACTGGCGGTCGGGTTTACAATTTATAGTGGGCGGTATGCCGGGGGGGCTGTCGGGTTTCACCAATTGGAAGATTAGTGGGCTTGATCATGTCTGTTCAATCTAGCGGCTTCTATTTATTGCATGTTTCATACAGACATGGCCAGTAGTGGTGGGGAGGGCTCACAACCCCCACCACTTGACTGCTTGATCGTCTAACTACAATATCCGGAGCCCGACAATGCACAATACCGTCTTAATACCGTGCCAAAGCCAAAAATAGTTGTGGAATATCGCGAACAATAAACAAATACCAACAAGACCTAGCTCGCGATATCCACAACATAATCAAGGCTTTTATTTAACGATAAAACAAATATGAAACATGAAATAAACAGGGGGTGGGGGTGATCGCCCGTAATTTACACAATTATTTTCAGTGGGTGATCACCCCAATACAAAGACAATACAAGTGTGTAGACATCGCGAGCATTAAACATTAATTACCAAGACTAGCTCGCGATATCCACCACAAAATAGTTACAAATGTGGATGACCGTCCGAAATCTCAATACACAAAACAATTATGGACGGTCGCCCCATACAAAATACAATGGGCGGCCCCACCATGTGCCCCCTGCGGGCCCATGGTGAGCAACAAACCGCTCCAGCACCGCTCGCTGGTAGCTCCGCCACCGCGAGCTGATACATGGTGGCTGGCCCCTTAAGGAACCCTGACCCTCAGCGCCCATCGGCCCGCTTGGTGCCACTGGACCGAAAAAGAAAAGGTCCTTTTCAGGGCCGCTGAACCGCAAAACACAAAGGGAGCTCATTTCAGGGCTCCCGATCGGGGAATTCGTCCAGTAGAATTTCAAATATTGTCTCCAAGCAGGCTTTCCCGAGTCTGGTCGCCGGGGCTCCGCGCGCGTCGACTCCTCACAAGAAGCTGCTTTCTGAGCTACTCGTGAGGTGGAATCCTGTGTGCAACAATTGATTATGTATTATTTAGTTATAAAATGGGAATTTTATTTAAAACTTCATAACTATACAATTTTACTATTTACATGAATTCATTTTTCATAAATTAAAAAACTTTAAATGTTGACTATTTAATTATAATACTATTTGTGGATGGAATATTTAATTTAAACATTAATACATTTACTTTTATCATCTATTTTAGATAAACTAAACTACAATCGAGAGATGCTCAGCATGTACCCTGCAGGCTTGACTTCTGGTGAGAAAAAACTGTTCATCCGATGCATGAAATTCAGAAGGGTGACTGATAAAAGAAAAGTAAAAAAGAAGGGTGAAAGCAGCTGAGGTTGCTAAATTTTATTACCACAAATTCGTGAATGAAACAACATCTTCTTTTATTCACTGTCAGATTAGGAAATAAAAAAAAATATATGTGGTCGTAGATACACTGAAGATAACAAAATTATTTAAATATAGCAATAGATGCTATTGATTTTTATCAATAATATTTGCATTGCTGAGTCAAAAGACGATGAATACTTTATTAAAAAGTTTATTTTTAGGCCGAGTATGAATATACATATTTAAAAAAATATAGAAATAGTGACAAAAGAAATGAAATTGCAAGAAAAAGTTTGTGTTACTATTTGATGAAATTTCTATATCACCTAATCTAGTGTATAAAAGTAGTTCCGATTATGGAATTTTGTGGAATTATCGGGAGATAGATAAAGGATGGGACTTACTTGTAAATCTCTATGGAGCTGGTTCTAATTTGTCTCCCTGGATCCACCAATTCACTCGCGACGCAGAATTATGTAACAAAACACTTGTTAACACTCGCGTTAAAGGAATTCTTTGTTTTTATTAGCGGGATTTAATTATAATTATTTTCTTAATTAATATAAGCGGTAGTAATGCGGATTTACAGCGACGGTAGAGTACCGTGTTCGGCTCCAATAAGCGCAGCAGTCGTTCTGACGAAAATTAGACTGCAGAGATATCTTCTTTCTCACTCGTGCCTAGAGATAGGTTAGGAAGGAGAAAAGGAAAGGATATCTTTTTGATAATTTATCACAGTGTGCGTGTGTATGTGCGTGAGTACATTAAATGGCGCTAACATTGCCGCCCGGGCTGAAGCGATGCCTTTAGGAAACTCAATAGAAAATATAAATGTAGAATTTAAGCGAACGTAAGATAACGTTAAAGAACGATTAAGTTTAGTTTTTATAATAGGTAGATTATTGACAAAAAAAAAAAACAAAAAAAAATAAGTAAAGAACGGAAGAATTGAATTACTGAAGTGGCAGAGGGCAGAGTCGTACAACAGGTCTCACATAGCTACCCGTTTGTGTCTTAACTTTGACGGTACGTATAACTCCGTCTCTACCGGGGTAGAGTTCTTCGATAACTGCGAGAGGCCAACTAAGCGGCGGAGAATTGTCTTCTCGTATAATGACGATACAGCCTTTCTCGACAGGATTCGAAGGAGAGTTCCACTTCTGTCTACTTTGAAGAGATGTCAAGTATTCCTGACTCCATCTCTGCCAATAGGATTGGACAAGCTTGTTTAATAGCTCATAGCGATTGAGTCTATTTTCAGGAACATTCGAGATATCTTCAGCGGGTAAATATTTAAGAGGAGTGATGTTTAAAAAATGCGATGGAGTTAAAGCGGTGAGTTCTGCAGGATCAGAACTTAGCACACATAAAGGACGGCTATTCATTAGACCTTCAATTTGAATTAAAACGGTATTAAATTCTTCATACGTTAGAATTTGATTTCCTATCACGCGTTTCAAATGATTTTTAACTGCTTTTATATTACTCTCCCATATTCCACCGAAATGTGGGGCATAAGGGGGGTTATGTTTAAATTGAATGCGTAAGTTTATTAAATTTTGGTCTATGTATTTATTATGAGCGTCACTTTGTAGAAATGTGTAAAGTTCATCAAGCTTTCGTCTTGCACCGACGAAATTCGTACCACCATCACTTAAGATAAGTGACACTGGTCCGCGTCTACTAATAAAGCGCTTGAACGCGTTTAAAAATATTTCAGAACTAAGGTCTGATACTAGTTCCAAGTGTAATGCTTTAGTAGTTAAACAAATAAAGAGGCATAAATAAGCCTTTGTGGTTTTTACTCCACGGCGACGATATGGAGTTACGAAGAAAGGACCTCCGTAATCCACTCCTGTGAAAACAAAGCTTTTTACTTCGCTGACACGAAAGTGAGGTAAATCGCCCATCATAGGAAAAGTATTTGAGGGATTTGTTTTGAAACAAATATTACATTTTTGAATGCGTTTTCGAATCATGTTGCGCGCGGAAAGTATCCAAAAATGTTGTCTAATTAAAGCTAATAATAGGCTTGCGCCAGCGTGTAAGTTTTTAGTATGATAGCAATCGACTATTAAATGAACAATACGATCTTTCGAGGGTAGAACGATTGGATGCTTTTGCGTAGCACTGAGTTGCGATTGATTTAAGCGACCACCAACGCGAATGACATTAGCGGCATCCACATATGCATTTAATTTGCGTAAAGCGTTAGAGTTGCTATTCATAGAATGATGGCGTTGTATGTAACGAAAGATGAAATTTTCTGTAATTTCTAAATCATTGACCGAAATAGAACCACGTGATTTTACAATATTCGAAAAACGTAAAACATATACAGAAACGCGTAAGAATTTATTATAATTTGACATTCTATTTGCCACATCATATATCACGTCGGTTTGCACGTCATTTGACTGAACGTGAAGAGACACGGCCTTTAATTCGGAAAGCTCATCGTTTGAGCTTACAGCAGCGTCGAAAAATTTGATAGGCCACTCTTGTATCGGACGAGTGAGCCATGATGGTCCGAAATAATAAAGGTCATTGTCAATTAGTTGACTTGGCATAATAGGACGCGAAATTATATCCGCGGGATTTTGCGCACCCGGAACGTGAAGCCAATGTTCCGCTGGTAAATTCTCATTTATTGCAGCAATGCGATTTGCAACGAAAGTTTTGAATTTATAAGGAGCTGCGCGGATCCATGAAAGAGTTACCGTAGAGTCTGTAAAAGCAATAATATTGCTTATTTTAACACGTTCGCGGATAGTGTCTCGGACGCACACTATCAAATTCGAGAGTAATAGCGCTGCACAAAGTTCGAGTCTCGCAAGGGACACATATTTCGGCGTAGCCACTCTCGACTTTGAACACAACAACGTGACATGACCTTCGTCATTGTCGTCATTACTAACTCGAATATACAGGACAGCGCCATAACATTTTTCACTGGCGTCAGCGAAACCGACTAGTGTTACATTCGGACGAGATCGTGAAATACCTACATGACGCGGTATTTTTAATTGTCCGAGTAAATGAAGTTCGCTTTTGAATTGCTGCCACTGTTTTTCGATATAAGTGGGGACGTCGTCATCCCAGTCCAGGTTCTGTTTCCAGCACTCTTGGACCAATAGTTTCAGTAGAGCGGTGACCGGTCCTAATAATGAAAGAGGGTCGAATAATCTCGCGGTCACAGATAGAATTATTCGTTTTGTACATCGATCTGATTGACACAAGTCAGAGTTAATTTCAAAAAGAAAAGCGTCATCGATAGGCTTCCATTGGAGGCCTACGATTTTTGTGTTAGCGTCTTCATCGAATTGAATGATGCTCGGTGACTTAAGGCTAGCGGGAATTCGATTCATTAGTTCGGCACTATTCGACACCCATTTGACGAGATTAAAGCCACCAGATTCGAACAGCTGTAGAAGATCGCGATGAAGTTGGTAAGCTTCATCAATCGAATCAACAGATGAGACGTAGTCATCCATATAAAAATGACGTTCAGCAGCCCAGGCCGCTGCGGGCCAGCGTGACCGTTCGTCTTCTGCGAGTTGTCTAACTACACGCATTGCCAGATAGGGCGAACTTGAAATACCAAAGCAAACGCGATTGAACTCGTAAGTTGTAATCGAATCATTAGAGTCAAATCTGAATAAAATGCGTTGAAAACGGTGATGTTCAGGTATCAATTTAACCTGAAAATACATTTTTTCAATGTCTGCTGAAAGAGCAATTGGAAATAGTCTAAGATTAATCAAAAGTTCAAAAATGTTAGCTTGAAGATTCGGTCCAACGTATAAAATATCGTTAAGCGACTTGTTAGAACTTGTTTTGCAACTAGCGTTAACAACAACTCTGACTGGTGAAGTTACTTTCTCAGGCCTATAAACAGCGCGATGCGGCATATAATAGCATGGACCTGGAGCAGGGTCTTCAATCGGATTGAGATACCCTTTATCAATATAACTTTTTATAGTGTCATTGTACTGTTTCCGTAATTCTGGAGTAGAATCTAACTTCTTTTCTAACTGGAGTAAGCGTGCCTTGGCTCGTGTTTCTGAACGGCCAAGTTCAGTTGGATCAGATTTGAAAGGAAGCGTTACGGTGTATCGTCCGGTTGCGTCGCGTGCAAAAGTCTCTTCAAAAATGCGTTCAGATGCTGCGTCATCAGGACTTAAATGTTTTCTAATTGGAACGTTCTCTAACTCCCAGAAGCGTTGCGTTAGACTTTCTAAAGAAGGATTTTCACTCATAGCGTGAAGTGAGCGGTCATTGAAAATAGGCTGAGCATTACATGCAGCTCTTCCCATAATGACATAACCTAATGAAGTCTCTACACCGACTACCGACGAGGTTGGTGACATAACTTTGCCATTTCCTAACAAGAATGGGAATAATTCGTTACTGATTAATAAATCGATATCAGCGGGCATATGGTACTCATCATCAGCTAAAGGTAAGCCGAGCAAGTGTTGTAATTCGTCAGTATTTATAATAGCGTTCGGTATTTTATTCGAAATTGTATCAATAACTCTTGCATTTATCGTATACCTACAGCGTGCGTCAAAGCGGGAATAAATTGTAAATATAGCGAAGCCCAGCACAGACTTTTCTGTATTTCCAATACCTCGTATTGTTGTAGGCGCGTCTACAATATTAACTTTGAGGCGATTACAACATGCTTTTGTAATAAAATGACTCGTTGAGCCACTGTCTAAGAACGCTCTAATTTTTAAACGCTCACCAGCGTCGTTATACGCGTAAACAATAGCACTTGGTAATAGAACAATTGAATTGTTATAAATGTGCGGACGCGTAGCAGTAAAAGCAACATTGTTTTGCGTTGAAGGCGGGGAGTTCGAATTCACCGGTTTCAAATCAGGTGATTGGCGCGGCAGCATTGCCGAGGGGTGAGGCGATGAGTTAACGTTGTCAGATAAGACGCGTGCCTGTGTATTAGAAAGATCGGGTTCGATTCTCGGTGAATCTAAATGCAACTTTGTATGATGCATACGTTGGCAAACTGCACATCTATTTTGAGACTTACAGGTTTTTATATTATGAAAGCCCAGGCAGTTGGTGCACAGGTTATGATTTCTCACAAAATTGTTCCTATGATAAGGATTCAAAAGAAGAAACGAATCGCATTTGTACAGGGGGTGAACGCTATCATTTTTGCAAAACGCACATTTTGGAAAATTATTATTGTTGTTGACAAAAAAAGATTGCGGTATGAATTTTGGATTTTTATTTTGAGACTTATAAGAGGTATTATTTTGTGAAGCGTTGGACTGATTATAAGTTTTATTTTTATTGTAGTTTGAAGTATTAGCTTGTTGTTTAATTTGAGAAGACCCAGCATTACGAAGCGTGTAGATTTTATTTTGTTCCTTTACGAATTTAATCAAGGATCCAAAAGTAGGTATCTTCTCATCGCGTTGTGATTGTTCGAAAAGCGCTACGGTTTCTTTATCTAGTTTTGATAAGGCGAGATGAGTGAACATGAAATCAGCCAAGTCATCTATCTTGAGCTGATTCAAAGCGGCGTATGCAGTGTAGAACTGTTCGAGGAACGTATCCAAAGCGTTGAGCGTGGGAGATTGACTGCACTTAAAATTAAGAATTTGTTCTATGTATAAAGTAGCGAGGGTACGTTTATCTTGGTACTTTTCTATGAGCGCATTCCAAAGTATCTCGTAGTTGTTTGCAGTTGGCGGTATGCCGGCGCATACTGAAAGTGCTTTTCCAGAAAGTTTACCAATTAAATACTGCACTTTTTCAGCATCCGACAGATGACGGTTTTTATGGATTAGGGTGTTAAAATTTTCGTAGAATAAAACCCATTTATTAGGCGAACCATCAAAACTCATCAACTCGAGAGCAGGCAGTTTACGGTTAAAAGTATCGAAATGACTAGTTTCTGGTTTTTGAATCGCGGCAGCTGTGAGCCCTGTTTGGACGGCCTTTATATGACAGTATAGTTCGTCAAAAGCTATAAGAGACTTAAATTCTGGTTGGGCACTCGGGTCCCGGTCTAATATAGCAATATTCAAAACCTCTGTCACCTCGTTGAATTCTTTGCGAACATTTTCTAATGATTGTATGCGTATGAGAAATTGGTTTCTTTTCACTTCATCCTCTACTTGTTCACTTAAATCGTACAATGATTGAATAATCGCAAACAAACTTTGTTTTTTGTATGTCAATATTGAAACGCGATTCTTCAATTCCACATCTGCAGATGTATTCGATTTAGGCATTTTGATTATTTTGATAAAGTTTATTTTAAAATTATTATATTTTTTGGCGTTAGAGCCTTTTGCGATAGACTCGTAATGCAGCTAGCTGTCAATCAACCTTGAGTATTTGAATGCGCCGAGCGGCAGCGTGCGGCGTGTATTATTGGCACAATTTTGAGAATGTACTGTTTATGTAAAAATATTTATTCTTAAATATGAGTATTACAATAGCGGCCTTAGAATGTGGTGAAATATATTGTGTCTGAAAAGGACTTCAGGACTCCGGTATGAAGGACCATGGAATTTTGTGGAATTATCGGGAGATAGATAAAGGATGGGACTTACTTGTAAATCTCTATGGAGCTGGTTCTAATTTGTCTCCCTGGATCCACCAATTCACTCGCGACGCAGAATTATGTAACAAAACACTTGTTAACACTCGCGTTAAAGGAATTCTTTGTTTTTATTAGCGGGATTTAATTATAATTATTTTCTTAATTAATATAAGCGGTAGTAATGCGGATTTACAGCGACGGTAGAGTACCGTGTTCGGCTCCAATAAGCGCAGCAGTCGTTCTGACGAAAATTAGACTGCAGAGATATCTTCTTTCTCACTCGTGCCTAGAGATAGGTTAGGAAGGAGAAAAGGAAAGGATATCTTTTTGATAATTTATCACA
>CM062854.1:31712451-31777004 GCA_031772225.1 Eubasilissa splendida | reverse complement strand
CGGTTTCACATTGTGTTTTCGGTGCTATCCAGTGAACTTATTATTTTTGGATCACCAAAATTTAACAATCAGTGTAACAAGTGAATAAAAGTCACCTAGTGCTCCACCAATCTGGGATTAACAGGATTATACAGTGTTTTACGGTGACAAAAACTCAACTATCACGTCGCGTAAATACAGTGTTGTTTTCCAGCATACTGGGTTTTTTTTTAGCCTTTTCGAGGCTTTTTACCTCAGGGTCACGCTATCAGGCATCTTTATTAAAGACACAGGGTGTTTGCCAGATAGCAGACAAAATTTTGGAATATCTGATCGCCCCGACCGGGCTGGTCTGTCGAAATCGGTCAGTATTCTCCCCTAATAAAGATTTACCTTTCCAATCCACCACGTGTGTGTACTGCGGAATCGTCGTCATCGTCGTCATAAAGTGTACATTGCAGAAGACATTACACCCTCCTCCTGCGAGTGGACACGGCATTGGCTGATTATTAAATTTAAAAAGTGTTAAATAATATTCTCAATCATACGGCAATACAATAATAATCTATCATCTACTATAAATAAAACCCGAACCATCGTCTCAAATAAACAACGCAGAAAAACCGTTTAAATAGCGCGTTAATCAACCACACGGCCTATTGGCCGCCGAAAACGCATTCCGAAAGCGCACCGAGAGTAGCTCGGGGCGCACAAATCACTGATAAGCCGGCTTATCAGCGATTCAATCGCACAGCCGGTACAAATTTCACCGCCGCCCCCCACCCCCGCACCGCGTCGCTCGCCGCCGGCCGCTACCCACACGGAAATTCCCAGAAACGGCCGCCGCCAACGAGCGCTCAGGAATTTCCAAAGATTAGTCCGCCACCCGACTCTAATCGCCCGTAGGGTGACCATCGAGTCGGATGACCATTACTTCGCCGGGACTCTGATTAATTATAATTATTTTTAATTAATTATCTCTTTTCTAAGTTCTTCTCACCATTATTTTACTATCAACTACCTTCACTAATTATATTGAATTACCTTAAACAGCGATCCCATCATTAACTAAACGCGAACTCCAAAAACAAAAATTAATTTCACAATCAAGCGGAACCGCCCCATCCTTAAGATGGTACAGACCCCAACCACCCCAACTTCTCCGATTACCCCCTCCCTTCTGGCAGGGGAAGTCTTCACCCAAGACACCTCCCAAGCTCCTGATGAAGACTTTGAAGAATTTCTCTCGAACCGTGAGGGACGCTCTCTCACTATTGAGGAGTTAAAACACCTCGAGAAACTGAGCCGCGCCATAATGGCAGCGACGAAACTCTCCCCCCCCTCCCGCCGCTCAGCAAGGCGCCCTAGCACGGACTCAAGCTCGTCCTCATCAAGCGGAACCCTAACCGGTCGATCCCGCAGCCCATCTGGCAACACCTCCTCCGACATGGAATACAGGAGAACTATGGTTAACCAGAAACTTAACCATACAATCACCAACCCGCAGCCGTCCACATCCCAAGAAGGGATGGACTGGCAAGTTGTGACCGCGCGCAGGAAGCGTGGTCGCGAAAGCCCGATAGTAGCTGGCTCCCCCCGCCCCACCCCCCCTACCCCTACTAAACCCACCGTGAGTCAATCCACTCCGGTACCCTCCTCCCCCCCGAAGAAACGTCTGGCTCCAGCAGCCGATAACTCCCCATCAACCATCAACCCCTTTCAGAAGGGTTCCCCCAATAGTCCTCCATGTTAGAAGCGACTACGAGGCGATCCTCGACATTACAATAGAACGCGGCATCGATTGCACCGCGAAGCACCGTGGAAACCAGATCCACATACAAACAAAGTCCCCTATGGACTACAACTGATTGTCTAAACTCCTCAACGAGAGGAAAATTCAATATCACTCCGCCTCCCGGAGGACAAGCCCCTTAAGGTCGTCATAAGAGGAATCTCCCAGGAGGTATCAGCTCAACGCATAGCATGTTATGTCTCATCTCACCTTTGGACCCCTGCTATCATCACAACTACTGAATCTTCTGGCTTCCTGACTTCTGCTACGACTTTAGACACGGATCCGGAAAATCATCACGACTTGGCTGCTACACTGGATGCGATTTGGACCCCCCTAGACCCCTGCACCACGCATAATCGACACCCGAGATACCAGAGCGGACCGGCGAACCACCCTACAAGTTTACAGTTCTTGTTTCCTGTACGGAACAATATCAAAATCCACATCTCCATTCCGGACACCCAATCCCTCGATATCGCAGTTGATAACTTCACTAAAACAATCAACGCCGCAGTCAAAGAAGTCACAACTACGTCCCTAATGGTCGCTAAACGCCCTTACCGGAAAAAAGTCGCGTACGTAAAGACTGGCAAAGATACTGTGTCCCCGCCGACCGCCAACGTTACAATCAATTAACAGCCAGAGATGGTGGGGAAGATGCCTACCTGTTACAAGATGTACTGGATGGGCGAGCGCCGCGGCATGTCGAAAGACGTCACCGTACACGACTTCTCCGCCTGGCTGACCGAGCTGATGGCGGAGGCACCGCATACCGGGTGCCTGGAGCCGGCGGCGCACGCACAGAGAGGACGCCGGAGCGCCCAAGTACACGCCACTCAAGAGGAAGACGGAGAGCCCGAGGGAAGCGCGCCCGCCAGGCAGAGCGCAGCCACGGGCCACAGAGAGCGGCAGTGCGCGGCGTGTAAATCGCCACGACACGAGACGGCCGCCTGCACGGAGTTCGCCCAGAAATCCTACACGGACCGATGGGCGATCGTAAGGAAGCACGGCGTGTGCTTTGTGTGCCTCGAGCCAGGGCACAGAGCTCCACAGTGCCGGTCGACGCGATGCGGTGTGAGCGGGTGCCGAGCGCCGCACCATCGCTTGCTACACGGGGCGTCGCGAGCCACGGCCGCGCACGGAGGATCGCACGCGCCCGGCGGGACGACGCCGGCCGCCGCGTCGAGTACGCGCCGGCGAGCAGAGGGGTACGCCGGCCCGAGCAGCAGCGATCTAGTGGGTCTCACCGGAGACCGCCGACATCACCGAGTGCTACTGAAGGTGATCCCGGTACAGATCAGTGGGCCCCGGGGGCAAGTGAATGTGCACGCACTTTTGGACGAGGGTTCGACAGTGACTCTGATCGACGCAAAGGTGGCCAGTGCCGTCGGGGCCCGAGGACCGGTGCGTGAATTACGGATTCACGGAGCGAGCGGGATGTGTTCATCGAATGCCCGCTCGCAGACAGTGCACTTGACAGTGACGGGTGACGGCGGCGAGTACTCGCTGAGGGCGAGTACGGTGCGCGGGCTAGCGCTTCCCGCACAATGGACAATGCCGGCCCGGAAGAGAGGGGCGCGCGCGGGCCGGGAGGCCGCGAAGCAGGTGATGCCGCAGCTACTAATCGGGCAGGATCACGCGCACCTTATTGTCACCCAAGAGGTGAAGCCGGCGCACGAATCGAGGATCCTGTCCCGTACGGCCCTGGGGTGGACCATACACGGCACCGCGGAGCCGCAGGAAAGCGAGGCGAGCGCCACCATTTTGGCACTCACCGGAGCCAGCCGCCGATTCCCGCCTGGAGGCGCTGGTACGACAGCACTACGCGGTGGATTCACTGGGGGTGACCACCGCGGCCCGGGTAAATACAGAGGACGCCCGGGCCACCGAAATAATGGCAGCAACCACGCGCCAGTTACCTAGCGGCCGCTGGGAGACATGGCTCCTGTGGAAGCGGAGCGACGCCGGCCTACCAAGCAATAGACAGTGCGCGGTGAGCCGGCTGGCCGGCATCGAGAAGCGGTGCGGCCGAGACCCGGCATACGCAGCCGCGTATAGGGCCAAGCTGGAGGAGTACCTCCAGAAGGGATATGCCCAGCGAGTGGAGGAGAGCGAGGTGGCACGGTTAGGCGGCCGCCATTGGTACCTGCCTCATTTCGCTGTGTTCAATGCCAACAAGCCGGGCAAAATGAGGATCGTTTTCGATGCCGCCAGCTGGTGCCGAGGGACCTCGCTGAACGACGCCCTGCTGACGGGGCCAGACATGTTGTCATCGCTACTCGGTAACATCTTCCGGTTCCGGGAAGGAAAGGTGGCGCTGGCGGTCGACGTCAAGGAAATGTTTCTGCGCATCCAAATAAGACGGCAGGACCAGGATGCGCAGTTATTCCCGTGGAGACGACCGGGCGAGACAGAGCCCGGTACATACCGTATGACGTCGATGGTATTCGATGCGACGTGCTCGCCGAGCAGCGCACAGTACGTCAGAAACCGGATAGCCGACGCCAGTGCCGCGAGATACCCTGCAGCCGCCGAGGCCATCCATAAAAAGTTTTATATGGACGATTACTTGGACTTGGTGGACACCCCGGAGCAGGCGGTGCAGATGTCGCAAGACGTAGCAGAGGTGCTTCGTCGCGGGGACATGCACCTGGCCAACTGGACCTCCAATGACCCGGAGGTCCTGAGACACCTCCCCGAACACCTGCGGTCAACCAAGCCGGTGCAAATACTGGGGGAGGAGAAGACGACGGAACGCGTGCTCGGGATCAGCTGGGATCCGGTGTCTGACAAATTCCTATTCAAATTTGTGAATTTACCGGAGTTACACGCCGAGGACCGCCCAACCAAGCGCGCGCTGCTGAGCGCGGTGATGCGGATTTTCGACCCGGTGGGCTTTGTAGCCTGCCTGCTCGTAAGGTCGAAAATTCTACTGCAGGCGGTATGGCGGTCAAGGGTCGGCTGGGACGAGCCGATCCATCCCGAGCACGCAGAAAAATGGAGAGCGTGGTACCGGCTAGCCAGGTCTAGCCAGTGTGCGGTGCCACGACAAACAATAGGGGGCCGGAGAAGCCGGCCAACGCTATACGTATTTTGTGATGCGTCGGAGCAAGCATGCTGCGCGGTCGCGTACTTCGTCGAGGTAGGAGAGGGCGGCAATCACGTAGCCTTCACCTCGGCGAAATGCAAGGTGGCCCCGCTCAAGCCGCTGTCCATTTTGCGGCTTGAGCTGCAAGCAGCACTGATGGCCGCCCGACTGGCGGCCACGATAAGGCGGGAGCACACGTGCGCGATAGCACGAACCGTCATGTGGACGGACGCCACCACGGTCCTGACGTGGATCAGGACGGATCCCCGGGCCTACTCGGTCTTTGTGGCCAACCGGCTCAGGGAAATCGACGAACTGACGGACATCGCCGATTGGAGATGGGTGCCCACCAGACACAACCCCGCCGACCTGGGCACCCGGGAGAACGAGCCGCTCGACCTGACCGAGGTCGGCAAGTGGTTCGGCGGACCGGCCTTCCTCCGAGGGCCGGAGGCAGCATGGCCGCTGGAGTCCGCACGGGCCGAACCGAGCCGAGAGGAACTCGAGCGGCGGCCAGAGACAGTGGCGCTCACCGAGCGCTCGACCACAATCGACGGGGCTCTGCCCGACATCACCCGCGCATGAGAATCTTGGAGCCGGCTGGTGCGCGCCACGGCGTGGGTCCGGAGATTCGCGGCAAATTGCCGACGCGCCCGGAGCGGGGCGCCGGTCGCGGACCTCACAAGTGAGGAAAAGGAACAGGCAGAGCGCGCCTGGGTCATACACGCCCAGGCGCAAATGTTCAACAGAGAGAGTCAGCTGCTGCGACGGGGGGAGCCCCTCCCCAGGGACAGCCGCTCGTACCCATTGATGCCGTACCGTGATGAATACGGCGTCATCCGCATGGACACCCGCTTGAAGGCGGCGGCAAGCGCGGAAATCACCCCCGGCTTGCGAGCGCCGATATTGCTGGACGGTGCCCACCCCTACGCCCGCCTTCTGATCAAGTACCATCACGAAAAAAGCCAGCACCCGGGCACCGAGAGGACGGTGAGTGACGTCCGTGGGAGCTTCTTCGTCCTCCGACTGAGGCCGACGATGCGCCGGGTGCAGTACGAGTGCCAGGTGTGCCGGATCTCAAGGAGCCAGCCACAGCAACCACTCATGGGGCAGCTGCCGGAAGCCCGACTGACTCACCACAAGCTCGCGTTCACCCACTGTGGGGTGGACTATTTTGGGCCGATGGGAGTGACCGTCGGCTGGAGGAGGGAAAAAAGATACGGCGCGCACCGTACATATGGAGCTAGCGGGCTCCCTCTCGGCGGACTCGGCTATCATGGCCATCCGCGCCACATGTATTCCGATAATGGAACGAATTTCCATGGCGCGGACCGGAGCTGGCCACGGCGCTACAGGAATTACGGCAGGAGCCACGGATGGAAGAGCACATGTTCCGCACAGCATTGCGAACTACGGACGCGAGAGAAAGTGGCCCGAGAAATGAATGAATAGGAAGGGGCCATTTTTCCGCGTCACAGAAACATTCCGCCCGGCACCCTACGCCGCTGGATTCCCTACGCCGCTGCGTCAACGGACCGCCGAGTGGAGGGGGTAGCGGGCCGCTGCGAGACTCCGCCCCCGCCAGCGCGCAGGAAAAAGCGATATTTTTAAAACTAGCATAACTAGTCGTAGAAAATTATTGTCAATGTATATGTTACCTTAATAAAAAGAGAATGAAAGGGGCGATCGACCGGCGATAATATTACGCACCTCAAAAATCATTTAGGTATTGAAAACGAGTTTTCTAAGTTTGAGGTGCGATAATTAATTCCCCGGGCCATCGCCCCGGGTAAGACTTATCAGGCATCGCGAGGAGCAATAAAGACTATGAGATAAAATACTCGCGGTGCCTGAAAAAGTAGAATTATAAAGAGGAGAGAAGAAATGCCGGAGAAATCCGAAGTCTGCCGTCTCCAACCTGACGGCGAGAAAAATGAACCAAGTTTCAAGATCTGGCCGCCAGGGGGTAGCTGCGCTGGACCGCAGCGGGGCGGCAGGGGGACAGATCCGGCGATATCCTCTCGCACCGCTGGACTTGAAGAAAAAACCTGCCTTTCATTTTCATCTCATCTTTGGACCCTTGCTATCACTACTACTACTGGATCTTCTAGCTTCCTGACTTCTGCTACGACTTTGGACACGAACCCGGAAAAAACATCACGACTTGGCTGCTACACTGGATACGATTTGGACCCCCCTGGACCACTGCACCCCGCTGCAGACAATCCATCCGAGACACCAGAGCGGACCGGCGAACCACCCTACACGTTTACATTTCTTGTTTCCTTGTTTGGAAAAGCCAGGATAAAATTAGAAACTAAAGCTTTCTCGAATGAAAAATGGGATGATTTCATTGTCTCAGTAAACAGTGATCGAAATTCGTTTTGGAAAGTCTCCAAATCCCTGCGTAAGCCCAACACATATCAAACACCTTGATATGAACGGAACGTTGGGGTCGTTGCGTAATCAATATTAAATGTGGATCACAAGTAGGAGGCGGGAGGCTAAATTAAATTAAATAGAATTCTATATACAAATTTACACGTTTATTTACAACACAATAATAATGCAAAAAAAAAAAAAAGGAAAATTCTTGTTGCTACTTATATCTAACCATAATTAACGGGGGCGCACGAGTTGTTCAATTGTCTTTCCACTCACTTTAGTCTCTTCCCATTTGTGGTCGATTACATGGCCACGTGTGGCCCGCCGCGGCGCGCGCGACAAGCGACATCTGGAGCCCGCCCCTGGTCCCGTTCGCGGACGCGGTCTTTGCAGCCTCACTCGCCACGTGGTCTCCGTGGCCGCATTCGGTCGTCTCGTAGTGGACGGCGTCCGGCCGTCTTGTGGTGGGCGGCTTCCGATCCTCCGTTGTGAGCGGCAAGAATATCCGCAACTTTCCTCGTGTATAGGCGGGGTCCTCGGATGCCTTCCTGGAGGCACATCGCAGCTTCCTGGCGGCTTCGTTCAGGGCGAAAATGGCGGTTGGTATGCAGCTAGCTGGCGGCCGGCCGCAAGGCCGGCGGCACCCCGGAGCAGGTCCGGTGCGTTCGGCAGGCGTGGAGCGAGAGAGAGTCCTTTCGGCCAGGCAAAACCCACCCGGCGATGCGCGGGGGAGGGGGTAGCGACCCTTCGTCCACTGTGGATACATGTTAGGAGCGGGGTGAGGAGGGGCATGCATTACCCCGGCGCGCGGCCCGCACAGCAATATTTAAATAATAGTAACTAATAATTTAAAATTCGCACCAAAATAATATTCGTAATACGTGAATGTCACACGTGAGATGCGACCATAACAACCTCTTCAAGATCCGAATGGACCAGTGTACTCCGCTGCACACAAGGCCGAGCCCTTTGCAGACAGCCTTGAAAACCGATTCACGCTTACTCTCAGCTGCTAAACAAGTGTTCTTCAAGTGATATCCCCTGCGCGGGCCTATTTTCGAAAGTCGTAAATTTGGTTGAACACAACTTTTAAAATGACATTTAGATATAGATGCACGCATCCTGTGCATGATTTATCACTTGAAAATACTTCTCCGATAATGTTGTTAATATAAACAATCAATTGAGATGTTCAAATCCTTAAGATAATATAAATATTGACTGAACAAAACAATGATCCCTAAAAATAGTCGCCGACTTACGTATACTCTCACGCGGTCACAAATACAGTCACACTGTTTATACGATTATACCGACCTCTTTGAATTGGATTGCTGCGCCGATATCTTTATTATGCACTTACGAGTATGCTTATATTTTTTCACGTTTCTTGAAGATATTTGAAAATAATGTTTACATTCTTATAAAGTCCCTTGGAATACATAAATAAACAAAAGAGCACAGATGACTAGAATATGTAAACATTAACATATCACATCAAGTCAAGTGTCGCATCAGAGATGTCCGCTCACACGATAAATAATATAATAACAGCGGTACTTACCCGCTCCTTCGAGAACTGCGCCGTTATCTTCAATATAACAACACTCATACGTAACAGTTATTTAAAAAAGTTTTAAAGTGGTTTGGAGAAAAAAATTATATTAAAGTATTATCAAAATGTTTGTTTTTCGTGATAGGTCCTAAAACACGGCCACACGCACAATGTCACATTACACTGCGAGCATTTATATTGGGACATTTTTCTGGTTTTGGACGCGGCGCAAACTCGACAGGCTCTCTGAAGTCTTTGGGATTTGTTTCCTGTTATTGGCTCAGGCATATGCTTTGCTAATGCCCTAGCAGTTAGTCTTAGGGGCGAGTCGTGTAACGTACGGGGATGGGATGCTGGTGATTTGTGCGGAATGTGATATTTTTCTAATAATTGTCTTATTAAGGCTAATTGAAAGTCTGCTAAACTAACATTTTTTTTCGTTATCATTTTGTAAACTATTTGTGAGTTTAATAAAAATAAATCAATTATATGAAAAGCCACTTTCTTGTACCATTTTATTGTTTTTCGTAAGCAACTTACACTACTCAACATCATGTCCACTTTATCAACAGAACCCATACACTTATTATAGTCATTGACACATTTCGGTTTAATTATAGGTTGACTAATTATTATTAACTAGGTTGTTTAATTATAATTTGAAAAAAAATGTACATTTCTTCGACAGACGTGTCTACCCATCTACGAAGTCTGGATTTTTGGGAAGGTTCCTGTACTGAAACGGTAGCTGTGTAATATCTGTTAGTTTCGTCAACTATTTTTGTCATAATTTCTCTGTTCAAGAAGTATTCAAAAAAGTAGATTTCTGATGAATTTTCAGTAAATAAGGTAGATGGGTCTATACCTGACACAAACTCATCAAACTCGTGAATAACTGGGATAAATGGACCAGAGGTCCAAGAAGGCAAAAAGTCAGCATTTTCACTTTGATGTGAAGTACTTGAACGGTTATGAGATTGGCTTGTCCCAAGGGGGTTTGATTCACTCTCACTGACATCTTCATTCATTGTTTCATGTTGCTCATCTTCACTTATTTCTAAATCAGAGTCCACATCTAAAAATGTTTCTAATATTTCTTCTTCTGTAAGTCTGCGGCCCGCCATTTTAAAAGGTACACAATTTTTAAATTTAAATAATTATGATTATACGTAGCACAGTACAAGCATCTGTTTCTAATAAACGAATATTGTCTGAAAATATAACCGATTCCCAAAACACAAATAGTCAGAACAATATCAACATTTTGAATGTAAACACCAATTTAAATAAGATCACAGTAATAATGAATGTAGTTTCCGATACAATATATTGTTTCAATTATCCACAAAACACAGATCGCGATGTCAATATTTCATATCAACGCACACTTCCGACAAATACTAGTGACCTCGAACACACGACGAGCGGGGGATGAGTCGGCGCCGCCAAATTCAAATAATCTGAACGGCGTTTCAAGATGTCTTCGTTTTTAAACTGATTTATATAAACAAATAACAATATTTCACGTGACTAACGTAAGATGTCAGCAACAGTATAGATCAAACTAATTTTTGGTATATTTCCCCGCTCGATTTGCCGCGCTGTCACGGAGTATTCAACAAAATATCATACGCGCATCATATGATGCGCGTAGCGTCTGAAGAGCGAATTATTCGCGCATCATATGATGTTCGTAGCGGCGGTCGGGATAAAGCAACAGATGATGCGTTTACCAAAGTAGTAGACGACCACGTAAAAGTCCTCTTAGATAAACCACCTGAAGGACCGCGAATCAAATTTACCACCCCACAAGAGATCGCATTAATAATAAAGCAATTTAAGACTAAAAAAGCCGCCGGCCCGGACGCGATCCCAAACAAGATTTTAAAAACTCTCCCCCACAAAGCAAGCTGTGCCCTCACAGCCATCTGCAAAGCCTCCTTACGCCTCAGCTATTTCCCCACCGCGTTCAAGGTTGCAGATGTGATCCTCATCCCGAAGCCGGGTAAGGATCCGATCGTTCCTAAAAATCACCGCCCTATCAGCCTCCTGCCCTGCATGGGAAAGATCCTCGAACGTATCATCGTAAACCTACTAACGGAATATGCCGACAGTATTTCCCTAATCCCAGATTTTCAACACGGTTTTAGGCGAAATGACTCAACGTACCACCAGTTCCTCCGCGTAGTCGAGCAGATAAACAACGCCATTAATAATAAATCCTACACGGCAGTCCTAGCAGTCGACGTTAGTAAAGCTTTTGATAGAGTCTGGCGTCCTCTACAAAGCAGATCTCGCCGGGTTCTCGCTTGCCCTGATCAAAATAATTGCCTGCTTCCTGTCCGACAGGAAGTTCAGAGTCAAACTTGACGGAATTTTATCCTCCATCAGAGCCCTACTAGCAGGAGTCTCGCAAGGCTCCATCATGTCTCCGTTCTTATTCAACGTATTTTCACACGACATTCCCCCCGCCCAAGACCTGAACACCGCGATCGCTCAATTCGCCGACGACACCGCGTACCTAGCTACGTCCATGAAACCCACCCTAGCTATCCGTCGCGTCCAACGATAAGCCACCCTCTTAAAGGATTGGTGCAAGAAGTGGCGCGTCGAAATAAATCCATCCAAGAGTGCTGCCACTCTGTTCTCAAGAAGGCGCCCCCGTACTAAACGCCATAAACCCCACATAAAATTGTTTGGAGAGAACATTCCCTGGACCAGCGTAACATCAAGGTATTTGATGTCGATGTTACGCTGGATTCCAAACTCGCTTGGAGCAAACATATACAAAACAAACTAAGCGCTGCTTCTCGTGCACTCTGCGCAATGTACCCATTACTAGGCAAGAAAAGCAAACTTGCCTCAGACAGCAAGCTCCTCTTATACAAGGCCATCCTTAGGCCTCAACTCCTGTACGCAGTCCCCATGAAAAAACTACAGACCTTCCAAAATAAGGTCATCAGACTAGCTCTGAAAACCCCAAAGTGGATTAGAGTCACACAGCTACACCATGACGCCGGCGTACTCCTCGTCATGGAGTACATTAAACAAATCTCCAAGCGTTTCTATGCGGAACTTCCCAAAAACCGAAACTTCATGATCAATTCACTTTCAAATTATGATATAAACGTCCCATCTAAATATACGTTAGACGTTTATATCATATATAATTTTAGAATCAAACGTCCCAAGACAGTCCTCGCCTAGAGGCTACTAAATCACTGCGCCATTAAGCAGGAATCATGCGCCTGGTTAAATTTTTTTATTTTTTTATTGCAGTATAATAATAACACTAAAAATAAATTTTATCAGGCCATTATGGTAAACATTATGATGAAGGGGCAAAGGGTCCAGCGGACCCGGTACCCTATTTGACAAGAAACCAAAGTCCAAAAAACAAACACAACAAATTCGCAACCTCGGAGCGCTCACGCTCAGTTACGTTTCGCTCTCGCTTCCGACATCAATGCTCACCGTCAGCCGCGATTGCCGCTTTCGGTGGCTCCGCGTGCTTTTGCATTTCTCTGTGCTTTGTGCTATTAACAGTGGTCATAAGTGCCTACCTAGACTGGATTTCAAGGAATATACAGTGCCTCGTTTATGTGACAGCGATAAACATTAAATTCAATCACGTCGCGTATGTCGAAAGTGACACTCGCCAGCATACTGGGTTTTTTTAAGCCTTTTCGAGGCTTTTTACCTTTTCTTAGCCGTCAGATCATTTTACGCACTTTTTCGTAAGTACTGATCCAACATCGATCTATTCACTCACCGATACTACCCGTATCAGGGACCCTGCAACGACAATAGTGAAATTAAATTCATTAAACTCACGTAACATAAACAAAAACGTTAAATTCAGTTTTAAATGCGTAATAATAACACGCCGCCAGACTCGCCGCACATAGAATCGCTTCGTAGGTGCACCGGGCTTCACCCCGTGCAGCCATTTTCCTGCTTATCGCGCCGCCCGATCACAAACAGCTGTAAATTCACCGTTATCCGCCGCAACAAAGAAACCGAAACTCTCGGAGGGAATTTCACAGGCATTCGCGACGCCATCCCAAGTCTCCACCCCCCGGGAGGGTATAGATTGGCAGCTAGTAGCTGTCCACCGCAAGAGAGACCGAGAAAACCCCAATACCCAGCGCTCCCCCCGCCCCTCCACCCCCACGGAGACGAGTTATTCGGCCAGACACACAGTGTCTCTAATCAAATAATAATTGAGTTGCCGCGAGTAGAATTTAATATACGAGCAATAAATTTATGGCCAAATAACGAGACCTTGGGGTTTCGTTATTTGGCGGTAAAAGCCTTGAAAAGGCTTAAAAAACCCCCAGCATGCTGGAGAGGGTCACTGCTGTTACGCGACGTAACGGAATTTGAGTGTTAATCACTGAATTTGAATGAAAGTCACTGCTGAAGCACTGAATAAATCCTGTTAATCCTTGTGGTGGTCCTGGTGGCACTGATGAAGCACTGAGAAAGCACAGTTAGCAACCGCAAAGCACGCGGAGCCTCCCAAAAGGGGCGATCGCGGCTGACGATGAGCGAGCGCAGCGGGCGAGCGAATGGGCTGTCGGTCGGTAATTAATTATCACAGTAAGCAAATATATAACTTTAAGTTTGTTTTTAGTTGCTGCTAATTTTGATCCAATATGATTAGGCATTTGAGCAGTGAGAAGATGCACTATATATTATCATTTAAATTCTTTATATTTCTTTGATTATATTAATTCATAAACTTTAATAATGTTAGCGATTTATGTTGAAATAATAATATTCCACATCTAATCTCTTATTGTACCACAGGCATATTAATTTATAATATATTATGTTTATTGTGAAAAACTTTCACGTACTACTATTAATACCAGTTAAATAATATTTTCTAACTGCACAAAGATAATGTATATGTACCAATTGAAATAAATTCATGCATGTACCAATTTTACAATCAGTTCATGCATTACAATGTAACTTCTATTCATTTTAAATAATTTATATTTGATTTTTTAATGTTTATTTACCAAATAATTGTCTTGATGTATTTTTACATGCAGAAAATTTTTAATATTTCTTATCTTAATATATATATATATGTATATTTTAATTCCATAATAAAACATTAGCAGATTTTATAAATTTTCTGTTATCATTTTATTTTCTGTCATGTGTTATAAAGATGTATTTTATTTTATAATATATTTTTTAACAGCTAATCTTCTTTTTATTCTATGCCACATTTTCATTTTTAGGGTACAAAATATATATTTAAAATTGGCACCAATTTCGTACCCCCTCCACCTAATTCCACGGCTGCGCGGTTTTCAATTTCTTAAAGCCATAGATAAATTTTGTTCAAGCCAGCCATCTATCTTATCTATGGTTCCATTGCGAATTTTTATAACTCTCACGATATATCCTACTATTTGATCTCGCTCTCGCCTTATACTTTAAGACATTAACCGCAAAAACCTCTTTTTCGACGACAGTAATTGTGTATTTGCCTCAATATTACATTTGAACAAAATAATTCAATGTTTCATCACTCGATTCTAAATACAACCTTTCTTTAGTTTTAATATCTCTTATCCCAGTGACGAACAAATGCTTAATATTGTCTTCCAGTCTTTTACCGAATGCACTCGATCTCGTGGCAAAAACATGGCATTTTCTTATTCATTCCCCCACATGTGAAAGACTTAACAAATATTTAGCTTAGCTCCTGCCGTCAGGATCTTCTCAGCCTGCGTCTGCTGTAACTGGTCCCCTCAACCTCGGTCCGTAGAAGCCCGCCCTGCGCCTTCCCTGGTCTGCCGCTCTGGTTCCCCGGCTGCCTCGGTCTGTAGAAGCCCGCCTTGCGCCTTCCGTCCGACTGCACGCCTTAAGCCTTCTCGCCGCCGGTCCTCTTCACTCATAAGATCTTTTAAAAAGCCTCCGAAGTCCGCCGACGATCACTGCTCCAAGAAGAACGATCCCGATCTTCTTTGCTCTTCTCTTGATCCGCCGCTTGTCTCCAATTTGTTTCCTCGAGAATTTTTTTAAAATACAATGGCCCTTATTTCCTTGATGCTCGTTATCAAGAAAATCTTAAACCGATTTCGCCAATAGTACATTGCGTCAATTATCCAATGTAACGTTACGCCAATTATTCAGCTACCGACTGCGCCAATTGTTACGTACTTAACTTCTTAGTACGTCTTTAGTGTACACCTCGTAACGTGAAGGTCCAAGAAATAGTCTTTGTATCAATCAATTAATCTTTTATTACAATAATATACAATTTAGTACAAGGTGTATCACTAGTGTACGTCAAACTATTAAGCCGACGAACCGCAGATAAAAGAAACACGAGAACTCCCGCGCGCCATCTTTATAGCCACACATACCCGCATCAGCGGTGCGGTACACAAACATACATTCACACACCATTAAAAGGACATCATAATAATATTTTGTTTAATTAAATTGTCATTATCTTACTATGGTGCCGCGGTGTAATAGGTCAGCGCACTTCCCCGGATAGGAAGGGTACCTGGTTCGTGTCCGGGAGGCAACAATTTTTTTTTTTGTTAATTGATTTTATCTCTCTAATTGATACAATTAATTTGTATTATAAATATCACAGAAGTATGTTCTGAAAAACTACAGCTTCACAATGATGTGTTTTCCTTAAAAATAATTAATAAATGTTTCTTCGCTCCTCGGGGAAAGCTCAGTTGAATAATGTTGTTTTGCTTTGCATTTTATATAATAAAATAACATTACAAAATAAGATTTTACAGTTAATTGGAATGAAGTCCAACAGTAGATATTAAGTGACGAGCTAATGTAAAGTAAGAGCTAATGTGAAGGTGAAACCATTATACACGGGAGAATAACTATTCCCACTGCTTCTTTCATCTCACTTCTGAATCGGTTGCACAATTACAATGACTTTGTACTAAGCCTGACCTGACACTACTAACCATCCCCAATGCAATAAACACAACCCTAATAAAAGCAGATATCTCAGTTGACAGCTGGAAGAGTGGTCATGTCGTAGTTGTACTATCGCGAGACGGGTTCATATTGTCATTAATCGACTTATTGTACACTTCGCTGGGCCGGTCATTTAATCCAGACTCAAGATGCAAAGTAAGTAGAAATGGAGCACTCCGGAAGAATTCTGGAATAGAAGATGACAAAGAAGAGCATATAGAAACATTTATTTTAATACCTAGAAGGCTAACAGGCCAGACTGAATTAAGTAAAAGAGCTTCCACAGCCCGGAGGCCTAGATGAAGAGTGTGGAAGTTGGCGACTCGGAGGGGAAACATTATTGCAGCCGGCCAGCTCGCAGAATTATCTTTTCAATCCTTTTTTCCGACTGTTACGAGAGAGTGAGAGGTCAACAGACTCGATACCCTGTAAGATGTGATCCGAGTTCAGATGAAGATAGCGTCAATAACTCGTCTGCAGTGAGGAGCGCTCAGTGAGTTCGAGAGGAAGGCGAGTTGCACGGTGGCCAGGTGTGTTATAATTTGCATTTAATATATAAATGGAGAACATTTTCCTACATGAAATGGTAT
The DNA here is from genome assembly GCA_031772225.1 of Eubasilissa splendida. Classification (NCBI taxonomy): domain Eukaryota; kingdom Metazoa; phylum Arthropoda; class Insecta; order Trichoptera; family Phryganeidae; genus Eubasilissa; species Eubasilissa splendida. The sequence continues at coordinate 31,760,628 of CM062854.1, read as the reverse complement.
TTGCCAAACTTTGTACTACATAAATAACTGAGTATTACTTTTATTACAACTATAGTTTCTAGCGGTCAAGAGGTTCTATCAACAGGAAGAAATAACAACTGATATAATACTAAGTCGAGTGTGTAGTACAAAGTTTTGTAGATTTAAAAAATTTAAATAATCAAATAGCATCACAAAATGTCCATATTGGTATTTGCCCTCCAAGTACAGCACGTTCCCTCTAAGGTGTGTGGGTGGGGCTTCTAAAAAAACTGTCTGAAAAAAAACAGTTTTCGTTTTTTTTTCTAATTAATAACTGGTTAACCGATTTTCATGTTTTAAATTTTTATTTAAAAAATAAATAGAATAAGTAGATACATATTTTTATAAATTATAAAAAAAAAATCTAATTCCATTCAATATAGTGTTCATAGTAAAATAACCAGAAATAGATAATGAAATGCATGAAAAAAGTATGTATGTATTATATTATATTTTAGAATATATACCGGGTGTCTCATAACTAGTAGCAAAAACTTCGGGGAAGTCTTCTTCATTAAATTTTGAACAGAAAATATTATTTACAGTTAGGTAAAATATTTATAGATTAGGAGTTATAAGACATCAAAACTTACATTTTTTTTTCAATATTTCTTACTTATATTTTGTAAAACATTGGACTACCGTTAAAGTAATTAATATCAAATGTTATAAAATATTTATCTGTGATAAAAATCAAATAAAAAGATTTAAAAATTCTGGATAACATTCTATTCTTACCACCGCTTCGAATTTTTAAAACAGCTGACTGTAGCTGAATGACACGTGAATGTTGTACAAAATATACATACGTACCGACCGATACTTGCTAAGAGTCCCGCTGAACTTAAAACTGTGGTGCGCTGTTTCACTCGGCACACAACAAAAAAACTGAATAAACTTTATTTAAATGTTGTGTATGAAGTACATAAGAATTTTTAAATAAACGCAAGCACTGTAAATTACCAAAAATAATTAAAAAACAAAACACACAAATGTAAATAGCTTACCTACTAATCGAAAATATAGAGAGGTATGTATGTGTACTCCTAATCCTGTAATATTCAGAAATCGAAAGAACAGAAATGTCGCACTAATATAATACTAATGTTATAAACACATCAAAATGAAAAATGATGTTTACACAAAAATCTTTTTACAAAATTACGCACAATCTGTGTGTAATTTTATAAAACCATAATTTATTTAAATAAAACGATTTAAAATATAATTTTATATGGAATTAATATAAAGTAAATAAAACCATATTTTATTTAAATTAAACGATTTAGAATATAATTTAATGTGGAATTAATAATTCTATATTTTAAGTTAATTATATTAAAATACAAATGAGATTAAAATGTTAAAACAATAAATTTAAATGGTTTATCACAATTCGTAAAAATAATAATATTTAACATAAACACGATTTATTGTAAATATTGAAAAATTGTATGCTGTTTATTAATAGTATGTTTAAATATATAAATGGGGCGCGCCTCCATATTTTAGAATCATTGTTAGATATGTGTGAACGTCGGCGCAAAATGACAAAGCCGACAAAACAAATTTATTCTTCTTCTTCTTGTGCTCTATCATGTTGGCTATCATCTCTGCGCTCCGGTGCAGCTTTACAGTAGACTGGCCCGACCATTGTCTCAGGTTCTTCCGCCATGATGTTGTCCTTCTTCTAGGGCCCCGACTTCAGCAATCTTTCCCTGGATTATAAGGTGCAAGATCTCGTACTTCTCAGGATGTCTCATTACGTGTCCAAGATATTAGAGTTTTTGGAGTTTTATTGTTTTTAATACTTATTTTTCTTTATTCATTCGAACCATAACATCGTAACTCTATCCATCCAGCTTATTTTAAGCATTCTTCTGTAGATCCACATCTCAAATGCTTCAAGAATGAATGAATTCTTGCTTCTAATGTATTGACGCAAAACACTTTGCGTAATATTTCCATCTCATTAGTATTTTGTTTATTTTGCACATATGTAACGATGGTTCGAATTTGGTAAATAAATAAATAGAATTTCTTATTTTTAAAGTGGGCCCCAGTAAGCAGCAGCAGGACAGGCGAACACAAGTTTAGCCGCAAGAAAGAGAGTCAAGAACAACAAACTGAAGCAGTTTTGAGTGTCACGATAGTTCCAGGAGGCGGGACCAGCAAACCCAGCAGCTATTAGGAATCAAATGTGTCAGCCAGTACATTTATATTTATGGCCGCAATATCCTCCATAAAAATATACCATTGTAAATATCCAATATGTCTGTTTTAGTATATTTTACAAAATTATTTGTTGAGCCACTCATTACATATGGTGTATAAAATAAAACAGTACAATAAAGTTACCATATTAGAGACTAAAAGGTTTTATATTCAGGTTTCTATTAGCTTAATTTAAGATTTGTTGATATTTTTTGCTTCTCAAATGAGTCGCACAGTGGAAAAGTGGCCAATCTTCCAAGTCAAAGTGATCAAATGGAGATATTTATTAAAAAAAAATATTATTAACATTATTATAATTATATAATGCTTCTATATATCCCTGCACATTGTCGTGAGTCTATTTTAAAAACCTAAGTACCAGTACGACAGTACAGACGAGAACTGACTCTCTCAACTGCGGTGCCCCAATATTTATTGCATGTTTCATACTGACATGGCCAGCAGTGGTGAAGGGGGCTCATAACCTCCACCACTCGACCGCTGTGATGTGACCGACCCTTGCCATGCGGCGGTCTGTTAAACTACAGTGTCCGGAGCCAAGCAAAGCACGGTCTTAATACCGTGCCAAAGTTGCGCTCCAGACATAAAAAATAAATAAAATACAAATAGTTGTGGAATATCGCGAGCAGTAAACAAATACCCCCAAGACCTAGTTCGCGATATCCACAACATAATCAAGGCATTTATTTAAACGATAAAACAAACATGAAACATGGAATAAACAGGGGGTGGGGGTGATCACCCGTAATTTACACAATCATTTTCAGTGGGTGATCACCCCATACAAAGACACAATATAAGTGTGTGGATATCACGAGCATTAAACATTTATTACCAAGACCAGCTTGCGATATCCACTACAACATAGTCACAAATGTGAGCGACCGTCCGAAATTTCAATACATAAAACAATTACATTCAGTGGACGATCGCCCCATACAAAATACAATTGGCGGCCCTACTGAGGACCACCTGCAGCCCCACCATGTGCCCCCCGCAGGTCCATGGTGAGCAACAAACCGCCCCTGTACCGCTTGCTGGTAGCTCCGCCATCGCAAGCTGGTACGTGGTGGCTGGCCCCTTACGGAGCCCTCCACTGGCGCTCAGCGCTCATCGGCCCGCTTGGTGCCACTGGACCGGGAAAGACTGGACTGGAAAAGAGCCCATTTTAGGGCTCCCAATCGGGGAATTCGTCCAGTGGCATTACAAATATCGTCTCCAAGCGTGCCTTTTCGTGTCTGGCCGCCGGCGCTCCGGGATTAAATTCTGTGTAATAATAATAAAATTATAATTTTTATGATAATAAATTGGACTTACATCTTCCATCTGAGAGCGAGATATGTTTGTAGATAAAATGATTGGTTCAAATTGAAAATGAATAGTTCATGAAAAAAATCTTTGACCAATGTAAGGCCAATGTTGATAAGGCAATTTCTGTTAATTAATCATTATGATATTTGCCCGAACGGTGAATGAATGAATTTTATGTATAAGATGTTCTACTTCTAGGAATGTGAAGAGTACGGACTTCCGGGTCGATCTGGATGGAATGTGGAAGGATATTATTTCTTGAGAAGTATATGGTCAGCATATGTTTGTGATAGTATTAGGCAGGGGATCTTGAGAAGAGAGGCTCGTTTTTTGTTTTTGTTTAAATATTCAAACAAAACAAATAGTTTGGTGGGTTAAAAAAAAAAGCATTTATAAAAAATAAAATAATAGCCACATAGTTGAAAAAGCATCTTTTTTTTTTTGGTAATAAGCAGTACAAACAATAGTGATGTGACCTTTTAGCATTGTTTCCACTAAATAATTCACATTCTAACATTCCATCAGGCGTCTCTTAAAAGTTGACAAGTTTTGATATAATATGTTAACAAATTAACTGTATTCATTACCAAGTAGCGTCAGTCTGCGTGTAGTGAGGCTTCTAGGTAATGAATACAACTATGTGCAGCCTGCATGATGGTGAGTGTATGTGATAGGCGCAATATAACATATGAATTTGTTGTATAATGTCGTACAGTAATGTGGTCAATGGTGGTGGAGATCGTCAGCATACGTGGTTAGATCTCTACCAGCAGCTTATTACTGGAAGGTCATGTTTTTTTCATATTTTCTCCCCCAGCGCACAAATAAAATAATTGTTCCTTAAAATTACACAAAAAAAAATTTATGTGCACACCGTGATCCGAACTCGGTGCTCAGTAGAACATTGTATAATATCAATACTGTGTTTAGAAATTAGAAATATCTCAATATACTTCCCTCAATATAATTGGACTTCCAAGCAATATCGCTTTATAATAATATGTATCAGTGGCATACGATACAAATAAAAGGTAAGTGCTCAGATGGTGTATAGCAATAACATATATCCAAAAGTAAGAATATGTAAAGTAAAGGTTTACTCATATTATCGTTACCATCATCTGCATCCTTCATATATGTTTCATTCTAAATGTACTTTATCTGCTTTCCTGTGCTAAGGTAGGGGACCGAGTTTCATATTGGACAATTTATTTAACAAATCGGTACACGCATGCGATATCACGCATGTGTATATTGAATAATGAAGTAAACACAGTAAATGAGTTGTACATATTCTCCGATGCATCAGTAAGCTATAAAAAACATAACACGTTTTCTTGAAAATATTTATACATATTGTGTTAAATATTTATTTATAATTATATTTGAGTTCCTGCGTGTAATGTTCTTATGGATTATTTTGTCAATGCACAGATCATACCCCCTGCAATATCATCTACCGGCTGCAGTGGGTAGTCGCACTATATAGAACGATGATGAGCGTTTTTAAAAGATTTAACGACTATATTTTTAATTACGTACCATTTTTTATATGTTGTGTCATTGAACTGTTAATGCTCTGTAAATTATAAAATAAAAATAAAACACTCATTAAAGTTCTATGAGTACAGATCCGAGCATTCCCAACCATATTTTCAAAGACAGGAGGAGCGGACTTCAGCAAGTATTGTCAATAATATCTCCGACACGGAGTGATTACGAGTATCTGATGCATCATGGCAAATATCATCGCCATACTTGCTCAGTTGCATTCTTCTCTGTTGTTAAGTTGAACTATTTTCTAATAACTAAATGTAATTGTTGTGTTATTTTTACGCCTTTTATCCGTGTGAATTTATACTTATTTAAATAAAAGAAATAATGAAAATATAAACTTGATTTTTTCAAATACCTACCCGTGCTGCTTATTGAAAAAATCCATAGATTGAGGGATAGAGGGGAGCACTAGCATCTCTTTACCTCCTTAATTATTTACTGGCTTGTTACAAAATTAATCAGGGGTAGCAGTCCAATAAATTGAATTTAAGTTAATTTGTCTCCAGCACCGCGTCTCAAAAGCATTAATCTGTATTTTCTCCCTTGTCTTCAGGATCCATGATTCCACGGCATATAAAAGAAAGGTAATAAAAAATAAGTTAGGCCAATAACTTTATTAAATTCTATTACTAAAATAATTTTAAAAAATCTTCAAAGAATAACTTACAGAATTTCTAAAATCAAACAAATTCCTCTCAAAGACGCAATTCGGCTTTCGGAAAAATGAAAGCACGTTTGGACGTCATCAGTTACAGGATATATCAAAAAACATGTTGATAAAAGGGAAAAATGTATTGCAACGTTCTTAGACCTTAAGAAAGCCTTTGACATCTCATGACTTATTATTAAAAAAACTGACAGCTATAGGTGTCGATAACAAAGCACTAAACTGGGTAAAAAGCTATATGAGCCAGAGAATTCAATGTTTTATAATAAACGATACCCTATCTATCAAATTCGGAATACCATGGGAAAATGTCAACATAAAATCTGAAATCGCTATGAGGATAATCAAAATGTGGCAAAATACAAACTCGCTTACACTCAATGTGGAAAAACCAGGACACATGACCTTCAGCTGCGTGCATCGAGGGCAGCCACCGAGCAATTTTATCATCAAACTACATGACTGCGAAGAAAACTATCCAAACCTAGCATGTCCGTGTCCAAAAATAGCACGCACAGAAGATATAAAATACCTGGGACCCATTGACCCCACCTTAAAATAGAACGGATATATAAAAATGATGAGCAAAAGGATCAAAAAACTGATATGGATATTCTAAAATGTAAAGAACATCATGAGCAATCAACTTCTAATGACGATATACTATGCCCTAGCCCAATCTATCATTGAATATGGAGTAGTAAGATGGGGATGCACTACAATACCTGCCCTAAAACATTTGGTTCCAGCACAAAAAATATTACTTAAGGTTATATTCAAATTACCAATGAGAACAAGCTCGAATATACTTTTCAGCAGCCTGGGGATACTGGACATTGTACAGATCTACGCTAAAAACATTCTTAACTACATATTCATCAATAAGGACATCTAGGGTTTCCATGGAAATGTCAAAATTACCAGAATCTCAGAGGAGAACATTCCTTCCACATTACGGGCAAATTAGCAATGTTTTTGTAGCACTTAAATTGTACAATTTTCTCCCCAAATACATAAAAAAACATTAAGCAACACAGATAGTTCAAAGTCGCAATAAAATTCTGACTGAAAAACTCAGACCGAATATATGTTCATAATACGTTCACCCCTTCAATATGAACACATACAGAGTCAAGACTTCAGACCCAACACCAATGAGTGAGCATACTGTACACGTGCGCGTGTGTGTGTTAAATTAAATTGTACTGTAAAATTATTACGAAATCTGCTATATATGCCAAATGATCATATAAGAATACAATGTTTTACTTATACGAATACGCAAAGATCTCGGTTTTACGTTTACGAATACGTAAAGATCTCGGTAATTCCAAAATAACGAAAGTCAGCCTTGTACGACTGAACAAACTGGTGTATTCTACATTTTTATTATTTTTATTTTTATTTATCATATGTTGTAAGTACATTTCGTATTTTAATACCTGTCTCACTGCTGTGCTGAAGCAAACATTTTACATTTTTAATCACACTACGCATACATAATACATAATTAGTTTATCAACTATAAATTTAGAATAAGTAAGAAGAAGGAAAAAATAAAAAGTGTATGTATGCTGAATAAACATATGATAAAACTGTAATATAAAAGTCCGCTGAGGTGTTAATCAATAATGAAAATAAAACCAGATGCTCGGTGCGCTATCGAACGGTTCGGCGACCACTGTTATAGTTTTGATACCAAAGTTATACATGAATACATATTTGAACAATTTATTAGATCGATGCCTTGAATCGGCAACTAATTATTTACGTTTTAACAGTACAACTGTAATAATTTAGTTAATTAAATTCTAGCATCGTCTATGGCCGAACCTTGAAGCTGCACTCCGAATGGCTGCAAAATAAAACTCTCAACAACCAAAAAATCTGTGGCTCAGGTAAAACATCTTATATCAAGATTTATCGAAAATTAGAAATTCATCACCTTACATAAAAACAGTTGCTTTTTTTTGCGTATATTTTATCAAACTTATAAAATACGGATGATGAAAATACTCACATTAGTCGAAAGATGGTCTTCAGTTTTCGATAAAAACATGTTAATGAGCGCATTTCCTCGATTATAAGACGCATCCTTATTTTTATATTGGTACCGATAATATAAAATAAAAACATTAAGTAAACTTTAAAGTCATACAATCACAATAAAAATAATTAAAAAATAGGCATATTATTTAAGTACTAACCATCAGAGTCTGAAATGTTTTCAGATTCAGTGTCCTATTTTTATGAATCACTTTTTGACTCAATTTTACTACTAGAGTAACCGATGATGATTCATTACGACTGCGAAATTTTACAGCGATTGTACGACGCCGTAGATTACAAGACGCACCCCGAGTTCAGAGATGCCCTATTAGGAAAAAACATGCGTCTTATAATCGAGGAAATTCTTTCCGCATACTTCTAATTACAATTACTTGTAAAAGTATTTTTGTTTATTCTATATGATTGTATAATATACTATTGGATGCTCAAGAAGATATACAACGTTATGGCATTCATTTTCATAACTCAGATCTGTTCAAAACCAATAAACGTACAGTGTTGGTCTTAATCATTAAACTTTTAAATGCCATGAGCGCGTTAACAAGCCAAACTTTGTATGTCACGTAACGCTATTAGCGTGTTAACCTGTACTTTTGGACCTTGCAAACTTGCAGAAATTAAAGTCATATTTTAAAATCGTTTTGCCATCTATGGACGACAGGTCCCAGCTTTTGATAAATAAGTCAAAACCCTAAAGCCTGTGCGGTGTCTTCCATTTCAAATAGAGTTGGCACTTAAAAGGTTAATTGTATTGATCACAAATTGTTAGTTGAGGGTAATTTCTACATGGAATGCGATACTGCTCACGCCATTGATTAAAAATAGATAAAAACCGTCCATCATAATGACGATACATCATCCACAAGATCAGGCGTAACTTATTCGGTCCACTGGAAAGGCAGAAATGTCCAAGGTGACAGAAAAGAAGCAAAGTGATTCCTTAAAAATAATTTTAAACCAAACCTTAAATATAGGGACTGTAACACAACAAAGATATAATATATAGTGGATACAATTCTCGTCGGATCAATTTGGGATTATTCAACAAGACTTATGTCGATATTTTAAGTTTGTCTCGTGAGCTGCAAACCAATTCTGACTAGTTCCCAAGCAGCAGTGCTCTTCGAGGCTTCCAATATCAACAAAATAGAAGAACTACTGTTTATTAAGTATTTTTCATATGGTAGATCCTATATTTCACGAATATTACAAATATATATTGAATCCAAATCAATTCAGTAATATGATTGAACCTTTTTGATTCAGTGTAGAGCTGATTAGTGATTGGCAATAACATATCATATGACACAACATCAATGTACATAAAAAGTGAACACACTGACTGATGCCATCACTTTGACGGAAAATCAATAACAGTTGAAGATATTTAGCGAATATGCTTTATATAAATATAACCTTTTATGACTTTTAATATATTAAAGTTTAACACCCGTAGTTAAAATATAACATTAGTTTTTCGACATGTCAGATATTATATGTAATATGATATTAAAACCTACAAAGATCGCAGCCGTCAAGTGACGGTCAGTAATTCTAGACAAAATAAAGTATCCTTTGAGGTTTTCTATGCAAATATCTCTTTATTACCATTATTACGCAATAGGTTTGTCCCTATCGGTCAGTGTTCTAGTTTTTTTAGTACATACTGTGTTTTTTTAAAACTATAACTAAACTATATATCTCGTGGTTATAAAATATTATGTTTTTATAATTCTAAAATAATATATCTCACATTCACGTTTCAATTCAATTGTAAAAAATCTTAAGCGGAGCGTAATATTCTTAAGCCAATTAAAATGCACAAGAAAAATATAGATAAACTTTCAAATCGGACTATTTTAAAAATTGTAATATGTTATATTTCATCGGTCAATTTCAATTTCGATAAAACTGACTTAAGATGTTTTACCTCTAATCATAGAAACAATGAACCATAGAGGAATTTTGACGGAGTGGCCGGCGGCAGAAAAACTATCTACCGGCATTATCGCGCGAAATCTGACACGGATTCACACGGATTCGGTTGTACTTTTTAAACTTTTTACGTTAGTAAGTTTTGCGACATTCTTCTGTTAAAAATAATAATTAATAAATGTTGTGCTCGGAGGCACTCGGACCGTGGCAGGTTTGGTCGGATTCGAAAAATCTCGAAAGAAAAATATTTACGGAATTCTCGGGAGTGCCGCTGTGTAAATGGTGGAACCTCGGCTGCATCCGGCATCCTGGGATGGCGCTAGAGGAGGTGGAAGTCTGTTCGAGATCTACTGAGGAAAGTAATTTTGTAATATATTACGTTCAGTAGAATTAATTTCTATGATCGTTGTATGGCGCAGGCAATACATGTTCCGCGAACGTGTTCTTTTCATACAATGACTTTTATTTGCGTGTCATTCTGGGATTGTAATTATAACAAGATTTTTTAAATAACTGCAAAGTAATGTCATGTTTAGCTTGAATCACCGAGCAGTGATATTTTGAACGCGTCGGTACATGTGGAAGGGTTATTGTCACATTTACCCATCGATGTCCGCGTGTCTGACGGGTAGGCTTAAATAACTTTATAAGAATGGCCAACACGCAATAGCTATAAAATAACTTCCCTTTATAAAGCCCACTTGTATAGAATATGAAGTTTCGTAAACCATATTAGGGGTTCAATTATCAAACTTGATAATTTTCACTCATTCCATAATGCTTTTTGGTTTTATGATGTCCCATAATTAGGCATTTGTGAATAATTGTCTCAATATAATTTAGAGTTTTGTAATGTGAGAATATTGCTCTTTTATTTTACAAATCGCTGACCCGAAGTGTTACGTTTTTCAAAGTATAATAATTTGTACATTGTGGCAATATTAAGGTGCTGGCCATTATCCGGGGCAGTAAAACAATTGTAAATTTATATTATGCGTCCATAGCAATAGACTCTTATTTTATATCCTCAAGTTAGTATTTTCGTGTCACATGCGTGCGCTAATTTGAGGGATTTTCTTGACTTGAATATATCATATCGTCGGTGTAAGTCCAATACCGTGGAAGAACCATTTGTTAAAATGTTCAAGAGAGCCAAAAAACCTTGCAATTTCGTAACTAAAAAAGATAAAAAATAAATTCCAATGCAGTTTAGCTTGTGTTCGGAATATCGGATTATATCTACAAGACCGAAATCGTTCCCAAGCTTGTGAAGTCTTCGTGTGAGTGAATGGAACAGCGCCAACGACCTGGTACTCCGCACAAGAACGTAGTATACTATCAGTTTTGTTAAATTAGGGACGGGGTCCAGTTTGCCATTTACTATTTTAAATAAAAATAATAAATTACTTAAAATTTTTCTACATGACAAGTTAGTTAAATGAAGAGTGTTCATTAGAAAATCATAATTCAATTGTTCAACGGGTATACACAGTTTGAAGTTAAAAAACAATAAAAATGTATGCTGAACCCTTTCTAATTTTAATTTGTGCACTTTATAGAATGAAGAGCAACTAGTTGAGTTGTACGAACCACAGCCGTGTATAAAAGTTGAAGTGATTTAAGTGAATTGATATCTTTCACCGCTCTTTATACAAAACCTTTATTGGTGATTTCATTAATGTGTGGAACGAATGATAGATTTTCATCAAATGCTAAGATCTTTTATTTGTGACACTTTTTTTAAGAGTAACGCTGTTTATACTGTCATGAAAATCATTGGGTTTTTTGATTCTGCTAAACGTTATAGATTGGAATTTATCAATATTTAAAAAAGTTTGTTGCGTGTACACCATCCATGTAATTTGTTAAGGTTAGATTGAAGAATAAGTCAATCATTTATCGACTCAATTGTTCTGGATATCTTAGGGTTATCAGCCAACAATATGTCGACTTTACCAAATGTAGCAACAATATCCATAATAAATAATAAAAATAAATCTGGTCCTAAGTGTGAGCCTTGAGGAACACTGCCTCAAATTGAGTCTATGTATAACCAAAGATTTTCACCCATAGTATCCTGGACGATAGGTAACTTTCAAACCATTTAAAAATATTCCCAGTGAAACCCGAGGCTTTTAATGAATGGATGAGGATAATAGGAGAAACCTTGTCGAATGCTTTGCTTAAATCTGTGTACACATTACCAGTCTGAAGATTATTATTAATAGTTTCAACTAGTCGATTCTGATGTATCATAAGATTAGTTAGAGTTGATCTACTCGAAATGAATCCACGCTTAGCCGGTGAAATGACTTCTTTATTTCGGTGTCAAGTTTAGTTAGTAACACTGATTCAAATCATTTAGGTATGGCTGATTGTAAACAAATTGGCCTATAGTTAGAGACATCAGATTTATCACCTTTTTTGTAAATAAGGGATAAAAACTGTGTTTCCATCGATCGGGAAAAGTTCCAGTCCTCAGCGAGAGGTTAAAAAGTTTTGTTAACGGGCTTGACAATACCGAGATACATTCCATGAGAAAAATTGTGGCCACATTATCTGGTCCAACAGATTTGATTGGATCCAGAAATTTGATCTTATTTTTGATATCACCCGCGCCAAATATATAATTATCAAATTCAATCTGAACTTTATTATTCACGCTATGCAGTGCAGTATTGCACAGACTTAAGAAAAGCATTCGGCTGACAAATTTACATCTTGAGGGTCATCAGCCATTCTGTGTTTATAATACATTGTTGAAGGAATTCCAGTATCCTTATTATTAAGCGTATTTGAGAATTTAAAAATATGTTGAGGATTAGAGATGGCTAATTGTTCAAAATTACTAATACAGTTTTTATAACATATTTCAACAAAGTTTTTTGATCTATGCCTTAGTTCACAAAATTTTATAAAGACATTTATATCCCTAGTGAGCTATTTTTTTTTTTTTATGGTGAATACAGGAAAAAAAAGATTCAATAGCATTGTTAATGACAGAGTAAAATAAATCAATCACAGAGTTAATATTATCGGTTGAGTTTCAAAAATTTCAATCAACTGTTCATAAATAATTATTCATTTTTACATAGTCAGCTTAAAATAAAAATAAAAATTGTTGTAACTGTAGATTTCTTACATTTACATGTAATTTCAAGAGGAGGGTGGTGAATGTCAACGGGTAAGATACATTCATCAGCTTGCAGAACTTTTAACAATACAGTTGGAGAATACAAAGACCAGAAGGAATGGATAAATTAAGTTCGCTGATCACGTGCGCTGCCTTAAAATACGCCTCACATGATCTGGCCAAGTTGATTTGGCCAACGGAGAGGGCCCTGCTGGCCATAGTTTGTTAATTTCACCGATAGCTCAACAGCGGCTTTGAATGCCGGGCATTCTCGGTCCCCAGTGGGGTGATCGGCGGATTTCTGAAACGCGAACACGTGGCACAATGCGAATAGCTGGCAGCGGTGACATTGGGCTGGCGCGTCTTTCTTCCGAAGTTTTTCAACCTGGATCCTCAGGTCGAACAGTGAGGTTAGATTGAAGATTTCTTTACCGATAGTGTTGTTTTCGGTTTGCACCAGAACGAGTGGGATGGGGCGCCTTTCTGGGCCAGTTTTCATCCTGTTGACGGATACGATGGGGTATGTGGCTTCGAGTTCCTCGAGTATTTCTTTATCGGTTATGTCTAGCGGAATACCACGCAGAACAGCTTTCAAGGTTTTGTCTTGTTGTGGTGTGTAGGAATGGAATTGAGTGGCGGCTTCTTCGAGTAGGCGGGTGGCGGCTCTGAAGCTGTTGATGTCGGAAGTGTTGATTTTGACTCCTGTCTTGATGATGGAGGCGGATGAAATTTTAACTCCGGCTGCTAGGAGTTTGGCACGTGTGGATCACCAGTTGGTGGAGTCTCGAAGAATGATAGGAGGGATGTTTGGCTTCTTGATGCTTGTTTGGGTGGCCTGGGAGTCGAGGGGGGCCTCTTCTGTGGCCATCTGGTTGGTGTCGTCTTCTTCTTCGGTGTCAGAGTCGGTGTCGGAGTCGGTGTCTGAAAGTGCTTCGTATCTGTTAGTGGTCGGTGTGTAGGGTGGTGATGGTGTCGCTGAAGCTTTACGCTTCCTCGCAGGTTTGGGTTGGTGCCAGTCTGGGTTGGTAGAGGGGGGCAGTTCCGGGAAGTCTGTGGAGGTTGCTGTCATTGGTGCGGCGGTTTGCGGTTGAGAAGAAGAGCTGGGTGTTGTTGAGTGCGGAGTGGCGGTGCGGGTGAATGAAGCTAGGTTTGAAGCGATTTTTGCGGCCCTCGGTTTGGCAGCTAGAGTTTGGCTAATGGCCGTGGCCATCTCAAAAAGTTCTTCTGGAGTCAGGTTTTCCAGATCCTTCGGCTTGTTGGTTGGTTGGTTGGACACTGGCTTGGTTGATGGTGTTGAAGTTGAAGGTTTTGGCGTAGTGCTTGATGATGATGATGATGGCTTGGCGGGGTTGGTTATTTTCTTTTTTGTTGCATTGGTGGTGTTGGAGGTCGATGCTTTATCGAGTGGCATGGTGAATAAGCCCTATGAGGGGCAGTCGGTATATGCGGTGAGGTAGATGATTTAGGTTGCCTTTTCAGGGCTGCCTGGTTGTGCAGAAAGAGGCCCTTTTCAGGGCCGCCAACTTTTTGTAAAAAAACTTCCCTTCTCAGGGCCACCGGTTGATGCACGAAAAAAACTAAAAACTAAACTGGCCTTTTCAGGGCTGCTGGTATGAACACTTAAAAAATAATAACTGCCGAAAAACACTAGAAGGCCTTAAACAGGGCTGCTCACGGAACTGAAATTCTACGTGCGTTTTTTCGACCGCCGAGAATTCCCGGTCGATTTGGTTACTTAGGAATTTCCTGATTTCATCCTCCATGGAGGAGACAGGAGCGGTTTTTTTCGCGGCGGGCGCGGGAGCCTTTGGTGCCATGTTTATTTTTAATATTGGCCTGAATTTGATGTTATTTTTATTTTTGTTCGCGTTGCAAGTATTAGCCGCAATTTTGATGGGGGGAGTCGCCGGGTGAGCTAGTCACCCGACTAACGGTAGTAATTAATGAATTTATTCGGGGATGTTGTTTGGTGAGACGAGATTGTCGTTAAACGTTTTATTACGCGCTTATCGGCGGGGCGTTGTCAACGTGACGTCAGGCGGCCGGGCAGCCGAGCGGCTTACGTACCGTTATCTCTGGCCGGGCGAATTTCTCGGAACCGGCGAAGTAAGCGTCCCGAGTTTGAAGCTCGGGCGCAACTTGCGCGATTGGGAGCGGCCAGGGGCCGGCGTGATTTGTTTAAAACTTTGACGAGAATTTATTATTAGCGTTGGGATGATTTTAGATGATTATCTTCGATTATTCGGGTTATCTTCGATTTCTGTCTTCAATTGTTTCATTTTGTTTCGTGTTTTAATCACTAGTTATTTTGTCCAAGTTTATTTTGTCTTTGTCTTTGTTCTAATGGCAGACAGGGTACCGGGTCCGCTGGACCCCTTGCCCCTTCATCATGATGTATGCCTTAATGGCCATGGCTTACGTGATTTTTATTATTATTAATAAGAGGGGAAAATAAGTTTTTATTGCAGTGGAGAGGTTAAGCCTATCCTAACAGGGCGCACGAGTTTCTGCATCAGGACGCAGTGGATTGATGCCTCTTACGCGAGGATCGTCTTGGGACGTTTGATTTTCGAGGGAATTGATATATCGTAATTAGAAAGTGAACTTATCGTAGGGTTGTGGTGCTTGGGTAATCCCGCATAAAAAGGCTTGGAGATCTGTTTGATGTGCTCCATGACGGGGAGTATGCCGGCGTCGTGGTGGATTTGTGTGACCCTGATCCACTTTGGGGCCTTCAGAGCTAGTCTGATGACCTTATTTTGGAAGGTCTGAAGTCTTTTCATGTGTGTTTTGACCGCGTGACCCCAGATGGGGGCTGCGTACAAGAGTTGAGGCCTAAGGATGGCCTTGTAGATGAGGAGCTTGTTGTCGAGGCTAAGTTTGCTCTTCTTGCCCATCAATGGATACAGTGCGCAGAGTGCACGTGAAGCAGCGCCTATTTTGTCTTGGATATGTTTGCTCCATGTGAGTTTGGAGTCCAGCGTCACACCAAGGTATTTGATGTGGCTGGTCCAGGGGATGTTCTCTCCAAACATCTTTATGTGGGGTTTATGGCGTTTGGAACGGGGACGCTTTCTTGAGAATAGAGTCGCGGCACTCTTTGACGGGTTAATTTCGACTCGCCACTTCTTGCACCAATCCTCTAAGAGGGTGGCTTGTCGTTGTACGCGGCGGATAGCGTTGGTTTCATGGAAGTTGCTAAGTAGGCGGTATCGTCGGCGAATTGCGCGACCGCTGTATTTGGGTCTGTGGCGGGAGGAAGATCGTGGGAGAAGACGTTGTATAAAAATGGGGACATGATGGAGCCTTGCGGGACTCCTGCTAAAAGTGCTCTGAGGGAGGATAGTATTCCATTCATTTTGACTCTAAACCTCCTACCGGATAGGAAGCTTGCAATCATCTTAATTAGGGCGAGTGAGAACCCGGCGAGGTCGACTTTGTAGAGGAGGCCGTTATGCCAGACTCTATCAAAGGCTTTAGATACGTCTACAGCTAGGACTGCCGTGTAAGAATTATTATTAATGCCATTGTTTATCTGCTCGACTACGCGGAGGAGCTGGTGGTACGTGGAGTGATTTCGCCTAAAACCGTGTTGAAAATTTGGGATTAGGGAAATGCTGTCGGCATATTCGGTGAGTCGATTTACTATTAGTCGTTCTAGGATTTTACCCGTGCAGGGGAGGAGACTGATGGGGCGATGGTTTTGGGGGACGGTCGGATCCTTACCCGGCTTCGGGATGAGTCCAAGTTTATTCTTGTTTTCCTTCCTTTTAAGTGCTGGATACACTAACGAGGCATCGCTATTAGTCTGCGAATGATGTTTCTCGTCATACTTGCCTGCTGATTGGATACAGCTGTGAAACGTCGAGTTCCCAAGTTGTCGGGTAATTCTCTTCGATCATTACAGTTGTCAATCCATTCTTGTGGTATTACCCAAAATGGCCAACTCCCTCCGCTCCCCAAAATCTACTATCACCCCAATTCACACCCCTTCCGGCTTGGTGTACGAAGACGAGGACAAGGCTGAAGCTTTTGCTGACAGCCTTGAACTCCAATTCGACACCAACCCCGACTCCACATCCGCTTCGCACTCCGAATTCGTAAACAGCCACGTCGAAAATCATATCAATCCCACCCCTCCACCAAACAAATTCTTCACCTCCCCCAAAGAAATTAGACAAACCATCAAAAAAAGAAAATCCAACACAGCTCCAGGTCCAGACGGAGTTCCGACAAAAGCCCTCAAACTCCTTCCTTTCAAAGGCATCTTATTTCTCACAACTTTAATAAATGCAGCCTTCCGCTTGCAATACTTCCCTACCGCTTGGAAAACCTCCAACGTAGTGCTCTTTCCAAAACCAGGTAAAAACCCCCTCTTTGCTGAAAATCACAGACCCATCAGCCTCCTCTCCAATATCGGAAAAATATTCGAAAAAATCTTCCTCAATAGACTCCAAGACCAACCTGGACTCAAAAACGCAATTCCCGATGAACAACATGGCTTCCGAGCCCTTCACTCTACTTACCATCAGCTTCTGAGAGTCGTCGAGTTCATCACCGACGGCTTCCGCAAACATCGTTCAACCGGCGCCATTTTTCTCGACGTGGCCAAAGCATTTGATAAAGTATGGCACAATGGCCTGTTATACAAAACTCTCGAAATCTACAACCTCCACCCCCAACTCTACGGTCTCCTCAAATCTTTTCTTCACAATCGTCCATTCCGAGTAAAACTAAATAAATCCACCCTGTCCTCCACCAGATTCATGAAAGCCGGCGTACCACAAGGCTCCATCCTCTCTCCATTCCTCTACAACGTCTTCACGAGCGATATGCCCAAAGTGACTGATAGATACTCAATCTCCGCACTCTACGCCGACGACACCGCCATACTAACAAATTCTACCAACCCCCTAACCATAACCTACCGGCTCCAATCCCATCTGGATGCCCTCTGTTCCGTACAGGAAACAAGAACTGTATGCAGGGGTGGTTCGCCGGTTCGCTCTGTGGTAGCTCGGACAAAATTATCTGCAGCGTGGTGCAGCGGTCCAGGGGGGTCCAAAATCTTGTCCAGTGTAGCAGCCGATGTCAGGGTGAATTTCCAGGTCCGTGTCCAAAGTCGATGCCATGTCAGGAAGCCAGAAGATCCAATAGTCAAAGTAGTAGCAGGGTCGAAAGATGAGTAGAATAAAAGACGAGATTTGCTTATCAAGGTCCAGTGGTGCAGGAAGCGAGAGTAGAAACGAGAGTGCTCTTTGCAGCCACTGGACCATTATTTATTTAACATGTAACAATACCACGAGCGCTACAGGCTCCAGGAGATCTCCTCCAATCAAAATGCCGGATCCGTCCCCCTGCCGCCCCGCTGCGGTCCAGCGCAGCCACCCCCTGGCGGCGAGATCTCGAAACTTTGTTCATTTTTCTCGCCGCACAGTTGAGGACGGCAGACTCCGAATTTCTCCGGCATTTCTTCTCTCCTCTTTACAATTTCACTTTCTCAGGCACCGCGAGTATTTTATCTTATAGTCTTTATTGCTCCTCGCGATGCCTGATAAGTCTTATCCGGGGCGATGGCCCGGGGAATTAATTATCGCACCTCAAACTTGGAAAACTCGTTTTCAATGCCTAAATGATTTTTGAGGTGCATAATATTATCGCCGGGCGATCGCCCCTTCCATTCTCTTTTTAATGATATCATATTTTCATTACAAATAATTTTCTACAACTAGTTATGCTAAAAATTATGTGCGGCATAGTCTGCGCGCCGGCGGGGGCGGAGTCTCGCAGCGGCCCGCTACCCCCTCCACGCGGCGGTCCGTTGGCGCAGTGGCGTGGAAAATCCAGTGGCGCGGGGTGCCGGGCGGAATGTTTTGTGACGCGGAAAAATGGCCCCTTTTTGTTAAATACATTTCTCGGGCCACTTTCTACCGCGTCCGTGTTTCGCAATGCTGTGCGGAACACCCTCCTAACCTGGTTTGAAACCTGGCGCATCGCCATCAACCCATCAAAAAGCGTCGCCATTCTCTTCACACGCACCCGAAAACGCGGGATTCATCCCAAAGGTCATATCATCATAAACAACATCGACATTAAATGGCACAAGACTATCAAATATCTCGGACTTACTTTTGACAGAAAATTAAACTGGAACGCTCATATCACCAACTCCCTCCGAATAGCAAGCCAAGCTAAAGGATCTATCTCCTGCCTTATCAACAAATTTAGTCCTATCAATTCAAATATCAAAACCCTCCTTTTCAAATCCCTCCTCCGTCCCCTTCTCACTTATGCATGCCCCATCTGGGCAACCGCCAAATTCACAAAAAAACTGTCCATTTTTCAAAATAAAACACTTAGAACAATTCTTCAAGCCCCGTGGTTTGTTCGTAACTCCATCATACAACGCGACACTAACACCCCCCCCCTAAAAACTCACATTCTAGACCTAGCCCAAAGATTCTTCAAAAAACTTAAAAACTTCCCTAACATCTCCATAGCCTCTCTCGGGCTCAACGATCCAGATGCCGATCCCGACAAACTCCTACCCATCTCCCTCCTTTACAACCCCGCTCCAGTCCCCTGAAGAGTGGTTAAAAAGAGGCTCAGACCCAACAAAAAACAAAAACTAAGTCACAAATCACAACAAAATCAAAAAAAAAAAAAAATAAAAAAAATAAAAAAAAATAATAAATAAATGATAAAAAGAGTTATATCCAAACTGACAAAAAAATAAAACTCAGATTTACAAAAAAAAAAAAAAACCTTAGTTCATAACGCTTAAAAAAAGGCACCCCATTCTTCGGGGACACAAAACTCTAAACCGCCATACCACAGATTACGGAGACAAGGGGGCTCCGCCTCTATCACTCCAAAACCCATTCAAAGTTAAGAAAGTGGTATTACCCACTGTCTATTTGGCGCCGCTTCTAGGCAACACCAGTTGTTGTTGTTGTTATTTGCGTTCCCTCTTTTCTGTAGCTGAAAGCCGCAGTAGTAGGACGCTCCGATAGTTGAGATCGAGTCGGCAGCCATAGAATATGGTTGAACGGTTCTCTCGGTCCATCTCAAACCTGCATTTGTTTGCAGGTCTGGCTCTGTAGTTATTAGTTGAGCTTCGGTACCATCTTTACTGAGTGAGTCCATTTGCACAGATTCATTCTTGTAAGTAGGTAGTTTTCCAATAGCATCTGACACTGTTAGTATCAGTCTATGGTTGTATCGCGTGTTAGCGATCATTTCCGGGAATGTTATTCCGGTGATTCCTATGCTGTTCAGGATTTGTCCAGATAGATTCTGCGTAGCACGTGTGCCAGGCGGAAGACATCTGAAGTTCACTTGAGGCTCGTCAGGAGCTGTCGAAGCTGCCATGAGTGTATCTGCAACGATACCTAGGCATGGAATTTCCTCGAAAAGGTTGTGTGTCTCTTCATTGATCCACGGTCCATGATATCCTCCAAACCCACCTGCTTGCGCGGTTGGAAACGGAATATCTCCGAACTCTGTTGTTTTTCCCATTTTGTCAGTCACATCTCCGATTGACTTGATAAACAAGTACAACGGTTTCGGCAAGTTAAGTGCCTGTGTTGACAATGCTTTGCGAACTTCCTTCTCTTCAGTTGTTAGTGCGCGGCGGGATTGCTTTGATCTCAATGATTCTACCCCATAGCAAAGCTGTTGAGTAGTACATGAGCATATCTTTTGACAGTGTTTTGTCCATTGCTTTTTCGTCCGTACCATAGTTAACGTAAACTTCTCGTATTACGTCACCAAGTCGAACGAGCGTAGGAGTAAATGTCGTCGTGGTGTCAAGTTCTCGTACTGAAACATCGATTCCAAAGATCGAGTCTAAGTAGAGTGGCTCATTTTTCTGGGGAGTGGGATTAGCATTCCTCTCCAATGAGCTTATTCAACGTTGTCGCAGGCAAGGGTTTTGAAGGTCTTTTTAGGCTTTGAAGGTCGAGGTTAGATGATTATGTCGTGGAATTTAAACGGTGACGCAGGTTAAGCACGTTGCACCTACCAATTGGACCGCAGTTTGCCTAATAATTTTCCTTTCTTTGGCAGGCACCCTGTGCCTTTTAAAAAAGGATGCCAAATACTCGGACCCTGAGGTAAAAAGCCTCGAAAAGGCTGAAAAACCCTCAGTATGCTGGTGAGGAGCACTGAATTTACGCGACGTGATGTTATTATTATGTCACCGTAATTCAATCACTGTCTGTAGCACTGGAACTGTTAGCACTGGTGACCACAGAGTAAAAAGGTAGAAAGATAGTAATGTTCGACCCGCAGGTGCACACGGGAGCCTCACAGTTGGGGCGTTTCGCGGCTGGCGGAGAACACTATATCAGAGCGGAAGCTGTGATGGACCGAACGCTAGCGAGGCGAGCGAGCGAATGATATGTTCAAGGTCATTGTCATTGTTTTCATGTCTAATTAGGGTACCGAGTTCGATGAACCCCTTGCCCCTTCGTCGGTAGTATGCCTTTTAAGGCCTGAAAATTTTTATTATTAGAGTTTTATAACAGCTGCTATATTTTAATTGGCGCAGGAACTGCTAGCTGGCGCAGTGATATTATTCCCAGAGGAGGACGGATTTTGGACGTTTAAAACGCGTCGGTACGCTCAAGTCGTGTTTAGCTAACGAGTTGATGGTCGGATTTGGGTGCTTCTCGAGTCCATCGTAGAAACGTTTGGAGATTTGTGTGATGTACTCTTTTACGGGGAGAATGCCCGACTCGTGATGTAGTTGAGTAAGCCTTATCCATCTAGGTGCTTTCAGCGCTAGCCGAATGCATCTGTTTTGGAAGGTTTGTAGTCTTTTCATATGGGGGCTGCGTAAAGGAGTAGAGGTCTCAGAATGGCCTTGTAGAGGAGGAGCTTGTTGTCGGTGGCTAGTTTGCTACGCCAGCCCATTAGCGGATACATGGCGCTGAGTGCACGTGAAGCAGCGCTTATTTTATTGTGTATGTGGTTGCTCCACGTGAGTTTGGAATCCAGTGTAATACCTAAGTATTTTATTTCACTGGTCCAGGGGATGTTTTCTCCAAACATTTTTATATTGTTTTTTTGGTGACGTTTAATGTTAAGTTTTCTTGTGAATAGTGTCGCGGCACTTTTAGAGGGGTTAATTTCGACACGCCACTTCTTGCACCAATCCTCTAAGAGGGTGGCTTGTCGTTGGATTCGGCGGATGGAAAGAGAGGGTTTTCCCGATGTCGATAGATACGCGGTGTCGTCGGCGAAACTAGCTACCGCGGTGTTATCCTCTTCCTGAGCTGAGGGGATGTCGTGGGAGAAAATGTTATAGAGAAAGGGTGATATGATGGAGCCTTGCGGGACTCCTGCTAAAAGTTTTCGGATAGAGGATAGGACGCCATTTAATTTGACTCTAAATCTCCTTTCCGATAGGAAACTGGCTAGCATTTTTATAATTGCGGGGGGAAATCCGGCGATGTGAGCTTTATAGAGTAGGCCGTTATGCCACACTCTGTCGAATGCTTTACTGACGTCAACGGACAGGACTGCCGTGTATTTGTTATTATTAAATCCGCTGATGATTTGCTCGACTACGCGGAGGAGCTGATGAAGTGTGGAGTGGTTACGTCTGAATCCGTGTTGGGAGTCAGGTATTATTTTTAATACGTCTGCGATCTTGTTTAATCTGTTAACTAAGATTCTTTCGAGGATTTTACCTGTGCAAGGAAGGAGACTTATCGGGCGGTGATTCTGCGGGATTAACGGGTTGTTGCCAACCAAACAAAAAGTGGTCGCCTCAAGTCACTTCGCTAGGGCACGAGTGGATTTGCCCGACCGAAGTCGAGATCCTCACACTCGCTCCAAACCGTCGGTGGACACGGATTCGAAAGCCGGTACCGGACCGAGGGGTCGGGGCAGAAGGCTGCTGGACGGCGAGGTTCCGAGGGATGAGGCGGGATGCAAAATGAAACACTTGCTAAAGGTGTATTCAGTGCACCGCAGTATGTAGTTTGTTGTGTAGAGACGAGACGTTTGACGAGAAGTGACCTCCATACTGCGGTGCGCTTGTATTTATTCAAGATGAGTGGACGTGCGCCGTTATTAGCGCGCGCCACCCCAAAACCACCCACCGCACCAATCAGGGCGCGTTTACATGCCTAACCGCGCCCCAAGTGATACGGCGTTCGGCGCCGCCTGCCGGCCGAACAGCGCAACATTGCGCCATTTTTCGGTCGCGGGCCGGCGGGCGGCAGAACCCGTTTTCCGGAGACAAATAATTAAATATCTATTTAAAATTAACAATTGGGGATATCACGAGTAGGGAATTCTGTAGTAAATATCGCGACCCGTGATATCCCGTAACAAGAATCATCCGGCCAGTGTTTTCTTTTGAGTTATTCCATGTTTAGTAACTTCGTTATCTCGAAATGTTCGTTAAGCGGGTTTTTTGCCAGTGGCGGGCTCTTGTGAGGGCCTTTTGATAAAAAATGTAAAACTGGCGGGATAATTTTGTATGGGTGCCGTGGACTACGACATTTGTTTATTTCTACTGTTGTCCACGGCACTAAATACACTAAATTTAAACAACAGTGGCGGCGTACCGGCGGGTGGGCAAAGGTTTATTGTATTCCCAATCCAAATAATAAAGCAAATAATAATTATTTATAAGTCAATAATAATATTTCACAACTAAATAATAAATACGTAACATTTTATTTTATGTCAATAGTCTCTGTGTGCAACACGGGTCCTTACCCGGTTTTGGGATAAGGATGACGTCTGCAAGCTTGAAATCGCGAGGGAAATAATTTAATCTGAGGGAAGCGTTGCAGATGGCTGTGATGGCACAGACCGCCTTTTGCGGGAGGCTTTTGAGGATTCTATTCGAGATCGCATCGGGGCCGGCGGCTTTTTTAGCGTTCGAGTTTTTGATTATTAATGATACTTCTTGCGGTGTCGTGAATCGAATGGGGGGGCCTTCCGTGGGTGTCTCTAGTAGACTTTTGACGTGATCGTCTACCGTTTTTACGAAAGTTGAATCGCTGATTTTGTTAGGAGTGAATTGTTCTTCAAGGCTGTCTGCGAAGGTCTCGGCCTTTTCTGCAGAGGAGTATACTGCTCCGTTTGGGCCTTGAAGAGGCGCTATGCGCGTTTTGGGTTTTCTGATTGATTTGGAGACTTTCCAGTAAGCGTCTCGGTCGTCTTCTAGTGATAATATAAAATTTTCCCATTTATTATTTATATGTGATTTTATTTCTAGTTTGATTCTCGCCGAACAGCGATTAAAGATAATGCGATCTGCGGGATCGCCGTACCTTTGCCAGTCTTTGCGGGCGCGGTTTTTTTCCCTAATCAAATCTTTGATTCTTTCGGGGAAGTCGGGGTTTTTAGCGGCCACTGGGTTTTATCGCGTCGTTTATTTTTGTCGTGAAGTCGTTAACTGCGGCGTCAAGAGTCGCGGTGTCCGGTATTGAGGTGGGAATTTTAATGCTTTTTTCAATTAATTTAGGGACTTTTTGCCACTGGATTTTGCGTTGGATGGGTGCGTGTGGGAGGGGGGTGGAGCCATCTGACAGGGTGAGGAGGATTGGGGTGAGTGGTCAGATGATAATTCTTTGATCGACTCAATAGTGTAGATCGGGCTTGTGCCTTTTAAAATCACGACATCGTTGATATCGGGGCTGCCCTGGGTACGTGGGAAAAAGGTTGGAGCGGATGGGGCGTCAATTATGATTTGTTTGGTGAGGGAGTAGTTAAATAGAGTTTTGCCCTTTCTGTTATCGGATAAGCTGTGCCATGCCCCGTGTTTGGCATTTAAGTCGCCTGCGACTATTGTTGGCAGCTTATCGGCAAATATCAGGTCCTCTAACTCGGCGGTTGTTAGTGGCTTCTGCGGGGGGCTATAGACTGATATGAATTTTAGAGGACCGGAGTTTAGCGTGTTGATTATTACTGCGGTTGATTCTATGTTATCGGTGGTTGGGCTGTCGATGAAGCAATGATCAAGCGAGTATTTAACGAGAATCGCGGTGCCGCCACCTCTGTTTCTGGTTCGGTCAGTCCTGTAAATTATGTAATTTTGAATAAAAAATTTTACATTAGGTTTAAGCCACGTTTCGTTGACTAGGAGGATATCTAGATTGTGTTGGTAGAGGAAGTCCTCTACTTCTAAACTGGACGTTCTAAGTTGACCGTTGGCGTTCCAGTACGCCGCTTTTATGTCGGATGGCTGGTACGTTTTCCTAGCCATAGTGGGTTCGAAGAATAGAGTTTAGGTGTAAGATTGCGGAATGCGCGGTTTCCATAAATTTTTTGATGTCGGTGATCGCGTCAGTTATAAATTCGATAGGCGGGAGTTCGGATTGTCTCGGGGGTGTTGAGCGGCGGGGCTCTTGGCGTGATTCGGTGGGGGCCGGTTGGGATCGCGGCGGATTCGCGGCCCGTTCCGGTGGGGTGGGGGGTTCCGGGAAGTGATTGAGCCGCCATTGTTGAGAGTGGACGGTGGTCTGGCGGTTTTGATTCCGCGGATCGTAACGGCGGTTTTCAAATGGTGACGGCGGGGCGTGACGGGTGGGAGAGAACGGGGGTCTTGTCACCGTTGACATTAGCGGAGGAGGGGGGGGGGGGCTGCGGGTGGTGTCGCTGTAGGAGCGACGGTTGTTATGGTTGGGGTAATTTCTGGGTGGGGCTCTATTGTTTTGGCGGTGTGATGGGTGAGCGGGATAGCCTTTGTAGCTGGCGGGGTGGGGGCCCTCGCACAGCGCGCATTTCGCGGGCGTGTCACGTGGTTTAGTACATTCGGAGGTTGCGTGATCGCCAGCGCATTTTACACACCTGGGCTTCCCGAAGCAGCAGGTGGATGAGTGCCCGTGGTACTGGCACCGGAAGCATTGTCCGATTTTGGGGCGGGAGCGTAAGCGCTCTACCGTGACTCTGATGAGCAAGATATATTGTAGCTCTGTGAATATTTTCTTGGCCGACTCATTTTTAGTTAGGTTTACTAGGACTAGTGGGAGGGCGGTCCTGGATGGGCCCATCTTCATCCTATGGACGGAGATGACCGGGTAGGTTTTGGAAAGCTCGTCGGCGATTTCTTGCGCCTCGTAGCTTTCCGGTATGCCACGCAATACTACTTTTAAAGGCTTATTTTCCGGGAGGCGGAACGAGTGGAATTCCATTTTCCTTTCTCCTAGGATTTTGGAAAGTCTTTGGTGGTCCATAGGGGACTTGGTTTGGAGATGTAGGTGGCGACCACGATTTAACGCGATGCAATCGATGCCCCTGTCTATTATAGTGGGATAGATGGTCCTGTAATCATCCTTGTTGTGGAGGACGATGGGGGGATTCTCCCGTGTTTGGGCCGTTCGTTGGGAGATTCCATGTCAGGCGCGTTATCGGTCGTGGGTGAGGCCGGGAGGGGGGGGGAGTTGCGGGCGGGGGAGGGTGGTGAGGGGGAGGGGGGTGGGGTACCGGCCGTATGCGCTTGGCGCTTCTTGGGGGGAGATTTGGGAGATACGGGGATCTCCGTGGGAGTAGAGGGGCGAGGGGAGCGCGGGGGAATGGGGCTATCTCTTCCTCGTTTACGGCGGGAAGCTACGGTCAGCCAGTCCATGCCTTCTTGAGATGTAGAAGGTTGGGGCGAACTAATTAGGACATCCAAGAAGGAGGGGGATGAGCGACCTGCGTCTGACTGAGTGGATGGGCTGCGGGATCGATCACCGGTTAGGGTGCCGCAGGATGAGGCAATCGAGTCGATGCTTGGAAAATGAAAAAAGATTCGCTACTCGCACTTCAAGGAGTGCGGATCGTTTTTGACTAGCTCGTGCGCAGTACCGTGCAGCATTTCAGACTCGCTCGCGCGATACCGTGCATCGTTTTGGTGATACCGTGCGGCAGTGGACTTTGCCGGTAGCAATACCGCTCAGCCGACTGCGCACCGCGCGCCGCATTCCTTTGCGGCGCTAACATTTTTGCGCGCCGCATTCCAAGCGGCGCCAAAATATTTTCCAGTGCCGTGCGCATTGGAAATAAAGTTCTATAACTTTTAAAAGTCTAACTTTCTAAAATCAGTGTCAGTGACTACTCTACACAGTGGGGTAAGTACACTTCTTTAATTCCAACACCCGCCGCGTGTGGTCTGGCGTTAGTTCGCGACATAACATTGCTCTGGCGTTCCCGACAGTGTCGGGGAAGCTTTTTCATCTGCTTCGCGCCAACATGGCGTCGAGGCAGACGTACTGGCTGATGGAGGACGGGTCCTTCGTCGCCACACCCCCAAACTAAACCGCGAGTCCTCCATCGGCCATGGAAGTGACTCCTCAAGCTCCAGCAGTCGCCTCAACCTCAACCTCGGGCAGCCAGTTCCCCGCCCTGCCACCCCCCCCTCCCCCCAGGATTTCGGCAATCCCCCCGTGGGAAGTGCCGAAACACTCAGCCAATAAGCGAGTTCGCCCAAACTCAGCTTCTCCTCCCACGACCTTGAACCGCTTCTCGTCCCTCAGAGAGGTCCGAGACGAGGCGAAGTCTTCTCCAGCGGCCTCGACCAGCAGACAGCCGGCCTCGCCTCCGAGGCACGCGGCGCCCCGACCGGCGCGCACGCCGCCAGTCATACTTAAAACGGAGAAGCTCACGCATCTCCAACTGCATGAGACCGTCAAGGCTCATGTCAGCGGACCATTCACGGTCAAGTACAACCGGGGCGGCACAGCGGCCGTCCAGGTTCATAACTTGGCCGACCACAAGGCGCTCGTGGAAGGACTTTGAGGGGGGAACGAGGTTTCCACTCATTCACTCCGGACGCAGAGCGCATGAAGCGCACGGTAATCCGAGGATTACCGTTGCTAGAGGTCGAGGACATTTCAGCCGACCTCAGCCTGCAAGGGTTTACGGCCACACGCGTCGTCAAAATGTCCACCCCGAGGTCAGAGCTCCCACTCTATCTGGCCTATTTCGCTCAGGAGGTGGACATGGGAAAGCTTCGTGAAGAAGTGACCGTGATCTGCTACTGCAAGGTCACACTGCAGAAATACCGTTCTAATTTTCTGCAGCACGGCACTCAGTGCTATCGTTGTCAAAGTTTCGGCCATGCGTCCCGAAACTGCAACCACGCACCGCGGTGCGTGAAATGTCTGATGCAGCATTCTACCGCTGAGTGTCCCAAGACGACACGTGATGAGCCGGCCGCCTGCTGTAACTGCGGGGGCGCGCACCCCGCCAACTACAGGGAGTGCCCGCGACGCAAGGCGTACGTGGCCAAGTTGCAGCCCCGCCAACCGCAACACTCAAGAGCACCAGCTCAGCGGCCCACAGCCGTCCCGAGGGTCTTCGCTGCAGCCTCCGATGGAAGGCAGTGGTCGAGGGTCGTTCAGGGTGCAGCGAGCGATCCTCTCGCTGCCCAAAACCCCAACATCATCCAGACGCAGGTATTTGCCGCCTCCCAACCGGCGCGCCCGGTGCCCTCCGTTTCCCCGCCGCCACTGACTAGCCAAACCAGTGGCGCGCAGCCCGATTTTGAATTTGCGCACTTCGCGGCTATCATGCGTCTCGTGATGAACGCGCGCGATCGCTTCACGCAATGCAACGACGACTTCGAACGCGCCATGCTGTGCGTCGAATTGCTGGGTTCGCTAGGGCGTCCCACAGTCGCGATTGCCCATTAGAATCAGTAATGGCGCACATACTTTGGGGAGTTCGTGTGATCGCGTGGAACGCTCATAGTGTCCGTGACAAAATCGACGAGCTGATGGCTTCTGTCATCCATGCTGAGGTCGATGTTGTGTTACTTTCGGAAACGTGGTTGAAACCAAACCAACCACCGTTAAAAGTCCCTGGCTTTGACGTGTACCGAAACGATCGCGAACTCGGCCCCGCCGGGGGTACTGCCATTTTAATTCGTGATAACATCCCGCACACGCGGTTGAACATTCCACCGCTCGATAGTCTGGAGGCCACGGCCATCAGGGTCCACATTGACGGCCAGGACCACGTCCTGGTCGCCGCTTATAACGCCCGCGTGCTTTCGCGCGGCGACATTGACGTAGTCATGGCACTCGGCACGATAGTAGTCGCCGCCGGAGACTTTAATGCAAAACATTCGCACTGGAATTGCCGTCGCGCGAACGCAAACGGGCGTACTCTCTACGCACACATGGAATCGCATGACTATGTTGTCCTAGCCCCGGATTATCCTACGTTTCATAGACCGCGAGTAAATTACACGAGCACGCTCGATATTGTTCTGGCCAAAAACGCACCCTTCCTAGGAGAGCTGACAAGCGGCGACGATCTGTCGTCCGATCACTTGCCGGTTTATTTCGAAATTAACGGCGCGTCGATGCGAACCGCGCGCACTCAGCGCAATTACAAGAATGCTGACTGGCCGAGCTTTAAAGAGTTCATCAACAAAAACATCTACCTTTCAACCGACACGTTTAATACACGCGAAGACATCGATTGCGCAATCGATTCAATCACGACGATTATCCAAAGCGCTAGAGACACCTACATACCGGTCAAGGAGGTGCGACCGTACACTTTGCCACTCACAGATGACATAAAAACACTCATCACAGACAAAAATAACAACCGCAGACACTATCAGCGCACGCGCAACCCCGACCACAAAACACTTTACAACCAACAGATGAGAGAAATTAAATGTAAAATCAAACAACTGCGCAACACTTTCTGGGAGAAAAAATTAAATTCGCTGACTACTGCGGACAATTCTCTATGGAGAATGGCCCAGGCCATCAGACGACAGAAAACCGTCATCCCACCTGTTCCGCACAGGAAACAAGAACTGTATGCAGGGGTGGTTCGCCGGTTCGCTCTGGTAGCTCGGACAAAATTATCTGCAGCGTGGTGCAGCGGTCCAGGGGGGTCCAAAATCTTGTCCAGTGTAGCAGCCGATGTCAGGGTGAATTTCCAGGTCCGTGTCCAAAGTCGAAGCCAAGTCAGGAAGCCAGAAGATCCAATAGTCCAAGTAGTAGCAGGGTCGAAAGATGAGAAGAAATAAAAAGTCCAATTTGCTTTATCAAAGTCCAGTGGTGCACGAAGCGAGAGTAGAAACGAGAGTGCTCTTTGCAGCCACTGGACCATTATTTATTTCATATGTAAAAATAACACGAGCGCTACAGGCTCCAGGAGATCTCCTCCAATCAAAATGCCGGATCTGTCCCCCTGCCGCCCCGCTGCGGTCCAGCGCAGCCACCCCCTGGCGGCGAGATCTCGAAACTTGGTTCATTTTTCTCGCCGCACAGTTGGAGACGGCAACTTCGAATTTCTCCGGCATTTCCTCTCTCCTCTTTACAATTTTACTTTTTCAGGCACCGCAAGTATTTTATCTTATAATCTTTATTGCTCCTCGCGATGCCTGATAAGTCTTATCCGGGGCGATGGCCCGGGGAATTAATTATCGCACCTCAAACTTGGAAAACTCGTTTTCAATGCCTAAATGATTTTTGAGGTGCATAATATTATCGCCGGGCGATCGCCCCTTCCATTCTCTTTTTATTAATATAATACATTCATTACAAATAATTTCCTAACTCTAGTTATTAACAAAATTAAGTGTGGCATAGTCTGCGCGCCGGCGGGGGCGGAGTCTCGCAGCGGCCGCTTCCCCCTCCACTCGGCGGGGAGTGCCGGGCGGAATGTTTCTGTGACGCGGAAAAAATGGCCTCTTCTTATTCATTCATTTCTCGGGCCACTTTTTCTCGCGTCCGCAGTTCGCAATGCTGTGCGGAACACCACCACTTATCGTACCGGGGCGCTCTCAGCCCGCGCTTTCTGATTCAGAAAAAGCCGACGCCTTGGCGGACGGCTTTGAGAAAACCTACACAGTCACCGACGGAATCGGTGACGCCGATACCGAGAAGCTCGTATCCGACGCGCTCCGGGATTTCAGAGCGGCGCCGCCCCCTGAAAACGATACCGATGACATCCGTTTGACTACCCCTGCGGAAGTGAAGCGCATCATCAAAAAATTAAAGCCGCACAAAGCCCCGGGCTTGGACAGCATTCACAATATTCTATTGAAGCACCTCCCTCAGAGGGCCATAGTGCATTTGACAAAAAATTTTAACGCGTCATTACTGCTGGGATATTTTCCCAATCAGTGGAAAAAGGCCAATGTCCTTCCTTTTGCGAAAGCAAAGAAGGACCGCTCTTGCCCTCTCAACTACCGACCGATCAGCCTCCTCACTACTCTGAGCAAATTATTGGAAAAAGTAATACTCACCCGTCTGGTGTCGTATACTTCAAACAAGGGCACTATTCCCGACGACCAGTTCGGATTTAGAACTGGACACAGCACGACCCAACAGCTGGTCCGGGTGGTCGAGCAAGTGTCGATCGGCTTCAATTGGAACAAGAGCACAGCGATGGCGCTCTTGGACCTCGCGAAGGCGTTCGACATTGTTTGTATTGACAGATTAATTTTCAAGCTGATCGCGATCGGAGTGCCACGGTACCTGATCGAGATTATAAATTCATATCTGACGGGCCGTACCTTCACGGTCTCGGTGAGAGGAGAGTTTTCATCCGGCCGAGACATACCCATGGGTGTGCCTCAAGGCAGTCTGCTCGGTCCCCATTTGTTTATACGTTTATACGTTAACATTTATACTTTTGATACTCCTACATTACAGAACTGCTCGCACGCCGTCTTCGCTGACGACACCGCGCTCTTTGCCACTTCCAGGTGCCCGGACTTGGTCGCCAGACAGCTCCAGAGGGCGTTAACCCTAATGGTGGCGTATTACGCCAGTGGAAACTGAAACTGAACGAGGACAAGACCGAGACAATTCTATTTACGCACAGAGTCGTGAAGGCGACGCCGAGGGTAAAAACCTAGTCAATGAAAGTGAGGTCGAGTGACTGACCGAGGTGAAATATCTCGGAATGACACTCGACCGGCGCTTGAATTGGACACGTCACGTGACGAACACACGCCGGAAAGCAAACCAAGCGATTGGCGCGCTTCGCCCCCTATTCAACAGGACCGGCGCGCTATCCACTCACAATAAATCAATATTATACCACAGTATGGTTCTGCCTACTATCACCTACGCAGCGCCTGCCTTCAGCAGCATACACAAAACAAAATATACGCAGCTTCAAGTAATTCTAAATAAAGCACTTAAAATCATCCACAACACCACACCCAAAACAAATTTAACCAGATTACACCACCAGCACAAGGTGAACACAATTATGCAATGCTTTGATAAATTATCAGCAAACTTCCACAAATCTTGCTCCCATCCTTCTCAAGATAATCCTCTCATCCAGGGTCTCGGCTCGTACGAGCACAACATCAGCCTAATACCTTTCAGATACAAATACAGATTGCCCAGTGTTCCGTACAGGAAACAAGAACTGTAAACTTGTAGGGTGGTTCGCCGGTCCGCTCTGGTGTCTCGGATGAGATTATCTGCAGCGTGGTGCAGCGGTCCAGGGGGGTCCAAAATCTTGTCCAGTGTAGCAGCCAAGTCGTGATGTATTTCCGGTTCCGTGTCCAAAGTCGTAGCAAAGTCAGGAAGCCAGAAGATCCAATAGTCAAATAATAATAGCAGGGGTCCAAAGATGAGATAAATGAAAGTCCAATTTGCTTATCAAGTCCAGCGGTGCGAGAGACGAGTGAGACGAGAGTGAGAGTGATCTCTGCAGCCGCTGGACCATTATTTATTTAACTTAAACATTCGAGTGAACGCAACATGCTCCGAGGAGATCTTATCCAATCAGGTTGCCGGATCTGTCCCCCTGCCGCCCCGCTGCGGTCCAGCGCAGCCACCCCCTGGCGGCGAGATCTTGAAACTTGGTTCATTTTTCTCGCCGCCCGATTCGGAACGGCAGGTTTCAGATTTCTCCGGCATTCCTCGTCTCCTCCTCAAAATCCTACTTATTCAGGCACCGCGAGTATTTTATCCTATAGTCTTTATTGCTCCTCACGATGCCTGATAAGTTTTACTCGGGGCGACGGCCCGGGGAATTAATTATCGCACCTTAAACTTAGAAAACTCAATTTCAATATCTAAATGATTTTTAAGGTGCGTAATATTATCCCCGGGCGATCGCCCCTTTCATTCCCTTTTTATTCATTCATCCTATATCTAGAACATAATTCCCTAACTCTAGTTATGTCATTTTTAAGAATAATACATTTTTCTCCTGCGCGCTGGCGGGGGCGGAGTCTCGCAGCGGCCCGCTTCCCCCTCCACTCGGCGGTCCGTTGACGCAGCGGCGTGGGGATTCCAGAGGCGTAGGGTGCCGGGCGGAATGTTCCTGTGACGCGGAAAAGTGGCCCCTTTCTGTTTGTTCATTTCTCGGGCCACTTTCTACCGCGTCCGTAGTTTGTAAAGCTGTGCGAAACACCCAGGCACTATTTCCTGAAGCGAAGTAACGCGCTCGATCCTCCGGACTGAGATTCACACAGAAGCGGGCAGCGTCGACTGAACTCTCCAATAAATGACTTAATATGAAATAACGTAATAATAATGAAACAATATTCTTAAGTTTAGTAGTAATTTATTTTACCTATAAGTATTATGTTAGAATAAGGCGGCACTCACTGTACATAAAGTGTCGCACCTAATTAATTTGAAATACATAACTTCCAGTAAATTGTTTAGAGGGTTTTTTTATCAGAATTTTTTACCCTACCAATTCATGTATTAATATAAAACACTTATGATGTTTATTACAATAAGGTAGTTAAAAAGTGTCAAGAGTGATTAGTGCTGATGCACTTGTAGTAGTAGATTTGGCGGTCTAGCCGCATGTAGAGTACTCAGAGTATCGTAGACTAAGGAATTGGAAAAAAAAAATTACCATATATATCAACGTGCAAAATGGCTGTTCTTTGTAAACATTGATTCGGATGGGAGTTTACAAACACCAGAATAAATTCTGGGCTATTTGCTACCTGTGACGTGAATTATAAAAATTAGAATTTGGTCGTAAACTCGCAGAGAAAATACGAAATTTCACTAAATCAGGCTTCACAAAGAAATTAGAAGAAGAATTTTAAAAAAACGTGTGTAACGATACTGTCCATCGGTGGCAATCGCCAAAAAAATTAAAAAATATTTTTGCCCTCAAATTTGCGGAGTTATGTGAGCGAGAAAAGTAAAAGTTAGGCTAATTAAAAAGTATAATTTTTCAAAAAATCACCAAACTAAAAGAGTTGTAACAAATAGAGGAGAAGAAGAAGAATGAAAAGAAAAGGTTGCAAAGACATAGTGAAAATTCAGATGTCTGCGAAAAATGTCAGAATGCGGATAGAACGCATAATCGCTGAGAAATTAACCAAAATGTGTGTCAAAATCGGTTACATATAAACTTATAAACTTCGCAAAATATACCTTGTTATTTTAATATATATGATGATGATGATGATGATGATTTAAACTGTTATATTTAAATTAAATAAATTTTTATTCTTATGTAAAAGTCCACAAGAACGTTGATGGAAATAAATAAATAAATTTTATTTTATAATTGTTACTTAAAACAAACTGTTAATTTTATTTATAACTTAATTATATTTTATAAAACTAATGATTTGAAAACACATTGTAAGAGAGAGCATCACTCTCGCTCCCGTACGCAAGCGCAGTAATGCATTGTAAGAAGTCACCGACTGAATCCTGGAGCCTGAACATGGACCTACACTCTGTTCAAGGCTGTAAGCCTGAGAAAGCTGCTTTAATCAAATCCCAGATCTGGCCGATTTGACAACTATTTCACTAACTGCCTCGAGGATGAAACGTGTCCTACCCCGGTGCTCACCTCCAAGTGTCTTCTTGAATTAAGTCTTCACATCTGACCTCCCCGCTGTCCCGTCATACTTTGGCAATCACTCTGTCGACTACCCCGAGTGCCCCGGCTGCGGAAGCAATGGAAGATGCTCGATGCGGACTTGTACAGACCTGTACCCTGAGAGATTTGCTGGATTTGGAAAAAGGTATTGTCATCACATTATGAATTTAGAAACCGCATATGTCCAAAGTTGGGCGGGTTAAGGTTTGTGCCGAGATGAAGCTCTCACCTGTCCTATTTGATCATGAATAATATGAATGGTTGTAAACTGATCATTACTACTAATTTCAATTCACAACCTTCACCCTTACCAACATTATGATTGAAGAACTGATTGGGATAAATCGTTGCTCGCTTCTCCACGGTTTCATTAGGGTGTGGATCTCACAATGGGAAATGCTGGGAAGACTGATGAGATAAAGACAATGTGACTCAAATATTCGTGTATTGTCCTTTTCCCCGATTAGGGATTGTAACGCAAATGGTCACTCCTATGATTGCTCTATTTATGTAATAACATCACTTATTTATGGTTGAGCTAGTAAATGTATGTGTAATAAACTTTGTACTTAATCACAGTATTGTAAATAACTTTGCATCAGTATCTCTTTTTTCAATGTATTGATAATTGCATATATATATATGTTGTTACCAATGAAGAAAGCACATAGGGACATCCAAAGGTGTAGTTTTTAAATTCACAAACTGTATAATACATCTTAAATATTTGCACATAGATTCTCGGGAGTTAAACTTTTGTTGCTTTTGTTGAGAGGAACCGGTACATGAGAAAACTCATTCAAAACCCAGCGCTACAATACTCTTGTCCTGTGAACTTGTTCAAATTCATTGTAAATACTATTGAATATTTTTTCTTATTCTTTTCTTTTAA
Organism: Eubasilissa splendida; assembly: GCA_031772225.1. NCBI lineage: Eukaryota > Metazoa > Arthropoda > Insecta > Trichoptera > Phryganeidae > Eubasilissa > Eubasilissa splendida. Next base: position 31,725,006 of record CM062854.1, on the reverse strand, counting down.
TTCTTTTAATTTTTAAATAATGAAATATAAATTACAAAATAAGATTTATTTATTTTAATGAAGCGGTTCAATAGGCCGTGCAGATTGAAAATAAAGCCATCGAATAAGACCTAGATTAATTGTGCTAATTCGCCGCATTAGAATAGGCAAGATAAATGACAGCTGGCGGGTGGTTATGTCACAGTAGCGCCGATGTGACAACTTGTCATTTAATTAGTTTATTGTATTTTTCAGGAAGAAACGTTCATGTGGGCCGATCCATTTAATCCAAACTCGAGATGCAAATTAAGCTAAAATGAAGACTTCTAAACGGAACACTCCGGTGAAATAGAAAATTAAAATGAAGAATAAATGCAATAAAACATTATTTATTTTAATAAGTTTTTCCGAAAAGGCTAACAGGTCTGAGTATTTCCAATGCAGAAATGACAGAATAGCATTTAAATTAAAAGGATTAGATAAATATATGAGTTTGCGCCTTCTCAGGGCGGAATTATTGCAGCAAATTTTTTCTGTTTATCCCGACTGTTATCGAAAGAGCGGGAAGTCAACCATATGGCATTAATAACAGAAGTGTAAAGAAACCAGCCGGTGACAAATCTCCAGTAGAATAAACTCACCTGGTGAGGAGCGCTTGTTGACTTCAAGAGGAAGGAGTATGTGGAGACCAGGTATGTACTGAATAAGCCTAGTAACACATTTTTCTACAGGAAATTGTCTCATCAACATAATATTGAGTTGAGTGTGTAGTACAAATTTTGGTTGATTTAAAAAATTGGTAATTATTTAAGAAATTTATTATATATTTGGCATAATCCTACATCGAAGAATATAAAATATATAATTTCTTGGTGCAAACTAAGTATTTATAAGTTGGCGGGATAAGGTCCCGTGGACTTTAATCTAGAATGGTTTTAAGTATTTGACGCAACCCGGAATGGAAGTCTGAAGGATTATAAGGGCAAATGGATATGGCCTACCTTGCTCTGAAGTCCTGGGTTGGGCGTCGATTGCATCTCCGGTTGACGAGCACGTATATTATGTCGAACCGAGTTCTCTATGATGGCACTTCCGAAAACGATTCACTTCCTCTGCGGGGTCCAAGCGATACTCACGGCATGAGTGTAGGGCGGCAGGAAGAAGCACAAAAAACGTAATGCTTCGTGGTCAAAGCACAATTGGAGAGTGGTCTCCGGCGGCGAAATGTAAGGTAATCGGCCAGAGCGGGACAGGTATAGATTATTGGATGAACGAAAGAGGACAGGCAATAAGTATTCAACTTGCGCCAGCATGTAAATATCGTAATTACCAGTATTGGTATTTTACCTTTCAGTCCAGCGTGCTTTGGAGCCGTGCACGGATAGTAACATACTGATTTATCATTGTCTTTACTGAATTTACAAAAACATGTCATTACCCTAAACACCAGATCTCAGCGCTAATATATTTGAACCTACAAACAGATTGATTTTTTAAGATAAATTCTGAACCTCCAATACCCGTTTAGCTGCCAACAAGCCCCATCTACATTGCAGATTACATCACACCCATCAACATTTAGACAAATAAAGCACAATGAAGAGATGATAGAGCGTCACGCTTCTGTTCTAACAAATAGCTCTTGTCAAACCACCCCTTCTTAATCATGTTCATTATACTAAGATCAGCTTTGCCTTCACCTCACATCTAAATGGATTTATTCCATGTACTGAAAGAGCTCGGAATGCACTAAAACAACAGGTACACAATTCACATTTTCAAAAACCCAAGAATGCCAACCGAAGCATGTATAATGTGCAAACAATGATAAATTTGTAAATAAATAAATTGAATTTCTTATTTTTAAGGTGGGCCCAGCATGGGTGCGGCACGCAGTAGCAGAAAGCGCAGACCCCACACTGACTATCTGTGTGGTGATCCAGGCGTTGCATTCTACCACTAGGAAGAGGGTCAAGAACAACATAGCTGAAGCAGCGCTGAGTGTCACTATGGTATCCAGGAAGGGGGGACCGCCGAACCTAGCAGCAGGAACGTGTTGACTTGATACAATTTATATTTACAGCCGCAATATTTTCTGTAAATACATAATTTGCAAATATTGTATATAATGTTTATACAAATCATAAAATAATAAAAAATAAGTTATTACTCGGCATGTATAAGATATAAAAAAACAATACCAATGATGTTACAATATTAATTATAGACTGAAAGGTTTCAGATAATAATTTCTATTAGTTAACTTTAAGATTTGTTATTTTAAAGTTTTTTTTTTCAAAATTTTCTTATTCCACAGATTGTTTGTAGTCAATTTCTTTACATTTTTGAGTTCTCTATGTTTCTACCACTATCTGTCACTCAAATATGATGGCTAGCGTATTTATTTAAATTTTTTGTGTGCTTATAATACTTTACTTTAAGGGACTACGATTCAGGGGAAATATTGTAAAATTGCAATCAGATGAATTAATATCTTCAGTCGCGTTCACCAGGTCTTACTGTGCTAATAAAAATAATTGTATTACATTGGTTAAATAATTATTTTTAATACAAATTAAATCAATCAATTAGAAAGATATTCAGAAAAAATATATTTATTGAAAAAATATTTGGTCGCTACCGGAATTAGAAACTGGACCATTTCCTATTCCGGGAAACGTGTTGCCATCCACTACAGCAATTTATTACGTTTACGACAAAATTAAGAACATATATTTTTATAATTTCTAATTAATAATTAGGTGAAAAAATTCTGTGTATTTTTCTAATGATTCCATTAATTTGTATTAAAAATATCATAGAACTATGTTCTAAAATTGCAACTTCACAACAAAAATGTGTTTTCGTTAAAAAAAAATAAAAAAATTATTAGTCTGTTGCATTTTTATTCAGATAATTCAATGTTCAACTAAATTTTTGTTAAAGTTATAAAATATGTGAATATGTATTTGAGTGCTCTTCCAATACTATTGCAGACAGAGATTATTATTTTGTTTTGTTTATTGGTTTTGTTTGTTTTTGTTGTTATTAAAAATTATTGTTTGTTTTGCGCGGTGTGCCACGGGATTGAGAACACAATAAACATTTGTCCACCCGTCTGTACGTCGCCTATTCCATTTATTTATGTTTTGGTGCCGTGGACACAGTAGAATAAACAAATGTCATAGTCAACGGCACCCATGTAAAGTATCCCGCCAGTGCTCCTATCTAGAAAAGCGCCCTTTTCAGGGCTGCAGAAACGAGCCTTCTGCTCGGCGGCCTGAAAAAGCCCTTCTCAGGGCCATAGAAATAAGCCTTCTGCTCGATGGCCTGAAAAAGCCCTTCTCAGGGCCATATTGATGAGTCTTCTGCTTGGCGGCCCAAAAAGGCCTTTATCAGGAATACAGACACATAATATTTGTTTGATCACCGGCCCTGTAAAAACTTAATAAAGACAAGGGAGCACTGGCCCGATAATTCTTGTTAGGGGATATCACGAGTTACAGTATAACCTACCAATTCCCCCACTCGTGATATCCCCCCTGCTAGTTTTAATATTTAAAAATAATAAAAGGTCTCTGCAAACCTGTTTCTGTCGCCTGCCAGCCTGCAACCGAAAAATGAAGCAAAGTTGCGCTGTTCAGCCGGCAGGCGGCGACGGCCGCTGCGTCGCTCGGGGCGTGGCTAGGGTTGTAAGCGCACCCTGACTGGCTCAGTGGCAATTTTGGGGGTGGCGCCCGCCGAACTGAATAAATATTGGGCCACTGCAGTACGGGGCTCACTCGTCTCATCTCGTCTACAGTGCGCCGAATACACCTTTAGCAAGTGTTTTCATTCCCGCACCTCTTCTTTCGGAACCTCGCCGTCCAGTCGCCTTCAGACCTGCTCTCTCGGCCCGGTAGAGACTTTCGGGTCTGCGACCACTGGCGATTTTGGAGCGAGTGTGAAGAGCTCGACTTCGGTCGGGTGAATCCGCTCGTACCCTAGCGAAAGCAATTTGAGGCGATGACTTTTTGTTTGATTGGTAACAAATACCTTGTTATATTCCAAATTATTGGATAGATAGATATTCATTTTATATTTCTGTTTCAAGTAACGTATCTGCTTTCTAATGATTAACTTGTTTCATGGTCACCTACTAAGTACAGGCTGTGGTGAAATAAAAGTATTTTTATTTTTCACGTAATATATTTACTATCTTCATCAATAAGCATTGTTAACATTCATTCAATTAAATTAAATTCATTTTATTTATGATTTTTTTTTAATGTTTACTATTTTAATACATTTATTTTGAACTTGAGAGGTGCCAAGGGTCAGGTGAGGAAATGATTAATGAATTAAAATAAAGATATTCTACTTTGTGTGAAAACATGTCTTTTATTTTCATTCTCCAGATAAATAATCCGCTGCAGGTAATATCCCCTTCCAATGAATCCTTAATACATTCACTGCGGCGTATAGGATGATACAATTGGTGATGTGCTGCAAAAATAAAGGATTTTCAAAGTGTTACTAAATCACCAGAAATGTAAAATAACTCATAATTGAACGTAATGTTTTTACTGACAACCCTGTTGCCAACCAAACAAAAAGTGGTCGCCTCAAGTCAGTTCGCTAGGGCACGAGCGGATTCACTCGACCGAAGTCGAGATCCTCACACTCGCTCCAAACCGTCGGTGGACACGGATACGAAAGCCGGTACCGGACCGAGGGGTCGGGGCAGAAGACTGCTGGACGGCGAGGTTCCGAGGGATGAGGCGGGATGCAAAATGAAACACTTGCTTAAGGTGTATTCAGTGCACCGCAGTATGTAGCTTGTTGTGTAGAGACGAGACGTTTGACGAGAAGTGAGCTCCATACTGCGGTGCGCTTCTATTTATTCAAGATGAGTGGACGTGCGCCGTTACCAGCGCACGCCACCCCAAAACCACCCACCGTGCCAATCAGGGCGCGTTTACAGGCCTAACCGCGCCCCAAGCGACACGGCGTTCGGCGCCGCCTGTCGGCCGGATAGCGCAACATCGCGCCATTTTTCGGTCGCGAGCTGACAGGCGGCAGAAGCCGTTTTGCGGAGACAAACAATTAAATATTATACTTAAAATTAACAATTGGGGATATCACGAGTAGTGAATTCTGTAGTCAATATCGCGACCCGTGATATCCCGTAACAAGAATTATCCGGCCAGTGTTTTCTTTCGAGTTATTTTGTTTTTTGTGATTTCGTTATCTCGGAATGTTCGCTAAGCGGGTTTCTTGCCAGTGGCGGGTGCTGCGAAGGGCCTTTTGATAGGAAATGTAACACTGGCGGGATAATTTTGTATGGGTGCCGCGGACTACGACATTTGTTTATTTCTACTGTTGTCCGCGGCACTAAATACACTAAATTCAAACAACAGTGGCGGCGTACCGGCGGGTGGGCAAAGGTTTATTGTGTTCCCAATCCCGCGGCACGCCGCGTAAAACAAATAATAATTATTTATACGTAAATAATAACATTTCAAATTTAAATAACAAATATGTAATATCTTATTTCATGGCACTAGTCTCTGTGTGCAACACTCCCCCCGTGCGGCTTGGCCGTACTACGACGGTGCACAGAGAGGCTTCGTTGGTAGAACTATGATGCGGGTAGCTGGTCGTGTGTAGTCCCCGGTTGCTGTCCGGATCCGCACCGCTCGTACCTGCCCGTCGGCTGCTGGTCTTGCCTCGATGATAATCCCCCGTGGCCATGTGTTGCGTGGCAAGGTGGCGTCGGTGATAATGGCCAATTCGCCCTCGCGGATTGGTGGAGCTGGCTCCTGCCACTTGTGTCGAAGTGCGAGCGTTGGCAGGTACTCGCGCATCCATCGACGCCAAAACATGTCGGCGAGCTGCTGCGCCACCTGCCACTGTTTCCTTAGACAGGTCTGTTCATCGAGGGCTCCGTAGACGGCCAGGTGTTGTTGTCGTCCGGCCGCTCCCATCAGCAGGTGGTTTGGTGTGAGTGGCGAATTGTCCCGCGGGTCCACGGAGACATGGGTCAACGGGCGGCTGTTCACTGTAAATTCCGCTTCGGCCAGGGTAGTCCGCAAGGTTTCCTCTCGCGGAGCCCGTTCCTTTGTTGTTGCTTCGAGCGCCCGCTTGACTGAGCGGACGAGGCTTTCCCAGGCTCCGCCCATATGGGGGGCGAGCGGGGGGTTGAAAGTCCAATCAACCCCCACCTCCGCTAGGTGTTCCACAACCCGCGGCTCTTGTCTTAGATCCGCCAGCGCGCTGGCCAATTCTCGGTCGGCGCCGCGGAAATTGGTTCCGTTGTCGCTGTAGAGGTGCCGCGGGTGGCCGCGGCGAGCTGCCATTCTTCTGAGGGCCATTATGGCTGAATCAGCCGTCAGTGATGCGGCCAGCTCCAGGTGCACGGCGCGTGTTGTCATGCAGGTGAATAAGGCGCCGTACCGCTTCTCGCGCCGGCGTCCTACTGTCACCTCCATCGGGCCGAAGTAGTCGAGGCCGCAATGGGTGAACGGTGGTGTGTGGTGAGCCAGGCGGGCTTCCGGGAGCTGTCCCATCAGTGGCGGCTGTGGACGACTGCGTCCATTCCGGCAGGCCTGGCATTGGAACTGTACCCGGCGCACGGCGGGTCTCAGTTTCAGCACGAAGAAGTTCTCCCGGACGTCGCTCACTGTCCGCTCCGTGCCGGGATGACCCGCGCTCTCGTGATAGTGACGTATCATGAGCCGGGTGTATGGGTGATTTCCGTCCAAGATGATGGGGTTTCGCAGGCCTGGCGAGATGTCGACGTCGGTCGTCCCGGTCAGGCGTGTTCCCATGCGGATGACGCTGTTGTCGTCTAGGTGGGGGGTGAGTTGGTAGAGTCGTCCGTTTCGTGGTAGAGCCTCCCCCCGTTGCAACAGCCGGATCTCGGGCCCGAAATCCGCGGCCTGGGTTTGTAGTATCCAGGCCCGCTCGGCGCGGTCCCGCTCGTCCGTTGTCAAATTTTGGGCCGATACCTCACCTCGAGGTCGGCGGCAGTTGTGGGCAAATCGGCGGACCCACGCAGTTGTCCGAATGAGGCGGGTCCACGACGAAAAACGCTCGAGGTTCGGCATCGCTCCTCCAGCTGTTTTGGCGTGGCGGGTCACCGTCACCGTTTCGGGCCTGACCTCCATCTCGAGTTTGTCAGGCGGAGGCCTGCTCACCTCCCGTGGCCATGCTGCTTCCGGTTGCTTGAGGAATGCGGGGCCCCTGAACCACCTTCCGGCGGTCGACAAGTCAGGGGGCTCTCCGTCCCTGGTCCCCAAGTCCGCTGGGTTTTGGGCTGTAGGCACCCATCTCCAGCCGTCGGCCCCCACCAGCTCGTCTATTTCTCCGAGCCGGTTGGCGACAAATGTGGAATAGGACCTGGGGTCGGTCCGGATCCACGCCAGGACGGTGGACGAGTCAGTCCACAGAATCGTCCTCTCGACCCTGCACACGTGCTCTGTTTTTATGACGGCGGCTAGGCGAGCCGCCATCAGAGCCGCCTGCAGCTCAAGCCGTGGTATAGAGAGTGGCTTGAGCGGGGCCACCTTACACTTTGCCGAGATGAAGGCTACGTCCGAGCCGCCCTCTCCTGTCTCGACAAAGTAGGCGACCGTGCAGCACGCTAGCTCTGAGGCGTCGCAGAAGATGTGCAGGGTCGGTCGGCTTCTCCGACTCGCCACGCTCTGGCGTGGCACGGCGCACTGACTCGTGCGGAGGAGCCGGTGCCAATCTTGCCATTTGTCCGCGTGCTCGGGACGGATCGGGTCATCCCACCCGACCTTTGAGCGCCACACTTGTTGTAGAAGTATCTTCGACCGGATTAGTAGGCAAGCTACAAAGCCCACCGGGTCGAAGATTCGCATTACGGCGCTCAGTAACTGTCTCTTGGTGGGGCGATCCTTGGCCTTCAGTTCTGGCAAGTTCACGAACTGAAAGAGGAATTTGTCTGCTGCTGGATCCCACGTTATGCCGAGCACGCGTTCAGTAGTTGTTTCTTCACTGATGATTCGCACCGGTTCCACGGCGCGAAGTGACGGCGGGATGTGGCTCAGGACCTCTGGGCTATTGGAGGCCCAGTTCGCCAGATGCATGCCGCCTCGACGAAGCACCTCGGTCACATTGCGGGTCATCTCGATGGCCTGCTCCGGGGTGTCCATCGCGTCGAGGTAGTCGTCCATGTAAAACTTGTCCTGGACGGCGGCAGAGGCGTCTGGGAATTCCGTGGCGCTGGCGTCGGCGATCCGATTTCTGACAAACTGCGCGCTGCTGGGCGAGCAAGTCGCTCCGAATACCATTGATGTCATTTGGTATGTGCGTGGTGCGGCCTCGCCCGGCCTTTTCCACCAAAACAGCTGCGCGCACTGATCCTGTGGCTTGATTTTCACCCGCAGGAACATTTCCCGGACGTCGGCTGCCAGAGCCACCCGTCCTTCCCGGAACCGAAAGATGTTGCCCAACAGTGATGATAGTAGGTCCGGGCCTGTCAACAGGGCGTCATTCAGGGAGACGCCCCGGCATTTGCTTGCCGCATCGAATACAATCCTGATCTTTCCAGGTTTGTTGGGATTGAAGACGGCGAAGTGCGGCAAGTACCAGCGGTGGCTCCCCAAACGGGCCACCTCATCCTCTGACAGGGGACGAGCATATCCCTTGTCGAGGTACTCAGCCATCTTCGCCCTGTAGGCGCTGGCGTAGGCCGGATCTTTATCCATCTTCCTTTCGATGCTGATTAGTCGGTTGATGGCGCACTGTTGGTTGTCGGGAAGGACTGTTTCCTCTTTGGCCCAGAGTAGCCCGGTTTCCCATTGTCCGGTCGGGAGGCGCCTCGTTGTAGATTCCATCATCGCGGTGGCTCGGGCCACGTTCGCGTTGATGCGGGTCGCGGTCGTGATTCCCAACGAATCCACCGCGTAATGCTCCCGCACGAGCGCCTCCAGGCGCGTGTCGGCGGCGGTACCGCTAGCCGCGGCGAGTGCTAGCACGGTCGCACCGGTTGTGTGTGGGCGGTAGGTGGTGGCTCCATGAGATGTCCACCCGAGGACCGTTCTGGACAGGACCCCTTGGCCTTGTGTCATTGTACATTCGCGGCTCACGATCAGATGGGCGTGGTCCTGTCCGATTAGTAGTTGTGGTGACACTTCGATGGCCTCGGCGTGGCCCACACACGGTTTCCCTCCCTGATGCGTCATTGTCCATTGGGAGGGCAAAGCAAGTCCGCGCACCGTGCTTGCTTGCAGCGGGTACTCGGCCCCGCCGCCGCGGATGGTCAGGTTCACTGACTGGGACCGGGCGTCCGAAGAACACATTCCGTTGGCTCCGTGGATGCGTAATTGACGCACCGGTCCCCTGGCCCCGACGGCACTGGCCACTGTTGCCTCGATGAGGGTTACCGTGGATCCCTCATCGAGTAACGCGTAGAGTCTTTTCCGCCCCCGGGGGCCGGAAATTGTCACTGGGAGGACCTTTAGCAACACTTGGTCCTCCTGGCCTCCCGAGAGGCTCGCTTGGCTTGTACCGACGGAAGCCAGCTGATCATCCTTCAGTCAGGATCTGCCCGACGATGCACCGGAGGCCGCGTTGCCTGCCGCCGACGGTGCTCGTGCTCGTGACCCCCCATGTAGTAGGCGATGGTGGGGTCTACGACATCCGCTTGCTGCACAGCGCTTTCCCCGGCACTGCTGTGATCGGTGTCCCGGACCGAGGCACGTGAAGCACACTTCCGAAATTTTTACTAACGCCCATCGGTCCGGTACCGATTTCCGCGCGAAGTCGTGGCACTCGGCGAGACCGTGCCGAGTCGAGTGGCATGCTTGGCACTGCACACTTTCGGATGAGTTCAGGTTCGCGTTCACGTTTTCTTTTGAATCTTCCTCAGGCGCGGCCTCTATGGCGAGGTGCACCTGCCCGCTCCGGCGGGTGGGATGGTTTGTGACGCTGATGGACAGGCATCCGGCGTTCGGCGCCACCGCGGTTACTTTGGTCAGCCAGGTGGAGAAGTCCTTGACGGCGATGTCCGGCGACTGGTCGACTCTTGATAACATCCAGATACTTTTAAAGTGTGCTGGCAGCTTGCTGACCATCTCCGCCAGTAGTCGTGGTGATACCAGGTGTTTCGTGTCGAATGCCTCGACCGTGGCGACGACATTCCTGACCGCCACGGCGTAGTCCACGATAGCTTCCGTGGGGGCGGTTTCCGACAGCTTGGTGTAACGCTGGATCCGATCCAGCATGTGGCTGATGATGGTGTCGGGCCGCCCGTACCAGCGTTCCAGCGTGGTTACTATTTCCATCACGTTGTTGGGGTCGATCAGTAATGCCGCCACGGTTTCGCGTGCTTTCCCTTTCAGGGCGCGTTGCAGGCGCATCAGGTTCTCCGCTGGGTTCAGGTCGCAGAGCGCGGTGGATTGGTCGTATTGAGCTTTGAACGTTGGCCATTCCAAGGCATCACCGCTGAATGGCGGCAGATCTCTGGCGCTTGACTGGCGCGCCATAAATGCGTTCATCGGCTGTGCGTGCACCCAATCGCTCGTTCCGCGATGTCTGGCGGCCTCATCTGGAGTCGCGTGTGCAGTGGCGTATGGCATGGCGTATGGTGCGGCGTATGGTGCGGCGCTTGCCGCTGATCCCCAGACGGCACGTGGTGGTGACGACCATGCTTCGGCGGCGGCGTTTGGACTGGCCGCGCCCGCGGCGCTCGGCCGGGTGAGGTCGATTGTGTTGCCCGTTGCACCGGCGGCGGCTCCTTCGGGAGCATGTGGTGCGACGGACTGGAATCCCGTGGGCCCGGCGTTAGTTCGCGCGTCCGGCTCGGGCCCCCAGGAGATCATAGTTGACATGGTCGGGCCGGTCCGTCCGGCTGTTCCGAGCATGGCTACAGGCTGAATCGGTGTCGTGGTGCTCCACACTCTCCTTGATTCAGGCGGAGCGGCCGGTCCGACCGCTCCGAGCGCCATCCGTGATGCGTCCTCCCAAGGTGCCGCCGATGCAGGCGGGGCGGCCGGTCCGACCGCTCCGAGCGCCATCCGTGATGCGTCCTCCCAAGGTGCCGCCGATGCAGGCGGGGCGGCCGGTCCGACCGCTCCGAGCGCCATCCGTGATGCGTCCTCCCAGGACGCCGTAGAAACCGGCGGAGCGGCCGGTCCGACCGCTCCGAGCGCCATCCGTGATGTAGGTGAACCGGTCGGTCCGACCGTTCCGTAGTCCGCATCCTGCGTCATCGCTGGTGCCGGACTCCATGGTGCTGCCATTGGCTGCCCCTGACTCTGCACTTGATAGTAGGCGTCCATCCGTGCGTGTTGTAGTTCCAGGTTCAGGCGATGGTTTTCTTCCATTAACCTACGCTGCCTCCTTTCCCATCGGATATTGGCCCGCAGTCGACGAACCGTGTTCTCCGTTGACGTAGAAGAACCCCGGCGAGATCCGCGTTCATCCCTGGATCTGCTGTCGTCCGAACTCGAGCGTGACGATCCGCGCCGCGGCGGTAAATCCTCTTCCTGTCGCGGCGTATCGTCCTCCTCCCGTTCCGATCTTCGTGCATCCGATCTCAGTCCGGATCGCGACATTTCGTTTCCGGACCACCGACGCTAGCTAGTTGACCTGAGGCAATCCGACTCCGAAGGACCAGTTGTTGCCAACCAAACAAAAAGTGGTCGCCTCAAGTCAGTTCGCTAGGGCACGAGCGGATTTGCCCGACCGAAGTCGAGATCCTCACACTCGCTCCAAACCGTCGGTGGACACGGATACGAAAGCCGGTACCGGACCGAGGGGTCGGGGCAGAAGACTGCTGGACGGCGAGGTTCCGAGGGATGAGGCGGGATGCAAAATGAAACACTTGCTTAAGGTGTATTCAGTGCACCGCAGTATGTAGCTTGTTGTGTAGAGACGAGACGTTTGACGAGAAGTGAGCTCCATACTGCGGTGCGCTTCTATTTATTCAAGATGAGTGGACGTGCGCCGTTACCAGCGCACGCCACCCCAAAACCACCCACCGTGCCAATCAGGGCGCGTTTACAGGCCTAACCGCGCCCCAAGCGACACGGCGTTCGGCGCCGCCTGTCGGCCGGATAGCGCAACATCGCGCCATTTTTCGGTCGCGAGCTGACAGGCGGCAGAAGCCGTTTTGCGGAGACAAACAATTAAATATTATACTTAAAATTAACAATTGGGGATATCACGAGTAGTGAATTCTGTAGTCAATATCGCGACCCGTGATATCCCGTAACAAGAATTATCCGGCCAGTGTTTTCTTTCGAGTTATTTTGTTTTTTGTGATTTCGTTATCTCGGAATGTTCGCTAAGCGGGTTTCTTGCCAGTGGCGGGTGCTGCGAAGGGCCTTTTGATAGGAAATGTAACACTGGCGGGATAATTTTGTATGGGTGCCGCGGACTACGACATTTGTTTATTTCTACTGTTGTCCGCGGCACTAAATACACTAAATTCAAACAACAGTGGCGGCGTACCGGCGGGTGGGCAAAGGTTTATTGTGTTCCCAATCCCGCGGCACGCCGCGTAAAACAAATAATAATTATTTATACGTAAATAATAACATTTCAAATTTAAATAACAAATATGTA
>CM062854.1:31373325-31712351 GCA_031772225.1 Eubasilissa splendida | reverse complement strand
CCTCTTTACTGATTACATTGAGCAGAAATCCCACATACGAAGATAAGTAGGTAGGTATATAGTGTAATCCAACGGAGATGTTACTACGTCACCCGTCGTAATGACGAGTTTAAACTTGCCATTACTTTACCTCCATCTCTTGAAAAATGTAAAAAAGTTGCTACTTTATTTTTTACACAAAATCGTTTTGAATGAAGAAGTGTGGTGTCCTCCGTATGTTTCCAAGAGTAACTTTATATTTTATAATGCTGTTTCTAAATATAATACGCATCGAGTTATAACAGTAAATATAAAATATGGATAATAAGAAGTGGTCAGTTCTATATCTATATCGCATGGGCAATTAAATAATATACCTATATAAATTTGCTTGATAAAAATTACCCACAATTATCTTTGTACATTTTATAATGCTATTTCTAAACAGAATAGGATTATTATATTGCATGGATACACCAAGTTATAACAGTGAATAGAAAATATGAATAATAAAAAGAGTAACATTGTCAATAAAATAATACAAATATGTAAGGCTAATAACAAAACCTTCCGCAGGTATATGATTAGATTGAAAATAATTACCCATGATTATCTTTGTAGAAAACTAATTAGCCTTGGGAATAAATAGGTACAATGACTCAAAATTTGTATTTTAGATATAAATTGGAAACAACAAAATATACTCACTATTGTTATTATTATAAGTTATTGACATTGTGGTAAATTCTAAACAAAAGCCGGGACATTCAGGGCATTCCTTGCAGCAAAAAATGTAATCTTTCCGATGGTGTCTCTTCCCAGTTTAGTTTTACCTGTTGCACACAGAGATTATTATTTTGTTTGTTTTTGCTGTTGTTAAAATTATTGTTTATTTTGTGCGGCGTGCCACGGGATTGGGAATACAAACATTTGCCCACCCGTCGGTACGTCGCCTATTTTATTTATTTATGTTTGGTGCCGTTGACACAGTAGAATAAACAAATATCATAGTCCACGGCACCCATGTGAAGTATCCCGCCAGTGCTCCTATTTTAGAAAAAAGCCATTATCAGGGCCGCAGAAATGAGCCTTCTGCTCGGCGGCCCAAAAGACCTTTTTCAGGAATGCAATATTTGTTTGATCAACCTAAAAACTTAATAAAAGACAAGGGAGCACTGGCTGAATAATTCTTGTTGCGGGATATCACGAGTACGGTATAACCTATCAATTCCCCCACTCGTGATATCCCCCCTTTGTTAGTTTTAACATTTTTTAATAATAAAAAGTTTCCGCAAATCTGTTTCTGCCGCCTGTCAGCCCGCAACCAAAAAATGAAGCAAAGAGTCCTAGCGAAAGCGATTTGAGGTGACCACTTTTTGTTTGGTTGGTAACATTAACTTTATCGTTTTTTTCACACATCGCTGGGAGATGTCTTATATTTGGTGCCGATGGACGAGGAATACAGAAATATGGAGGATAAAGGATAAATAATATGCATTTAGAAGCATTGAATGAAAAATATGAATCCCCAGTTTTTTATACCAACTTCATTTCTTCACTTCTTTCGTCGGCATGGATAATAAGCCAACATCTGATCGTGGTAATCCACGCCACCCATATATTTATTATATTCGACAATCGTTTTTGGTTTTAAAACTTCTCTACCGCGACGATTAGTTATTTTTGTTGTTTGGGCATCAAATTCTGAAAATATTGCGAGAATTTCTCGCAGATCCTTCCATTTTGATACGCATATCCCTTGATTTGTATACTGGCTTACAATGTCTCCAGCTTTCAATTTTTTTTCGGTGACTTCCTTCGGGTTTTCTTTTCTATTTGATCGCAACATCCCAGTGGCGTATGTTTTTTCAGAAAGTAAATGTTCTGTCAAAGGAACACTGTTATAAAAATTGTCCATATACAAACTATGGTCGAATCCAGTTTTCCCCTCGGTTAGTTTCTTGACAACTTTACTGGTCCACCCAATTCAGTGTCAGCAGCACCGCCGTAAATAATTATTTTTAGAGCTATTCCATCAGATTGCCCTAATATGTATAACTTTATGCCGTATTTGGCTCTTTTGCCCTTCATATATTGATAAAAAATAAGTCTTCCTCTTCATACGACCAACGAATCGTCGATGATGTTTATTAGGAGAATATATGACCTCCATCCGATTATTAAAATAATCAATGAGGGGTTGAATTTTTTCTAAGCTTGACGAATCTTACTCATTACTATTGAAATGTAGTGCCCTTAGAATTATCAAAAATCTATCTCGGGACATATATTGAGAAAAAGTCATCAAGTTGAAGAGATGGTGTGTTTTCCAATAATCGTTGATGCGATTTATCCATATAGTCCCCATATGGAATATAAGGCCCAAAAATATCTTCAACTCGTTTACGGTGAGTTCTTTCCATTTGTTAATCCTGCTATTATCTCCTTCAGATATAGATGAAACGTCTACCGCATACCCATTTGTTTCTTTTACAATCATTTCGTAAAAGTCAGTATTTGCAATTGCATTGAAAAAATCTGGGCTCTCTTCCTGGTATGTCGATATTTATACCTGTATTTCTAATAAATGGAATACTGGCTGATGATTTCGGTGAATTAGACTATTCTCTTGATTGTTGACTTATACTCATCGATGCTGAAAGTTGGTCCTCGGGCGCCGCTGGTTCTAAGTCTGTGAAGATTTCGAATTCACATTCGGATTCACTGTCCATTGTGATTTCATCAATGTTGTCGTCCAGTCTCAACCTTTTGGAAGATGATGGCTGATCCATCTTTTAATTTTTTTATTATTTTAAATAAATTTAATTTAAGTAAATTGAAAACAAAATTTCAAAATATAAATTGATTGGAAAAGAAAAACACATAAAAATATCACTACACAGTTTATAAAACAAGTAATCACGATAAAAACTATTATAAATTTACTTTGTCCTATATAAATGCAAGAATAATAATTGTGCACACAAAATATACTTCAATAAGTTTAAAACATAAAGGTACATAGTTTTATAAAATGTTACGAAATATAATTCAGTGTAGAAAAATAGTTAGTGTCTTGTGTAAACACACCATTACAATACTGATATATGTATAATACAAATGATTTTGACCGAATTGTACGATGTATGGATGTATACTAAACTGATGTCGTGGGCTAAGGATATTCAACAATGGTAATACATTTTATTTACATTTTAGCTATAGAAATACGTGGGGAACGCGCCTAGCAAAAATCTATATGCCCGCGCCAGGCGCAGGCACAGCATTGGATGTGTTAATGGGGTATCAATATTTCAAGAGCTTTGCAAAGTGGAATTGTGGTGTTAACTTATTGAATACAAGGTAAAATACAAAATTGAAGTACATACAAGGTAAAGAAAAAGTGAAAATATATAAGATTAGTATAATATCAGAGAAAATATATTAATGTGCTGTGCCGCACAAGATTCCACTTCGCGACGGGCTCAGTAGGCAGCCACAAGCGAAAAGGCCATTATCAGGGTCAGCTGCATAATTAAGATTCAATAAAGGCCGGGCGCGTCACATGGCGGATGGCAGCGGAGGAAGTTGGTAGTTTATAGTGAACCCGCTCCTTCAGCCGCTCTTTTGTTTTTGTAGTTTAAAAATAAATATAAGGGCACCGGCAGCTGGGCTTACTCCTCGCTGCGGGGCCAGTCTGTGTCGTCATCTGTATCTGGCCGTTTGATTTTTCTCTTCCTCACCCACTACCATCCTGGAACTTCACATTTCACAATCCTCTGTGATACACATTGCAATATAACATGTATAAATAAAATGATAATACATACAAGGTAAAGCAAAAGTGTAAATATATAAGATTAGTGTAAAATTAGAGAATAAATATGAATGTGCAATATTACATGTATAAATGTTGGTTATTCTGTTTCTTAAAAAAATTATCCAAATTCAAATAATGTAGTTATAAGAATTATTGCGTAATATACAAGAGTTGACTGTCAATATACAGATACAGATCTGCTCTACCTTATTTTAACATCTAATTTAAAACATTCTTTCCACAAGCTTTAATGTCACTTAAAGTTTTTATATTTGCAATTTGATTATTATTTTGGGAGCTTGAAAAGTGAATAATCTTGACCAAAAATAGTTTTCATTCTTGGAACGGTTTTAAGATTATTTGCTCTTGTGGAATATTCTTTCAGTCCCCATAAATAGAGCCCTTATTTTCCAATCAAAGCTAGTTAGTATATTCAGCACATATAATTGTTATACAGGAGAACACATTCTTATTGTGGAGTTATAATTATTCGGAACATAGCTGTGATGCTTTTAATACTAATTAAATGTATTAATTAAATAGATATACCATATAAAATGAATTTTATTGAAAAATATTGTTTCAATAGTATTTTCATAAATCTGATGGTCATTTTGGATTCTGCACTCAAAAATGAAAAGAAACAGTTAAAAAAATCACTAGCACCAAAATGTGTGCCCAGTGTTCTCTTTCAGAATCTTTTAGTCAATCCATCTAAATGTACTTTCCATCTCAAGCCATCCACAACTACTATTTACAAATACTTGCTATCTACAACCATTTATATACTATTTACAAGCACTTAGTGAATTTAATTGTATTTCAATTTTTGTGTGATGGAGAAAGGTATCAATTTTGCTGCATTAAGGGTTAATATGTTTTTATCAAATCATCAAAAAAATGAATTTTCACAAATTTTGGTAGATTTCTTTCTTTTCTCCGAGTAACTTTTAAAGAATTCGAGAGCCGTACCTCGGACACCTAATAAAAATATTTTCCTCAGAAGTATTTTATGCAACATCATATCAAAAGCCATAGCAAGATCTAAGAATATTGCTAATGCCCTTTCTCCAACACCCACATATATATTTTTTCAAAGAGTGGCATCTTGGGTACTATTACCTGTTCTGAAGCTTTGTTTTACAGATTTTTTGAGAACATATTTTGTTCTAATATAGCTGCTTTTTCAATTGTTTATGCAATGTACTCAAAAGAGAAACTGACCGATAATTGCCCACATTGTTTTGTTCTCTTGATTTGAAGATGGGTCTAACAATTGCGCTCTTTAGAACATTTGGAAATTTTCCTTTGGAGAAACACAAATTTATTATGTGTGATAGAGGTTTACTGACATGAGTTTTGAACTTCTTCATAATACTTACGGATATTTTGCCTTCACCAGTGGAAGAGCCAGGTTTAAGAGAGGTTGTAATAAAAAGAAGCAACAGGTGTATTTTGACAGTTTGTACAGATACTGATTTTTAATCAAAATATCTAGAGCATATCCTTTTCAGGTCCAGGTCATGTCTTTCTATATTCATTAGATAGCTTTTTTCATTTTTTGTTTCTGAACAATCCCTTATAATTTGCTACAGTTTTTTTCATATTTGATCCTGCGTTTTCAACTTTTTTGCCATAGTAGAGATTCCTAGCTGTTTGTATTTTGATTATTATATTATAAAATATTTTTAAATGTACAATTATTGTAATTCTCCCCGAGAAACACCTGGACAGGGAGAATGTCGATGGATGATTTTATACTTATTTATTTAAAATTAGATAAGAGTCCGAATCAAGATGGACAATGTTTTCTCTGTTCATTTGCAATAGGTTGGTTACAGTGACTTAATTGCCCCTAAAAAGGCCCTTTCTTTGAGATTATGGGGCATGAAGCGCCTAGCAATAGTGTTATTAGGTGGCCGATCAAATTTATAGTATTTTTGCTCGTCGACACTGTCAAATTCTCCACAAGCCGCCTTAGTATTGTTTGGTCACTAGGTTCGAGAGGGGGGGGGGGAAACACATGCGACTGTAAATATGAAGTCATTTCTCCTTTAACCTTCTACCTGCCCCACTGTCAACTAACCACTATTGGACTTTACTTGACATCGATATGACCCTGGACAATGCTCTTGGACTTTCATTAATAATTGGGTAAAGCAGAGCTACTATCATCATTGTTGTCGAGTGGAGCTCGGCGAGCCACCCCTGCATAATTCTAAATTGTATAAAATCTACTAAAATTCGCAAGATCAATTTTAAATGTTTATCAATAATTACACCGAGGTGAGACTACAAATTCAGTACAGTGTAAGATATACAAATAGCAAGGGAAAAAAAGAACATTGTAAAATGAATGAAATATTTTATTTATTTATTGGTAGCTAAATAATACATAAGTAAAAATGTGGTTGGATTGTGCCCATCTCACTAGAGAAATGCTGTGTTGAGACGGGTATTGTTTACAAGCAATTGTACTAATAAATAAGTATTACAAATATAAAGAACAATTACAAAGTGGACTTACAAATAAATTATTTTTAAGAAATTTGTGACAACAATTATTAAAGGTTTGAATCACTATGTTTGGGTGAGTGCATCAATACTAGCTCTACCCATATTACGAATCCAAGTTTTTATTTTCAGTTTCATGTTATTGAGACAATTCAATTGGGTTAAATCATTTATTAAATAGGATGCTAAAAGATTTTAATTTTTTCAAATTTTTGAGTTGTTTTAAAAGGTGTCTGTTTGTGTTTATATATGTAGTTAAGAGTAGTATTAGCATATATTTGTTTTATATCAAAGGCATCAAATTTATTAAAAAATTTGTCAGTGCTCGTTGTGATTGAGATTTTGAAGATAACTTTTGAAATAATTTTCTGAGCTGCTATTATTGGATGTAACATTTGAAACTATCAGTGCACCACAAATGTATGAAAATAAAAATGATGTAATTTCTGTTTATTGACGCTGCTTTCGACATAGCATTGTTAATATTTTAGGTACATCTTGTGTTTGTAAGGTGGCACACCATGTACTTCATACTGCAAACATTAAACATGTTTGAGGGGCTTCGTATCGGACTTGGAATGCTCCCCAGGAATGAGTAGATTGGGCCAATGCACATTATCTATAATGTGATGCGAAAAGCCACAAATTTATGCACTCGCTTTATAATATAATTCATACTGCTCCATAGCCACCGATGGATATTCAAACTTCGCTGTTCTGTCGTTGGGGTCCATCACAAGTTCTATTTCTCAATTTTTTTCAAACATTTTACAAACGGTATCTCTTCGGAGTGAGTGAGCATGTGCCTTTTTAAGTTGCTTATACGATTACACTTATAACTGCATCGCGCACATGAAAACAGTTTCTCCCCAGTGTGAGTGAGCAGATGCCTTGTCAATTCTCGTTTCATTTTATATTTATTCGAGCACTGAGAACACGAAAACGGTTTCTCTCCAGTGTGCGTGAGTATGTGGTTTGTGAGGCTGCCTTTATTATTACACGCATATGAGCACTGCAAACATGAAAACGGTTTTTCCACAGAGTGAGTAAGCATATGGCTTCTTAAGTGACTTTTTTGATTACAGGAATAAGTGCACTGTGAACATGAAAACAGTTTGGCTCCAGCGTGAGAAAGCATGTGATAAGTCAAGGATGCTTTCTGACTACACGTGTAAGTGCACTGTGAACATGAAAACGGCTTCTCCCCAGTATGAGTGAGAATGTGGTTTCTTAAGGTGCCTCTTTGATTGCATGTGTAAGTGCACCGCGAACACGAAAACGGTTTCTCCATAGTGTGAGTACGCATATGATTTTGTAAGCTGAATTTATAACTACACGTATATGTGCATTGCGAACACGAAAACGGTTTCATCCCAGAGTGTGTAAGCGTGTGACTTGTTAAGTGGGTTTTCCGATTACACGTATAAGTGCACTGTGAACATGAAAACGGTTTCTTTACAGAATGAGAAACCACGTGAGCAATTAAGAATTCTTTCTGTTTACATATAAAAGTGCACTGAGAACAAGTAAACAATTTTTCATCAATGTGAGATACAATGTGCCTTCTTAAGTTACTTTTCCGATTACACGTATACGCACATTGTGAACACGAAAACAGTTTCTCGCCGGTGTGAGTGAGTTGATGCCTTGTTAATTCTCGCTTCGTTTTGTATTTATATAGACACTGCGAACATGAAAAGGGTTTCTCCCCAGTGTGAGTAAGCATATGGTTTCTTATGCTGCCTTTATTATTACACGTGTATGAACACTGTGAACATGAAAACGGTTTCTCCGCAGAATGAGTAAACATATGACTTCTTAAGTGGCCTTTTTGATTACACGAATAAGTGCACTGTGAACATGAAAACAGTTTCTCTCCGGTGTGAGAAACCATGTGAATGGTCAAGGATGCTTTCTGTTTACACTTGTAAGCGCATTGTGAACATGAAAACGGTTTCTCTCCAGTGTGAGTAAGCTGATGCCTTATTAATTCCTGTTTTCTTTTACATTTATATGAGCAACCAGAACAGGAAAGCGGTTTCTCTGCAGTATGAGTAAGCATGTGTTGTTTCAAGTTGCCTTTCCCATTACAGATATGAGTGCACTGTGAACAAGGAAACGTTGTTACTTCATTGGAAGTAAACGAATGGATTTTTGATATTTCTTTGGCGTCATATGTGATCTCCAACTCTGGTTTCCTTTCAGGGCTAGTCGGAGGTACAGTCGGAACAGAATCTTGTCTCGAGAAACCTGCAAGAAATACACAATGAATGTAATAAGATCATTATTATCAATAATTAGCTTCTTATGTTTTAACCGGAGAGTATTGGACAGCAATTCAACTCTCGTACTGCAGGACTAATCCCGTCAGTCCCGCAACTGCACCGCCGACTTGAAGGTCAGGATTCAGTTATGGGCAGAAGGACTCGTGATACAACACTCACTGGCCACGGAAGATGATGAGAGTTGCGTGGCTCGGAGCACCAGCGTGAACACCAATTCAGCAAGTTAAGTCAACCAAACAAACCCTTTAAACAAAACAAAAGTAGAAATATTGCACTCCACGGAGATCGCTATAATAGATAAGAAGAGTTCGTCTGTGCAAGTGTTTAACTAAGTCATTAAGACTACCATTTGAATTTAGGGCCAGGTGACCACCTACTTTAGAGAAGGCAATGTTTCTTCAACTACATTCAAAATGTCGAATAAATAATTACCACCAAAAGCATCAAGACAAATGTTTCTGGCTACCAGCGCGTTATCCGAGAGGAGAGGGATCCCACAATTGCTCGACATCGTCAAGAGCTCGAGTTCTGTAGGATCAACAGTACATTACAAGGTCTTTATAATTTAATTAAATGTAAAATATATGCCATTGTTCATTGTTTCGACTCGAAACATAACTCGTCAATAATGATGGTAACGAGAATAAAAAATCTCTTACTTTAAATTGAATATTTTTAGCATAAAGAAAATTGCATAGGCTCGTATCATTTCTTCCTGTCTCAACTCAATCCTCCTAGTTCCTACGAGTGTTCTTGGAATCTGATTTAACTTTAGGGACAGCCGCTGTGAACGGTCAAATTAAAGCGAGACGACAAAATAAGTTCAATTAAATACTTTTGCGTATTTTAATCGACATGAACACGGTGTTCATAAAAACACGCAAATGGACGTTTCACAACAGTCAAATTGATGGCTCGTTTCACCAGCGCCTGCCCGTCTTCACACAAGTCACACATCTTCCGGTGAAAATGTATTTGGACGCGATTTCACTAAAACGTCAGCGAAAATATACGCATGTGTTGAAACTATTTCAGGCATGTTCTATTATTTTTCCTTGGATTATTATTCGTCAATTACTAATCAAAAGAAATGAACTCCTCACCGGTGTGTCGGTCGACCTCCTTGAATTCCTCCAAGAATACCTGCTTTATATCGGGAAGCGATATGTCCATGTCGGTATAGAGTCCTACCTCGGCGCTCCCGGCGGGAGACCTCGGTTCAGACTTGACGGCAGGATGATGTGTAACGGTTACTTCATTTTCCATTTTAATACAGCCTGCGTATTGAGAACCTTCATCGGCGTCAGTTCTGGCCTCAAACTTAACAGGCGATAGCGGGAAAGTAATCTCCATTTTAATATTTGCAGCGGAGAATAATATTTGACCGCCCTCTTCGTCGCTGCCGCTTCCCGGTTCACGCTTGACCGCGTGTTCCATTGTTTAATACGCTCCGCGTTAGTTGGTCACTGTGACCGCACAACAAAATATCTACATCGGGAGACGTCAGATGGTAGAATTCCATAGAGAAAATGGTTTTAACACTCGGTGCTCGTTTGCGAAAATTACAACTTGATCGACTCCTACTTACTAAGAGGTTGGGGAAATTTAAGAGAATAATCATTTCTGGAAATTAATCGTTTTCTGATCTCGCGATGAAAATCATTAAAAAGTTTTGATAATCCCGCTAAGACCACATTATATGACTTTAATATTAATTGCATGGTTCGACTTTTGGTCAATTAAATAAAATATTTGAATGATAAATGTGATGTGACCGACCACGATAATGATACGAGCACGCCAAATTCAATGAAGGCTAAATTTCTGAAGACCAAGCAGAACAGGGGTTGTCTTCTATTTGTTCCCAGAAATTTCTCCTGCCTAAAGACGAAAATTTACTCGCCTTGACAGGAGTAAGAAAGTCGTTTTCTTTTGGCGCGAGAAACAATAGATTCCTAGAAGTCTCTTAGCTCTGAAGAGAAACAATTAAGCGAGAGCCACCAATCCGAACGATAAATCACATTCTAAAATGCGTAGAAATCACTAACAGTGACATACGATATCGCACAATTGTTCTCAGGCGAAGATACAACGGAACTGCACTACTTTTGTTAAGTCGAACACGTATCCCGACCTTCATGCAGAAAAGGTGGTTCCGGGAGATCGCGCCTTCGTAGGCACACGTAATACGTGTGGAATGAAAACAAACGAAATCGAAATAAAATGTTTAGAATTCAAATAAGCCCGTGTACGGCGGAATAGATAAATTAACATGTAGCGATTATAGTTATATGTAAGGTTAAATAAGAAGTCTTGATAAATCATGTAATTACAATAGATATAAGTTTAATCATAATTTAATATAGAAACATTACGATAATGATATCACCAGACTCGGAGTCTCAGTTAATAAGATAAGGTTATGTTGTTACTCAGATAAGATGGACAGTGATAACATTATGTTAAAATATCATAAAATGGACTGAATTTTTTTATAAGGGGGGGCATATCCTGAAAGCGGGACCGAATGGGCGACCGTAGCACCACTCCCACACAAACAGCTTAAAACGAGGATGAAAATCATTGTTTGAGAGAGTTGTGAGTCCGTCCTCAGATTGGAAACAGTTCACTTGAAACCTTGGAAGAGACCGCCGCGAAACGGACAGTGAAGGATGATTCTCAGAGGAGGGGCACGGAGATGTCGGAAGTCGAGTGCAATCAAGCCGTATTCACCTGTCTCCATCTCTAACCACATATAATACAAATAAAGACGTAATGCCTGGAATATTACCAGAGTGCGGGTCGCTGTAATACAATTATTAAGAGCATCTCTAATTTCATCTCATCATCATCGAACCCCCCTTGATAATAAATGCGTGCGATTTGATGGTATACTCCGTAATCCTGCACAAATAAGAAAAATACGCAAAGATTTAGAAGAGCATACGGGCGCGGAAGTCAGTCATCGGCCAATATATCTCGTGGATCCAGGATTGAACTCTTCAGCCACCTGGACTACGAGTAGTCCATAATGTGAGGGGTGTTAAATTAAGAGATCACAATGGCGACGATTATGACAAATATATTATTAATTTGTTTACGTATTTATGTCAACTTAAAGCGTGGCACTATTTCTTTAGGTGGAGAGGAAATTAGTGGCCTAATTATCCAAATTCACCACTCATTCAGGAAAGTACACGAATTTTCGCAAATCAAGTGCGTTGAAGAGTTGCTCCGCAGGATATAAAAATGTTTTCCATGATATCATTTAATGCAGATTTCTGTCTTAATGAGATGGTCTAGATTCCTTCTCGTTACACTCTCCCAATGTGCCAATCAATATTATGTTTTACACCTCCAAGGTGAGTGGTGCAGTTATCGGTACAAAGGGGACATGCCATCCTTTTGGATACCATACAACGTGAATCTTTTCCTTGAGCATTGACATGGTGCCATCCGCGAGTGCCCATGTTTCATCTCCGTATGTCAGGATAGGCAGTGCGCACAGATAAAAGCGCTCATTTAGAGAAAAACAAAATATATTTTTATTAGTATTGCAGATATTTCTTACATTTTGTGTAAATGAACATTCATTTTGGGTAGGTATTCGTTTAGTTGAAAAATAAAATAACAGCCATGAGAGTTTCAGTAAGCACTTAACAGCTTATACAACGAGACCAGTTGTGAAATAGGTCTTGGACCTTGTCGTCCATAGCATCTGTGGTAATAGAAGTTGGAAGTTGATTGGCTGAAGCATAAACAGGTTTGCAAACTCGGCTATACAGATGATAGCATAAACAAACTAAATTTTATACACATAGTGATCTGACAATAGATGTAATGTACACAGAATGATTACGTGTACCCTGTTACTAACACGATATTGCCAAAAACACATTAATATAGACAAACCCTGCTTTCTACAATTGGTGATGCAAGCCAGTATTTAACCCAGCGGTACTATGGTGAGGTCGCGAGGCATCATGACTATGGTTGGGTCGGATCCGACCCACCCCAAACATCGTTGTCTCTCTCATTTGATCGAATAAAAGGAAAAATTTGAAAGGTAAGGTAAACATTTGGAGTAACTAAGTTTCATAAATATAAATAAAACAAGTATAAAACTAATGAGAATCAGTATCACCATTATGTACCTCGCAATCAAAACATTTTTGACAGATCATTCGTTTGTGCTGTCCACAAACAGATTTTCAGATTTCCACGACAACATTTTATACAAGTCTCGCTGCCCTTTCTGTCCTTTCCAACACAAGTACCAATATTGCATCTTTTTCTTTTCTTTTGATGAGGAGTCAAGGAGACAAGTTACTATGAAGTAAGAATTGTCTGAAAATGCAACGTACCTATGAGACACCGTACTTGTCCACACCTGTTGGAAGACTGACTTGAAAGATAGCTGAGACCGCTCAACAGCTTAGCCATTGTGGTGGGGGTAGCATAGAAAAGTATTTGGCATGGGTCGGATTCGACCCGCACCATAATACCGGAGGGTTAACGTAACATCCAACACTTACCTCGACTCGGAACGGGATCTGAAACGTCAGCGAGAGAGGTCGAAGAAATATGACGGAATGGCCCAGATACTCTACACAAAAGATAAAAATAGTTTCTCTGTATTGTGAGTGAAGATGTGCTTTCTCAAGATCCTTTTGTCATAACGCGAAAATGAAAATTATTTATCTACAGTGTGCCTATGCACTATGTGCTTCTTCTTTTTTCAGTGCAAAGAGCAGTCGTCAGGTCAGTCGTGGACTTTAATAGCGGTAGCTTTAACACATTAACTGAATCGATTTAATGGTAGGTGCTTATTCATATGGATTCTCATGTTTCTCATCGTAATACATTTATATTCGCAATCAGCACACGAAAACGGTTTCTCCCCAGAGTGAGTAAGCATGTGTCTCCTTAAGTTGCTTTTATGGTTACACGTATAAATGCACTGTAAACATGAGAATGGTTTCTCTCCAGTGTGATTAAGCATATGAGTTTTTAATCTGCTTTTACGATTACATGTGTAAAAACACAGTGGACATGAAAACGGTTTATCCCCAGAGTGCGCAAGTATATGGCTTCTTAAATCGCCTTTCTGATTACAAGTATATGAGCACTGCGAACATGAAAAGGGTTTCTCTGCGTTATGAGTAAGCACGTGTCTTCTTATGCTGCTTTTATCACTACTCGTATAAGCGCACTGTGGACATGAAAACGGTTTCTCTTTTGTGTGAATAAGCACGTGTCTCTTTAAATTGCTTTTATGAACACTTGTATAAGTACACTGCGAACATGACAACGACTTCACTGCACTGAAAGTAATCTGACGGCTTTTTGGCATCTTTTTGGCGGTGTACGTTATCTCCAATTCTGGCTCCTCTCCAGGGGTAGATGTAGACATTGCTGGGTTTGCCAAAATAGAGTCTTGTAATCGCAAGAGATCTGCGAAAAATAAATTGTTTATATTATAAAATCAATTATATGTCACATAAATCTGGCATCAGAGAGTATCAAATAAGTCTTAAACACTTGTATTACAGAAACCGCTGATTCCGCAAATTCGTGTCTATTCGAAGCATTGCCTTTTATCTCACTCAAATTTATCGATGAGATTTGAATTTATTGAATTCTTCCGTTTTGTTATACACTCGACTATATTATATATCTAATCTGACTACGTTATAAATCCAAATAGATATTCCAATATAAAATATACCTTACAATATAAAATTGTATACACCATGGGACAGTCGAATACTAAATGACTAATCATTTGATTTAAAATAATAAACTCTACATCGGACTGTTCCGAACTCCCGTAATCAATCTATCAATCTAGCATACGTAGCACCACTAAATATGTTATTGTTGCAATTCGGTTACAAACTAACACACTCACTCCACCGTTCTGGCAAATGATTTCACTTTCGAAATACCTATAATTAATACGAATTTACTACTACGGTATATTACAAAAGTTGTTTGATGGGCTGTACTACGAAAACAAAAATACATTTTATTTTATTTATGTGATGTCCTTGTATGTGTGCCGCACCGCCTGTGCGGGTATGTGTGGCTATAAATACGGTGCACAGGAGTACGCGTGCCCTTTCTTAACTTCCAGTAAATTGTTTAGAGGGTTTTTTATCAGTAATTTTTTACCCTTCCAATTCATGTATTAATATAAAACACTTATGATGTTTATAATAATAAGGTAGTTTGTAAAAGTGTCAAAGTGATTAGCGCTGATGCACTTGTAGTTGTAGATTAGGCGGTCTAGCCGCATGTAGAGTACTCAGAGTATCGTAGACTCTAAGGAATTGGAAAAAATAAAAAAACGCGCGCCCCTTTTATCTGCAGTTCATCGGCTTAATAGTTTGACCTATACTAGTGATATACCTTGTACTAAATTGTAGCTTATTGTAATGAAAGATTAATTGTCATAAAATCTATTTCTTCGAGCTTCACAGTACGAGGTGTACACTGAAGACGTACTAAGAAGTCAAGTACGTAACAATTTATTTAGACACATGTAACATATAACCATTGTATAGCTAAAAAAAGAAGACAGTTTGTAACACACATTTTAAAAAGCATTGCCCAACTTCTACATCTTTCGTTTTGCTGATTCGGTATATTGCATATGAAATGCACTTAACAGAATTGTAGTAAAAAATGTTATGTATTCATATCAAACCGTATGTAATATCAAAACTCTATATAAACGAACAAATTTGTATAAAATTATGTATTTTAATATACATACGCCATGGGTATAAATATAATAACATAATAAAAGTATCTGACGCGAGCGACATCTGCTTCCAGGGTCCGGGCATTTTGACATTTTAAAATTCGTTTCCCAGTCACTAAATATCACAATATTCTAACCCTATTGAAAGTAAGCTAAGCGCGGATGGTAGTCTCCTGGAAAGAGACTCGAACCGTACAAGTGCGGCCATCTATCTATAAGTCATCTTATAACCTTCACATCAGAAACGTGCAGTTTCCTTCACGAATTAATCATTCAACTCCTTACCGATGCGCTGGTCGGTCTTCCTGGAGTTCTCCGAGCATTCCTGTTTTATATCAGGGAGTGAAATATCGATATTAGTATAGATTCCTCCGCTGCCTTCTCCTTCTTCGCCGCTCCCAGCTGGACATCCTGGTTCAAGCTTCACGCTAGGAATATGCACAATGGCAAGATCATTTCCCATTTTAACACAGCCATTTTCGAACCCCGCGTGTTGAGAACCTACCTCAGTTGTCGCTTTAAACTCAAAGGTCAATTGCGGGGAAGGAATCTCCATCTTAACATTTGTAGCGCAGAATAATGTTGCACCGCCTTCTTCTTCATCGCTGCTGACTACTGGTTTAGGTTTGACTACTGGAACAGCGTGATCCATTATTTAACCCGCCGTTAACGTTACAATAACCTCAAAAGTATAAGTATATCAACGTAAACATTAAGAGATGTCAGATACCTACACGATAACTATAGAGGAAAATGGATCCAAGCATAGATAAGAACAAAAAGAACCGAGCTGTCAGACGACTGCACTAGTGTGCCCGGGTGAGAAAATTACAATACATCACAAAATCTAACACAAGTATTTATTAATTTATTTAAGAGAGATTTTACACTTAACTAAAAAAAACATATTTTATTGCCTTTTCGTTAAAAAAACAAGAGAATCATTTCATCCCAAAAACTATTAAAATACATACTTGCATTTCGAACTCAAATCAAATATCTAACTGTGACATAATTGGAAAAATGAGTGAGATAATTTATCTCAATTAACAATTGATGTAAATTTACGATGGACTCATATCGATCGAGTAAGCTCCAAAGTGAAAAATTAATTTATATTTTCAAAATTTTACGCAGAATAAAAATGGTAAACTATTCACTTTATTTCTCATAAGTTACGCAATATGTGTATGGGGCGGTTCAACTCTTCCTTTAATGGATTCTCTAATTAAATATCAGAAATAGGTTGAGAGTGATAAAGAAGAGGCTATTTAAATATAACCTTGAAGAACATTTTAAATCTTTTCTAGTTTTGGATATAAGACCAGTTTACCAGATCAATTCTAAAACTATTTTAAAATAAAAACTTAACTTCACGCCCACGGTCCGAATCAAAGAAAACTAGGAACAAAACTTATATACTTTTTTAGATACTTTTCAGTGCCAAAAATGGATACCAAATTTGGTCAACGATCATTCTTATTTTGTGAACCGCGTATATTTAATAAATTGCCACTAGATCTTAAAGGGTCTAAAGTGATTAACGATTTTAGACTAAATATAACAAAGTGGTTGTTTGATACAAAATGAAATTGATTTGTCATTTGTGCTAACCTAACTATCTTCTCATTTTGTCTCCAACTATATTATAGACAAAAATCTTTTTTATAACTTTTGATTATACCTTAACAATATACAGCTTATAAAAATTGTACAGGTAATTGCTTTAGAACAGACCACGTCTAGTAAAGTAATTACTTTTATTTCAAATGTATTCTTTTTTGCGCTCTTTAAGCAGAATATTGTGTTTCATTTATCTCCACCTCACCTCGACTCTGCTATTTCTACTGGACCTTCTGGGATTTGACTTTTTCTACGACTTTAGACCGAACCTGGAATTTTCTCGACTTTTTGGCTGTCACCCTGGACCGAGATTTGGACCTCCCTGGAACCCTGCACGCCGCTGCAGCTTTCTCAGCCCAAGCTACCAGAGTGAACCGACAGTCCACGCCTTTTCTACAGTTCTCGTTTCCTGTACGGAACACCCAATGATGTAGATACATGGCTTGTCGGTAAGATTAAAAGCGTACGAGAATCTGTAGTGCTAACTTATACATATAATTGTAGTAAATTCAACAGTAGATAATTTAATTGAATCATAGATAATTCATATGGATTCTAAAATTTTTATTCGTAATACATTAATATTAGCATTAAAACCGTTTCTTCCTAGAGTGAGTAAGCACATGTCTTATTAAGCTGCTTTTCCGATTACATGTATAAGAGCAGAGAGAACATGATAACGGTTTCTCCCCAGAGTGAGAAAGCATATGTCTTCTTAAGCTGCTTTCACGATTGCTTATGTAAGAGCACTGTGAACATGAAAACGGTTTCTCTGCAGAATGAGTAAGCGAGTGCCTTCTTAAGTTGCCTGCGTTATTACATATATAAGCGCACTGAGGACACGATAGCGGTTTTTCTCCAGAGTGAGTCAACATATGCACTCTTAAGGTGCTTTTACGATTACATATATAAGAACACTTTGAACATGAAAATGGTTTCTCTGCAGTATGAGTACGTAAGTGTCTTCTTAAGTTGCTTGCGTTACAACTTACATAAGGGCACTGCGAACATGAATACGGTTTATCCCCAGAGTGCGTAAGTATATGGCTTCTTAAATCGCCTTTCTGATTACAAGTATATGAACACTGCGAACATGAAAAAGGTTTCTCTCCAGTGTGGTTAAGCAAATGACTTTTAAAGTTGTTTTTTCGATTACACGAATAAGAGCACAGTGAACATGAAAACAGTTTCTCCTCAACATGAGTTAGTTCATGTTTTATTAAGTCGCTTTTTCTTTTACACGTATATACGCACCCCGAACAAGAAAAGGGTTTCTCTGTGATATGAGTGAGCTTATGGTAGCTTAATTCACCTTTACTCTTACACGTATATGCACACTTCGGACATGAAAATGGTTTCTCTGCTGAGTGAGTCAGCATGTGTATTCTCAAGCTTCGTTTCTCAATACATGCATAGATGCAGTGACGACAAGAAAATGGTTTCTTTCCAGTATGAGTAAGTAAATGTTTTCTTAAAATGCTTTTGATACGACATGTATAGGTGCAGTGAGGACATGAAAACGGTTTCTCCCCGTGAGTGAGTGTATGCTTTCTTAAGTGGCTTTTCAGTTTACACGTGTACGTGCAGTGTGAACATGAAAACAGATTCTTCCCAGTATGAGTAAGTTTATGCCTGTTTAAATTTCGTTTCCTTTTACAAGTATATGCGCACTCCGAACATGAGAATGGTTTCTGTGTTATATGAATAAGTTCATGACTGCTTAAATCTCCTTTACTTTTACACGAATATGCGCACTCCGAACACGAAAACGGTTTATCTGCTGTGTGAATAAGCATGTGTCTTCTTAGTTTGCTTTTGCTACTACATTTATAAGTACAGCGTGAACATGAAAACCATTTGTGACATTTTAAGATCTCCGATTCAAGCTCCTTTCTTCTAGCAGGGCTGATCGCAAGCGCAGTTGGGTTTGCAAAAACAGAATCTTGCAGTTTCAAGCGTCCTGCAAAGAAAATAAATAAATTATATCTTGAAATCATTGTAATTTCTCGCTGAATCTGTCAGTCCTCAATGCGACGCATTGTTTCTCACCGCGCTAGATCAGAGGACTAACAGCTGTGATGATCAACATGTAAATGCACTGAATTGACTGACATTAAAGTGCAGGTCTTATGATGCCGTCTTTCTCTGATAGTGGAAGATGCAAAACATATTATTGCACGCCCCAGACAGCAACCGTACACCAAACACCAACCTCAGCAAATTATGGTATTCCACAGTAGACAAGACAAGTTAGTCCAGTGAAAGCGCATAAAAGTGGAACACAGTAGAATTGGGTGGGGAGGAGCATACAATAATATAATTAACTCGGTAAAAATAATACAGAGAACAAAGTAATATTAAAAAAATATCAACTTTTTCAACACAAAACACTTTTTGCAAAATTCCAAGTTCCCAAAATAGACAACATTTAAAAATCCCAATTAAAGAAAATAACACTATAAAATTCGAAACAAGCACATCATTAAGGTTTAAAAATAACTTTAAAATCCCTAAATGTAACACCAAACACTATCAGCAAAATTTTATATATTTAGGGATAAAAAATTTCAATAGCCTCCCTACACAAATTAAAGGAATATAAAAGAGTTTAGAAAGAAATTAAATGAACACTTCAAAAACACATAATTATAAAATAAACAATATTACAGAACACTTCTGAAGCACACGAATAGACAATAAATAAAATTATTATAGTGTAACTCCCTCTCCAAGCACAAGAGCTAGTCTCTTTTTTGGAGAGGTAAGCGAAATATAAACCATGTAATTTTAAAAATTTTAAATATTTGATTCATGTTATATAAAAATGTAAAAATGTCAAATAAATAAAAAAAATTAACTTATTCATTTATTTGAACAGGGTCGGGCATTAAAACATAGAGATGAATGTTTCCCTAATACATATGTAGAAGACCCAAAACTGTGAAACAAGATTACAAAGAAGTCAATTCGCAAGAAACCATCGTTTTTCAAAACTAAGGTTTTTAACTAGACTTTTCTATTCTTTCAATTCATGTATTCATACAAAACACTCATAATACAAGGTCGGCAGTAAACGTGTCCGAGTGATTAGTGCTAATGCATTTGCGGTCTAACAGAATGTAAAGTATTGGAATTTTTAAAAATTAAAAAGCCTTCTTTAATTATTCTCTGACTATCAGTACAATCCCACAATCACCTCCGTCGTCAAGTCCTTGAGATACTTATTGACTATAAACATTATAATTTTACTTTTAAAATAGTTTTATTAACTTTTAATTGCAAGAAATAGAGCAACAGACCGCTGACTGCGACGCATTCCGAAACACGATATTATGAATGGTCACATAAAGTGCAAGTATTTTACCAGCGGGTTGGCCGACCTTCCTGGAGTTCTCCAAGCATTCCTGCTTTATGTCAGGAAGTGATATTTCCATATCACTAAAGAAGACATCGTTGCTCCCAGCTCCCGTTGGAGATTCTAGTTCGGGTTTGATGACAGGAAGATGCCTAATGGTAGGATCATTTTCCATTTTAGTACAGACATTTTCAAAGCCTTCGTATTGAGAACCTCCCTCAGTTCTCGCTTCAAACTCCACAGGCAATTGTGAGAATATTGTTTCACTGCCTTCTTCTTCACCGCCGCTGAATTCTGGTTCAGGTTTGATTAGAGGAGCATCAAGGTCCATGGTTTTAATACCCCTGCATTACAATAATCTCAAAAGCGATCGAGAGACGTCAGTGGAGAATAACCATAGAGAAAATGGATCGAAATCGAAAGACGGCTGTATATGGTACCGCGCCCCGAACGGGTGAGGAAATCACAAAATATTATTCTCCGAGTTACGGCCGCGTCTCACGTATATATAGCGGTAATGAGCTCACTGGGCTAAAAGTTTAATTGACAAGACAATGTTAGGCGTTTATACCTACGGGTGAGATGAACTCGAAGATTAAGTGACTTTGTGTGATTTGGCGGACACGAATAAATTAAATTAATTGTGACGAAAGTGGGCAGAACCGGAAATTGGGCCTACAAGCGAAGGTGTAACGTGTCGTCAACGGATAGACCGATGAGGCATCGCTAATCCTGTGAGGACGGGCCGACCCCCGAGCGAGAAGTACGGGCGTAAAGTAACCGTGGCGAGGGCTCGCCACGGTTACTTTAAAAGGGCCAGAATGCCATTTTGAAAGTTAATTTAAAACGAAGTCCGGAAGAGGGAGTTGAAAACACGCGGTAGGAACGGAAATTGGGAGTAAGAGCTGGGAGTGAGAGTTCATACACAGTTGAAAACGAAGTCCGGGAGGGGCAGTGGAAACGAAGTTCGGGAAGGATAGACACCCACGGTCCACCGCTGTCTATCCAGGAACAGCCGCCTACCTCGCTGTCCAGCGATAGCCACCCACGCTGGGTGCTAATGGCTTCACTTCGCCGGCCTGAGACCAGGTCTCCGGAAGATGACCCGGAAGAACATTGCTAGATAATCTGTGGTAGAATTAGTTATAGAATAAGTTAGTTATAAGTATTTCCACCTGCCCATTGAGTATAAACTGTGATTAATAAATGTCTAATTTGTGCATATTCCATGTGTTCATATTCATCTTTATTCTTCCTACAACCATGGTAGGTACTAATGACGGCGTGATATCTGACGGATGGGTCGCGAAGCGAACATTCTATTAGAGTGCGGGGTAACGTTCTGATAGATCAGGAGCATGATATATGTTCGATTAATCAAATTATAACTCATAAAGAACCCTGACTCTAATCACATGGCGCCCAACGACAACGTGGCATTCTTATATCGCATGGCGCCCAACGTCGGATCCACTTATATCAATATGGTTTTTCACTGATACGTTTCCTTGAACAAAATAACATTTTATGTACGTTATTTTGTATGTGAGTCGCAATTAAGTATTCCATATATATGTAATACAGTTGTCTTTTAAACATAGCAAAATTCTACGAAATAACAGCTTACAAAACGGCAACGTGATGTTTTAAATATATATACTATTCAATAAAATCACCAGATTCATCGAACGCAATCAGTTGAATGTAGAACATTGTGTTAAATATCAATATATGTAGATACTTTGACTGATTTCAAATCATATGTATCAACTAGGTACTTCAACAATTATTTAATTTTCGATGGATTCATTCTAATGAGAGCACACAAATTATTTCATTACCACAATATTAATATGAAAAAAAGGAGTTAGGATCGGATAAGATAAATAGTTATTTTTGGCAAGATTTACGTAATAAATATCGTCCTTTAGTATTTAGTTGACACTATAAATATGTAGGTAGGCTTGAAAGAGTGTGTAATTCGCGTAGAATTTCTCGAAAAATTAAAGTACCTACGCCCGTAATGTTTATCATTGCACCTTATCTATGCATTGCACCCTCCTGGAGGGCCGCGGGGCTGTAGAACTCCAGGGCTACAAATACTAGACAGTCTTTGAATAAAGCAACTATTGCATATTTTAAAATTTAGTTTTTATTTTATAAAATGTAAAATCGAAATTAAAATTATAAATACAGACTTATTACAATTCAAGAGGAAACTGTCATATTGATTTATATCAGAGAGAAAATTGCAAATCCTATAAGCAATTCATAAATATCTATAAAATACTCTCGTGCAGGTAAATTTGCAGAAAAAAAACATAAATTAACATGTACAAGTATATTATAAAAATAATAATGGAGGGAGAGAAAATAAAATATATCTGAAGAATATATAAGTTAACACGTCAAAGAAAATGTCAGCATAGCACCATCCCTACCATTATAGATTAGAACCAATTCAAGAACCTAATTTTATAAAAAAGCTTTATTCCAATAAAAGTGTGGGAAGGTTGGTTGGTGTTCTGGTGAAAACCATTTTTATTCGAACATGTTTGTTCTCATCGGGGAGAAGCCACCGAGTGCAAGAAACAACACAGAATATGTAAAGGTTATGGAAAAACGATGCACGGTTAGTGAAAGGTGAGAGTTGGGATGCGCATCTGCGGTCCGATCGGTTCGGGTACTGGGCGCCGATTGTTTGGCCGACCGCTTCCTCCGCTGCATGTGTTGGTGCACATCTGTGGTGCACGTGTGTCATGCCCGCCGGGCGGCGCAGTCCGGCCTTCCTCGAACGTTTCCGCTTTGTACGCGTGAGATGGTGCAATACCAAGAATTGACAGAACGAGGAACATCTGGACGATGCGCGCGAGCCGCCACAAAAGTATGAATAAAAAATCCATTTATTAAATAAAGTTTTAAATGAATCAACAGAAAATAATATTATAATATGAAAATATACTGAGATATGCCACTTTCGACTCGGTATTGTTATCTTTAAGGTGACGTAGTTTAGGCCGTATCATAAACGTAAGAACATTTTTCATCTTTTATACAAGGTTGGTTAAGTGGTAGGCAGTCTTCCCGCTCGACTTGGGGTAGTCTTGCAGACTCCCGAGATGCCCCCGGAGATATGGGGCTGGTCCACGTTGTATTCCGTTGTTTGAGAACGCACTTTCGTGCACTTTCTGTGCAGCTTTCGATGCGATTCTCTCCACTTCACAGGGTTCCAGGGATGTTCAAACCTTGTTGCTGTCATCAATTACACTGTTTCAATTTGATTCAAAAAATTACCTTGCAAAATAGATTGGCAAAAGTTTAAATGAGTGCAATTTTCTAGGCTTGAAATCTTATCAAAAATAGGTATTATTTATTTATATGAGAGATTATCAGCGAACAAGGGCTCCCGCTTCGCCGCCCACACGAGGCAAGCTGAGGGATCAAGTAGCTCATGGAGAACAATCGTTAAGTCGGCTAAGGGGCTTTATAATATGTAGCGTCATCTGCGTGGTAATGGAATACACCAGTAGATTCATTTTGATCGTAAGTGCTTATTCATATGAATTCTCAAATTTCCTTGCCTAATACATTTGTATTCGCATTCTGCACACGCAAACGGCTTCTCAGTACAGTGAGTAAGACGATGAATTATCAAGTCTCGCTTCCTTTTACATCTATATTCACATTCGGTACAAGCAAATGGTTTGTCCCCAGAGTGAGTAAGCACATGACTGCTCAAGTTGCTTTTATTGCAAAATGAAAAGGTGCACTGTGTACATGAAAACGGTTTAACTCCTGAGTGAGTACGTTGATGAATTATTAAATCTCCCTTTCTTTTGCATTTATATGAGCACTCCGAACATGAAAAAGGTTTATCTGCAGTATGAGTGACCAAGTGTTTTATTAAATTGTTTTTTCGATTACATGAATATCCGCACTCCGAACATGAGAACGGTTTTTCTGCGTTGTGCCTGAGCATGTGCTGTTTTAACTTGCATTTATTGTTACTTGCATAAGTGCAATGTGCACACGAAAATGGTTTCTCCACAGAGTGAGCAAGCGTGTGTCTTCTTAACTTACTTTTATAATTAGATGCATAAGAGCACTTTGAACATGAAAACAACTTCAATACGGAGGATGTAATCCTGAAGCTTTTTGTAATTTTTGTTATATTGGACTTTTTAACGATAGTTGCAGACAAAGCTGGGTTTATCAAAACAGAATCTTGCGAGTCTCGAGAGATCTGCAAAGAAAATAATATAGCTAAAAATAAAATAAATAATAATAACTTTTGGGCCACTCAAGACAATAATTTGTGAGTTAATGTTTTTGAACCGTGAATAAGTATGAATGAATAAGAGGCCAATTCGCGAGAAACCTGTTTTCAATTATTTTCTAAATACCCATATGAGAGCGGAATGGGGCAATCCCACAACTGCCCTCATCGTTAAGTACTCGAGGAAAGTGTTTACGATCAACTTTATAAGGAATTCATGTTTACTTCTATTAAAGACAGGTTTACTGCGTCTCTCTATTAGCTTTCAATTGTATGAAATGAACCAAATAACACAAATATGCTATTATTACTGCGACGAATTCCAAGTGGTTGCGTTGTGTTCAGCTCAAAACGATATTATGTATAACCTAATATACATATTTTTCTGTTCATTTTCCTTAGATCCATACATCATCATTTTACTTCACGATTAGTAATCTAAAGAAACCAACTCCTTACCGGTGTGCTGGTCGGCATTCCTGGAGTACTCCAAGCATTGCAGCTTTATATTAGGGAGCGATATTTCTATACCAGTATCGAGTTTTCTATCGCTACTTACAACGGGAAACCCTGGTTCAGGCTTAACTTCCTTTTCCATTTTAACACAGTCTGTGTGTTGAGAATCTCCCTCAGGGTCAGTCCTCGTCTCAAACTCAACAGGCACTATGTGGGATGACGGGAATGTAATCTCTAACTTTATATTTGCTGCGGAGTATAATGTTTGACCGCCTTCTTCTTCATTGCCGCTGCTTCCCGGTTCACACTTGACCGCGTGTTCCATGCTATTAATACATTCCACGTTACAATAACCACGAAATAAAATATTTATATCGAGAAACGTCAGATGATGGACAACCATAGAAAAGACGAACCAAGAATCTAAGACCATAGACACTGTGTGTTTTCGGTATTATTTTATGGAATGGAAGCGAAGAATAAGCAGAAAAATGTTCAAAATTAACTGGATGACTACATCACAATGCAGGAAAAGATTGCTGGAAGTCGAAGAACATCGTTACTGAAGAACCTAAGACATTGGTTTGGCCGGTCTACTGTAGAGCTTTTCCGGGCCATAGTAAACAATGTGATGACAGCCAACGTTCGTCAAACGGAAAAGGCACGAGAAGGAAATGATGATACTACTCATGGCAGCTGATGATCCGAGAGCCAAGCGCGGCGCAGGCCTTCCGCCAAACAAATTGCCCGCGAGCGATCAATTTGATGATTAGACGAATGGAGCCGTCAAACTCGGGAGAACCGTCGAATAAATAAGTTGAAAAAATCCACGGCAAGCTAGTTTATTTCATTTTATGTGTATGTTCTTATAATTCTTGTATACGCTTTGTAATATGTCGTGGCTGGGCTAAAACAAATAAATAGTTTTTTAAATGTCCGCGGTATGCCACCAATGTCTTTTGTTTGTCATTTCTATGTTTTCCTGTTACAAATAAATATATTGTGTGTAATTAAATAAATACCGACGGTCACCTCACTTTATAATTTCCTCTAACCACCTGGTCCATTCAATATCGAAGGATACCATCCTCCTACCCGTTGCGTACAGCCACAAGAAAACATGGGTATGTGGCGGCTTGCGCGCATCGTCCAGATGATCCTCGTTCTGTCATTTCTCGGTATTGTCATTCCGCACGAACAAAGCGAGGCCGTTCGAGGAAGGCCGGGCTGCACCGCTCAGGGGGCATGACACACATGCACCATAAATCTGCACCAACACATGCACCAGAGGAGGCGGTCTGTGAAACAATCTGCGCCCAATACCCTAACCGATCGGACCGCGGATGCACATCCCGACTCTCACCTTCCAATAACCGTGCATCGTTTTTCATGTATTCTGTGTTGTTTCTTGCTCTCGGTGGCTTCTCCCCGATGAGAATAAACAAGTTTGAATGGTTTTTACTTGAACACAACCAACCTTCTCACAGGTAGTTCGCCGATCTGTGCTTCTCTCGACTGGTGATGATGAGGTCAAAATAAATTTATAGGGACACTGCAGCAACAGAATCGAAAATGTGTTCCCGCTCGCAGTGTAATTGGTTTTATTTCAGATACAAACAATATTTAGGGGTTAGGTCGGTGGTTAAATTAAAGAGTGACGAGTGACGATTATGACAGTATGATAAAACAAGGAAGACAGATGTTATGAATAGAATGAAGAGATGCAGAAAGTGCGTGTGAATTATGAAGTGAAGCGACTCTGCTTTCTCGCTCGGCGCGCGTGGATCGGCATGACCGCCGTTGCGGAGCGATGAAACAGGAGAGAGCTCGACGGCGACGGATCGAGCTAGACCTGTAGCGGCAGCGCTAAGTCGCTGGCATCGATGCTAGTGAATTTGAAATCTAATCCTTACAAATATATTCAATTCATTATAATTGTTTCCACCTTTTCAGCGAGCAGACAGCAACGGGCGCCAGCCAGACGTGTTTTATCAAAAAATGATTTGAAATTAGCGCGACTTCCTGGAGTGTGGTAAATTTAAACGTAGGTCCTACCGAGGGTTCGGCTAGTATTTTTTTGATGTATTCGTTAACCGTTCTCGTGAATGGGGGGTCTTTGTTCAGGGTGAATTGCTCCTCGAGGCTGTCTGAAAAAGTCTCGACTCTGTAGAGGAATATACTATTCCGTTTGGGCCGTGGAGAGGCGTTATACGCATTTTCGGTTTCCGAATAGATTTAGCGACTTTCCAGTACGCTTTGTCAGAAGTCTTCCCAGCTTTCGTCGGTCCTGGCTTGCATTTCTTGTTTGACTCGAGAGGTGAGCCCCGTTTTTTTTTGGTTCTAATGTCGTATCGGAGTACCGGGCTCTAAGAGCCCCTTGCTCCTTCATCTGTAATTGTCACTAAGGGCCCGAATTAAAAAATGGTGGAGTGATTAAAGTTTAAGGTAAATTTCGTAGTTTTAACTGCTAACTTGGGGCAGGAGATAGTAAAATCGATTTTGGACGTTTTATCCGCGATAGTATTCTTATGTCGTAAGTTGATAATGAGTTTATTGTAGGGTTTCGGTGCTTTGGGAGATCAGCATTCGGATCAGATCAGATTTCGGTCGGGTGAATCCGCTGGTACCCTAGCGAAAGCGATTTGAGGCGAACACTTTTTATTTGGTTGGTAACACAGGGGGTTATAACTGCAAGAGAAAAGTGTCAGATTCGTCATGGATTCGTCTAACCTGAATGTAGAAATGGTAGTAATAAATGGCAAGTCTGTCTGATCACATAAAATAATATAAATCTTCACAAAACAATCTACATTAAAGCTCTTTTCTTAGCGGCTTGTTCCCAGAGTCTTTGGAGCGCCGCTGAATTTAGAAAAAGATTCTCCAACAAAGAGTGTTGACGACTCGTTACGAAATATTGGAGTGAGTCCTCTGTCGGGTTGTCTTTCCTTTCTAATCAAAAATATACCTTGAGTTCAGTACTGAGAATTAAGAATTTACTCCAAACAAAATATACTAAAATTACAAAGTGAAAGTCACAAAGGTGTTCATCGTATAAACCTGATAATTGACGTTGAGCGAACTCGAATGATTCAAATCAAAATTGTTGTCCAAGCATAGAAATCAAAAGAGCCAAAAAAAATCATAATAATCTAATCAAATCTTTAACATTTATTTTTTCTTGGTTGGTGGATTTCTTTGTAATTAATGTTTTACAAATTTGCAGATTTGTGATATAATAATTAACAGACATGCTGATATAATACTTTGAACTTCGGTCTCATGTCTAATAGGGTACCGGGTCCGCTGGACCCATAGATAAGATAGATGGCTAGCTTCGAGCAAATTTATCTATGGCTTTAAGAAATTGAAAACCGCGCAGTCGTCAGATCTGGGAGAACTAAAATAGGTGGAGGGGGTACGTGGAATCGGCGCCAATTTTAAATATATATTTTAATATTTTGTACCCTGAAAATGAAAATGTGGTATAAAATAAAAAGAAGATTAGCTGTTAAAAAAATATTTATTTAATAAAATACAACTTTATAACACATGACAGAAAATAAAATAGTAACAGAAAATTTATAAAATCTGCTAATGTTTTATTATGGAATTAAAAAATATATATATTAAGATAAGAATTATTAAAATTATTCTGCATGTAAAATACATTAAGACAATTATTTGGTATATAAACAGATTAAAAATGAAATAGAAATTATTTAAAAACTAACAGAAGTTACATTGTAATGCATGAATTGATTGTAAAATTGGTACATATATTATAACATTATTTTTGTGCAATTAGAAAATATTATTTAACTGGTAAGAATAGTAGTACCGTGAAAGTTTATCACAAAATCATAATATATTATAAATTAGTATGCTCGTGGTACAATAAGAGATTAGATATGGAATATTATTATTTCAACATAAATCGTTAACAGTATTCAAATGATTTGAACAATGTCTGAATTAAAATAATAAAAGAAATACAAAGAATTTAAATGATAATAGATAGTGCGTCTTCTCACTGCTCAAATGCCTAATCATATTTGATCAAAATTAGCAGCATCTAAAAACAAATTTAAAGTTATATTTGCTTACGGTGATAATTAATTAGTAAATTCAATAATCAAATAAAAATTATATACAAATTAAATTAATTTACTAGAAAGATAGATATACAGAAAAAAATCTATCTATCGAAAAATTCAGCTCTACACCGGATAGGATGAGATCCAGGTTCGAATCTCGGCAGCAACTAAGTATTTTTTGGTAGATAGATTTTTTCTGTATATCTTTCTAGTTGATTAATTTAATTTGTATTGAAATACCACAGAACTATGTTCTGAAAAATGCAACTTTAGAACAAAAATATGTTCTATTTAAAAAAAAAATATTATATGCCAGTAAGTCTTATCTTGATATTTTACATTATATTCTTGCAATTAAAAAATATTACACATTTCATTGGTTAAGAGTATTTGCACAATTATTATTATTTTTTTAATATTAAAAAATAAGAGATTATATATTAATACATATGCTTTTTGAATAAGAGTATAAATGTCAAAAAGTTATTACTAACAAAACAAATATTTTAATTATATTCACAAAACTATTCTCTAGATTAAAAAAACAAATGGAAACTATTTTACTATTATACGTACAGAAATTATATTATCAAATATAATAACATTGAAAATAAATCTTGATTTTATATTTATTTTACAGTATGTTTATGCAAATATTTAATATTATTTTATTGGTTGAGAGTAGTTTGAAATTAATAAAAAATAAGAGATTATATATCAATACGCATATGGAACGATAAGAGTATAAATGGAAAAAAATTATTACTGCACAAAATAAATATTTTAATACCTACATAACATACATACATAATTCACAAAATTCTCTAGATTCAAAAACAAAAGGAAACTATTTTATTATTATAGTATATTATAAATAATAACAGAAAATATATCTTTATTTGATATTTATTTTACATTAAGTTCATGCAAATTAAAAATATTATTTATAATAATTATTTATTTTTGATTCAGTACAGTGTGTTATATTGTTATAATCAGATAAATTAAAGTAAGACATATATTTGGGTACCCTGCCTGCTACACTAGTATTTTACTATATTATAGCAGACAGTGCTATTCCGGTATAGTAGTAAACAAAGTGCAATATTCAATGTACAAAAATATATATATATATACATATATAAAGTTAAACAAAATGCAATAAGATTAGATAAATTTCATTGCAAAACTTAGAGGAAATGCATTATTCAGTATATAAATATATATATAAAGAGTAAAACAAGATGC
This sequence comes from Eubasilissa splendida, assembly GCA_031772225.1. NCBI lineage: Eukaryota > Metazoa > Arthropoda > Insecta > Trichoptera > Phryganeidae > Eubasilissa > Eubasilissa splendida. The sequence continues at coordinate 31,681,935 of CM062854.1, read as the reverse complement.
AATTAGATAACATATAAATACATTGTAAAACTTAAAGTAAATGCAATGTTCAATGTACAAAAAAAAAAAATATATATATATATATATAAAGAGTTAAACAATATGCAATTAGATTAGATAAATACATTGTAAAACTTAAAGTAAATGCATTGTTCAATGTATAAATATATATATACATAAAGAGTAAAACAAGATACAATTAGATAATGTATAAATTAACATAAAACTTAAAAGCAAATACAATGTTCAATGTATAAAAAATAATATATAGGTACTGTTGTAGCAGTTTTAATCTCATGTTTGAACTTTTAAAAGTTCTTGGGTGTAATTTCTTCCTATTTCGTAGAGCCAGAACTACACTTTTATTGAAAAATATGCAAGGCTATGGTTGCAATTTACATTGGATTGAATATCATTTAATTGATTAAGAGTAGTTGTACAATTAAAAATAACAAAAAATAAGAGATTATATATGAATACGCTTTTGGAACGATAAGAGTGCAAACGGCAAAGTATTATTACTGCACAAAATAAATGATTAAAAAAAAGGATAATGCTGAGTGCATCTCCTCACTGCTCAAATAGCTAACAATATTTAAACAATAATTTTAAAATGTACAATTTTAACATTAGGGAAAATGTTGACAAATTGGGAGGAAAAAAAGGTTCATAGATATTCAGAAGATGATAAAGTTTTTGGTCTATTTAAGTTTAATTATGCATATTAAAAAAAAAATCGAAATATTCAAAATTAGTTGAAACTAAAAACCTTTGGTACATTAGAAAAGAAGGATCATTCAAAAGGATATTCTGAATTATTCATATTTTTTTTAATGTTGAAATATTAACAAAAAAAGCTATTACAAGATATAGTTGTTTATTACTCTTTGATTAAATTTCTATAGCGCCCAGTTTATTCTATTAAAATAGTTATGATCTTATTGAGGGTTTTGAAGATCTCGGGGACAGTTTAAGAAAACCATATTTTGTTTTAAGTTTAAGAAAACCATATTGTTTTTATGTCGAGGGGTTCCAACACAAAACGAAAGCAACCTACAATGCTTATTTTTTGTCTAAGAACCGTCAAATTATGTGATTTAGTTGTGGCGTTAAAAACAATAATTTAAAGAAGGGATTAAGATTAAGTTTTAGCAAGCGATCTAGAGTTAATAGTCAGGTTAACAGACCAAAGTTCCGCTAATATTTCTGCAATTAATATTCTTCATAAAGAAACCCAAAAATATTCTCGCTTAAATGTTGAAAACAGAATTGTAGATTTAGACTTGTTTAATAGGGAAATTATCTTATGTGACGATCCACGAGTATAAGAAACAATATGCTAAATAAATAAATTGTGCACAGAGTAGCAGATATTTCAGGGGAACACGCCAGGGGGCTCAGAATTGAGCATACCATGAAGACACAATAAACACATTATTTTTTAACATATTCATTTAGCATCACAAGTACTATATTGTGAAATCTGCCAAATGGGAATACTTAATTGAAACATATTATTACCGCATAAAAAAGCCATGACTTTTCTCAGTTACCTTAACAGATTAAAAAATGTTTGAACATAAAATCACGAAGATGAAAGTCATTGTTGCCATTGAACTGCGGGGGCATGCCTAAGGACCTATGGAGAAGTGGGTATAAGTCCTTTTCAAGTTTAAGAGGTTTCTTGATTATTTTATTAAAAAAATCTTCCATTTATAATTGGATCAACACAATTAATACAATAAAATATTTGTTGAACAAATTTATAATTATGTATCTATCAGTTTGAGTTTGTCCTACCACAAAATATAATGTGAACTATACGCAATGTGAATCCTACATCTTTTATATATCATTTAAATTGCTCTAAATAACCAATATTTTATCTGCCCACTCTATTTGGGAAAATTATGAAGATTACTTAGTTCTTTAATAACAATTATCATTTAGCAATTTCATTATTTATCTGGCTACATCGACATTGAAAAAGATCAAGCCCATTTGATTGTTGATTTATATTGCTACCAAAGTTAGGAGACGTCCACCTTAAATAATTCACCATCAGATAGAATACAGAAGTGGCTATATTGACGCAGTCTTTGAAAAAAAAATAATACGTAAGGAAATTAAAAAATGTCAAGTCACCAATACCATTACCAGGTCACAATTTCCACTATGGTTACGTAGTGCAAATACATTAACTATTCTTTATTTAATTATGTTATTACTAGAATTATAATGTTATCTCAACATCACATGCTCATCTTCATTTGTTTTAACTGAAATTGATGTATGAACATATTTTTTGTTTAAAAAAAATTCTTAATATCGTAAAGAACCATAAAGGGAAGATCCAAAGTCATTTTACATGTAAAGAAGTTAATCTAATTTTAAGTGGTGGATAATGTTTAACTTCTTATTTAGATTCAATCAAAAAACATAAGAAATTTGAGCAACTTAAGCTTATAATTTGCAATAAATTAAATGATTGCATATATTAGTATTATTTTTTATGGTACAATTAAATTTTTCAACAGCCTGGTACCACTTAATCAATACAGTAGACTCTCGGGTTACAGATTAACTGGGACGACATTAAATTTTTCAAATGTTGAACATTTTGAAGTATTATTTAAAATGTAAAAATAATTTTTCATTCGACTACATAAAGACTACATACCAGAAAATTAAACAGGCTTTATTGATAATGTCACAAAAAAATAAATTATAAATCAATCTCAAGTTGACAAAATATCCCGATGGATGATGTGTTCACAATAGATTATGCATGCAGAAAAGAAATTTTTTGATTAATAGTAGTAATAGTAAATAACTTTGACAATACTATATCAACTCAATATTTATTTTTCTTTATTAGACATTATTTTTTGGAATAAAAAATATTTTTTAATGAGAAAGAAGAAAGAATATTTAGAGAATATAATGTATTATATTAATTTTAATAGGGTCTTATAATTAATTTGCACCAACACAATCTCTATTATGAACTGAAAGATTTTTATTAAATAATTTTATTTTAAGTAAATATAGTGTGGCGTGTTTGATTAATTTTGATCTAAATATTTTATTCAGTTTCTAAATATAAAGTGACTTATCAAATATTACTTTACATATATCGACATAATATAACATAGAATTAACACGAGTACTTTTTATGCTGTGCTCAAATAAAAAGCAAACAGGTATTATACGTTTGATTTTCGAAACAATTTAAAATGCACGCTCACGTTTTGTTCTATTTTTAAGAAACCAAATGTTATTCTGGAAAAAGTGTGTATATTGTCACCCAACATGCGGTCATAATTATATGCCTGAATAATATGCTCCCACTTGGCAATCTTTACTATATCTTCCTGTGTAAATATAACATTTTTTGTCAGCATATTGTTTCTGATACCCTTTAGTAAGTGTGGAGTATCAAAAAAACAGACAATTTCCCTACCATGTAACTCAAAACCTACAAGACTATTTTCTATGTTTACGAGATTATAATTTTCTTGGGTTTCTCTTTTAAGCATATTAATATTAGAAACATTAATAGAAGCTTGAACACACACCATACCTACTAATTCTAAACCACTTGATAAAACTAGTTCAATAATTTTTTTTAAAACTACAACTCGATTACGTGATTTTATTGTGCCTTGGCAAAATAAAAATCCAATTGGCTGCTTCCATTTAGTCTTAAGTTCTCTTAACATGAAAACACATGCATGATCTGCAAAAACTGGTCTTCGCAAGCCATCTCCGACATCTTGAAAACCTTAAATATAATCGGAACTACTTTTGTACATTAGATTAAGTGATATAGAAATTTCATCAAATAGTAACACAAACTTTTTCTTGCAATTTCATTTCTTTTGTCATTATTTCTATATTTTAAAAAATATGTATATTCATACCCGACCTAAAAGGAAACTTTTTTAATAAAGTATTTATTGTTTTTCGACTCGGCAATGCATATATTTTTGATAAAAATCGATAGCATTTACTGCTATATTTAGATAAAGCTAAACCAAAATTTTTGTTATCTTTGGTGTATCTACGACCACATATATATTTTTTTGTTTCTTAATCTGACAGTGAATAAAAGAAGAAGTTGTTTCATTCAAGAATTTGTGGTAATAAAGTTTAGCAACCTCAGCTGCTTTCACCCTCCCTGTTTACTTTTCTTTTATCACCCTTCTGAATTTCATGCATCGGATGAACAGTTTTTTCAGAAGTCAAGCCTGCAGGGCACATGCTGAGCATCTCTCGATTGTAGTTTAGTTTATCTGAAATAGATGATAAAAGTAAATGTATTAATGTTTAAATTAAATAATCCATCTACAAATAGTAATATAATTAAATAGTCAACATTTAAAGTTTTTTAATTTATGAAAAATGAATTCATGTAAATAGTAAAATTGTACAGTTATGAAGTTTTAAATAAAATTCACATTTTATAACTAAATAATAATCAATAATTATTTGGATTAAAGAAAAATAAAACTATGTTATTTATTTATTTATACACCTTTCAGGGTGGAAACAAATATTTAACTGAATACTAAATGTATACTTATAAAGAGCTTCAATTAATTAACAAAATTTTGTGAATTTATAATCAAAATCTTTACAATAGTATTAAAACTGAACTTATTAAATGTTTGAATCTTGGACAGGTCACACAAAAATCTGCAACATCATTACTTGTTTTAGCTGTTTATTATTGAGATGCATATACAAAATATGTCGCATAAATATTTATACTATTTTGAAACTATGAAAAATAGGATTAAGTCAATGTTCTCCTCACTTGTAACAGGGACAAGAGCCAAAACTCAAATTAATGGGAGACTATTTTAATCAAGCATATTGAATGGTTTATTTGTTGAAATTGAATGAAGTACGAGAAAGTAAAGATTTATTTGAACAAAGGGCCGACAAGTATTTTTAGGTTCAGTAAGTCAGAGCAAGTAACGGTGTTTTTGATTCTGTTAAAATAAGTTCTGACCCTTGACCATGTCTTTTTTTGCTTGTCCATCACGGATCACAATTTTTTTTACAGTTATATCGTTAATAGTAAACTTCAGCTCCCGGCAAACATATGTCATCTTTTTCTCAATTCGCCACATTTGATCTCTACTGATCTGACTAGTAATATTTCCTATTCTATAATAATATTGTACTTATTCTATAAAATGTAATTTTTACTTGATTAATGCCACAAATCACTCTTGAAGGGTGGATTGCCTAAGTAAAACAAGAAAATAAGATTTGTTCAAATAATTAAATAAATTCTATTATAAATTCAAACCTTTTCGTGCTTGCTGTACTCGTTTCGCAGGTGTAAGAATATCAATCGGAGACTGATGAACTAATTCTACAGTTTCTGAAAATTGAGAAATGCTTGTTATTTCATTTAATATAAAGGGACCAATATTAACAATAATTTAATTTAATATTAATTAGACCTAAATGAAAAAGATACGATCCCCATTCCATATTTCAATTATTTTATCGGCTTCTAATTTTATTCCATTTCAGCAATACGATAAATTGAACTCTTATTACATATTCTATAACATATTTAGAGGATACTCTAAAAATTATTTTTTTGGGCCTTTAAAATTTCAACATGAAACAGCAGCGAGTCATCCGCAATGAAAGCGACCAGTGCATGGCAGACATTAACCGTATATATAATTTGTCGATGGTCAATCATCTGTCATATTTTAATGCCCAAATATATGTTTGTAATGTTTTCGTTTCTTTAATAATTATTTATTGTAAACATAAAGGTTGTTTTTAATCTAGTCTCACAGGTTTAGTATTTTTTTTCATGAATGTCTGCGTAACCCTGAGCGAGGAGAAAATAGTACATAAAACATATAATGCGAGTCTTGGAGGCAGCAGAAATAGAGGAGCTATCCCAACCAAGTCATATTGGAGAAAAATCCTGTTGAAAGTGATAATGCTTCTATACCTAGATGTACGTGCATATATGTTTAGAAGTGGATAAGGTAATTGTGGTACAAAAGTGTGTTATTTGATTCTCTCTGCGTACTTCTGTGGAGAAATGGCATGATGGTAAATTAAGATGAAATTCTGTTTTTTACCTCAATACGTATTACTAATATTCATTGTATAATAAAATTGTTGTTGAGCAATAAAAAAATATTATTCTATGATATTTATTTATTTTAATAATGTCATAACCGATTTGGTACTGAAATTCATTAATGCTTAGGATAAAAATCGTGTTACAAGAATAAAGAATTTAAAAATAATATCTTTACATATTACATAATAACAATTACAGTCATCTTTTAGCAATTATTTTATTATCACTTTTGACAGTTCAATACCATAAAATATAACGGTGCCACATATCTACCTGATAAATTATAATTTAGAGGGAACTGATAATTTTTTAACAGAAACGTCACTTAAGGAATACAAAATTGTTAACATTGGTGCTAAAAAAATAATGGTCTCTGAGATTTTGCAGTTTGCTTAGATAATGCAGGTCACAAATAATGCTGAAAAATGATATGTACGTATACTGATTTGTGTCCATGATCTCAAAGAATTATTATAAAGAACATTTAATATTTTTTAAACATTACGTTCATGTTTTAAAATGAACGTATACTATTTAATAAAAATCAAATTAATTAACTGGAAAGATATACAGAAAAAAATCTATTTACTGAAAAAATATATAGGAAGTTCAATCCCGCAATGCCGGTAGCAACTAAATATTTTTTCGATAAATTGATTATTTTTGTATATCTTTTTAGTTGATTCATTTAATTAGTATTAAAAATAGCACAGAATTATGTTCTGAAAATGCAACTTCACAATAATATTGTGTCCACCTTAAAAATGTATTATTTAATCTGTAACTTTATAATTAATTATAAATATAGTAATTGTTACGTGATGGCATAGATGCCGGAAGAAACAGGATTCGGAAGCAAGTTCCACTCACCACAATCCGTTCTCCTGGCACCTCCAATGTGGACTGTAACTTAGGGTTTTACACTATCTCCGTTCAGGGTCTCGATTGATTCAGGCTGTAATAGATGATCAGGTAAACATACTTCTCACTCTATTTTACACTGCGAAATCCTTGTAACCGTACACCGGTTCAGGGTCACCGATCGACCGGGACCCTGGCAGGTGAGGAAGGGGGGGGGGGAGGTGGAAAGCACAGTACATCATTCTCGCTCAAGAACAAATATGTCCCAAACAGTAATAATACAGGAAACTAAAAACTACTTCGCTCGAATATATGGTCAATAAATATATAATAACCTTTTAGATTATTGTAGCTACAACTCGGCGTAGTGTCATCCACACTTTCTTCTAGTGGAGTAGTGGGATCGTGTATTTTTCTAATCAATTCTACTGTTTCTGGAAATTGAGGATTGGCTATTATTTATTTTAATATTAAGGTTAACATGGAAATGGAAAAGATTTAGTGTCACAGTAATTATTTCAATACACAAATAATGCAGATGCAATACATGCTGTTTTGTGGCTGTGATTTTTTTGATTAAGAATGAAAATTTTATGATTTTAATTTAAATTCTAATAAACAAATTTTATTCATAACTTTGTAGTTATTATAAAAAATAGCTATTTGGTTACTAATGTAAATCAGTATCACAGACAACTAACAATTGTGTTGAAAAATATATAATTATTAATGTTTGTAGGAATATGTTGAAATTAATTTTCAAAGATAACATTAATATAATGAATTTCATATTTCAAATTTGGTAAATACATTTTTTTAATACGATGGTTTTAAAAACTTTAATGATAAGTGATAAATAATAATGAAAGTGAGAGGTAGGCGATTACCCAGTAGACTGGATTACAACGCCCAAGATAAACGATAGGGTTCAAAAGGCCGATAAAGAAGAAGAAAAAGTTACCTGGTACATCTATTGTTGGTACAGAGTATATTCGTTATCTTTTTGTTGTCTAGTCCCTGTTGAAATGTGAAAAATGTTTGTCACATAAAAGACGTTTATAAATTTGTTCATCCTTTAATCCGGTGAATATGCAGCTTGCAATATGATGCAGAACGTCTTCCTCATATATAGGGAAAATGTGGAAAAGCCCAGCCATACTACAGGAACACAGCATTTCTGTGACATGATATAATTTCTAAAAATAATAGAAAAAAAACATATAGGAAAAACTTGTACTTAAAAAAGCGTATGGTCAATTAAAACATAGAAAGATAAGTCAAATAATATTTATTAGTGGGACAACACAAAGAAGTAGAATGTTTATATAATATTCAGGCATTATTTAACACTTACTGCCCGATGGGTTAAAACAAAACATGTCCGGCGGTGGTGGGTCATTTTAGACCCACCTCAAGTTTTCGGTTTTTCAACCATTCTGTGGGGGATTTTTTTATAGATATTTCATTTTAAATATGATTTAATGAAATGGCATGATGTGCCGTAATGTTTCTGCTAAAAAATTAAAATTATTACAAATAATGTACGTATTCTCACGCATTAACAGACACCCTACAAAGCCAAATTACAAACATCTACTGATCTTCTCGTCGCTTGGCGATTGTTTCTACCTGCTGGTGTGTAACAGTGGTTATAAACAATTAAAATGTTTTTTTTTTATATATTAGTATTTTTGACATGTAAACCGAATGAAAATAATTTAAACAAAATATTTATAGAAGTGAAATAAATATATTATAAAAATTACACCCTTTTTACACGAAACGCAATCAACAATATTATAAGCAAAAGCAAGTGTAATTGACATCATTTTAAAAAATAAGTATAACAATAAACAACTTATACTCAAAATAGATATAATATTGATTGTGTTTTGTGAATTCCCGTTAGATTGTTAAATATATTAAATTGTCTGTTATTGTTAGAATATAATTGTCAAAAATATAAATAGCAATTGCCCCATGGCTGACCCCCTTCTAAACTATGTCGGAACTGCCTTTTGTCACTTATAATTAGCAACAATAATATTGAAAACCCGACCAGGTAGTGTCATAAAACTTACAGGTAGGCGCAACGCCCCTCAAATAGTTATATTACTGGCATTGTCTAGAGGCGGCCAGATGAAAATAAGTCAAAACAAATACATGGACGCATACCTGGTATCCTTTGTCTACCCGCAGTAAATAAATGTGCTCAAAATGTTGACAATTTATGTTTTGGCGTAAGCTCTAAGATTCAATCCCGTAAAAGCTACTATCTTTGGTCAGTTTTTGAGCATTTTTTCACATTTTTATCAATAACTCATTTGAATCTCGTCCGGTAACATTTATTTGTATCTCACATTATTTGTAAAAATTTAATAAAAGATTAGCTAGAAGGAAAACAGCATTACGAATATTTATAGCGTAATTCATATTTTTACAAATACCCTGGTCAGATCTGACCCATCACCGCAGAGGATGTGTTAATTGCAGTCAGCATATATCATATAAAATTTAAACTAAAAAATAACTTTTGTGTGCAACTTAAATTCTTTTACTATTTAATCGTCTAAATACGTCTACTATTTAATCGAAGAATTTCGATCAAATGCCATAATATATATTTCATTAATTTTTACCAATAATTTCGATTCAAGTAATAAAGCAACCTTGTAATGATGTAATGCAGCAACAATGTTAATGATTTTTAAAAGTAGTTGTTTTAATTATTGTTATTCGAATACTGCACATTCGTCAATCAACTGAGCGATGAGCATACATAAAAGATACATGTGCTGCGACCAGTGCTTGTATAGTGATCACGTATGTCGGCGACTTTATCTTGTCACCCTTCCGTGCTGAGTATCGTGAAGCGCAAGCAATATCTACGAGCAATGTGATTTACTTATCACTCGCCAATGCGCGCGCATCATCCCTCAAAATGAACAGTTCCATGCGGGCCGCCGCGCGCATATTTACGTGTCTACCTCTCTCCTGTTAGGGGTGCCACAGTTATTTAATTTGCGCGGGTAAAGCAAAATATTTTTATGACGAATTAATATTACCGGGTGATTCTAACGTTTTCTCGGTGGTTAAATGGTTTAAGGGAGCGTTTCAATACTAATTCAACTTTTCACGTTTTTTACGAAAATGTGGGTATTTATTATTCATTTATATCAGAAATTATACACTAGATCAGTGATGGTTAACCTATGACACGCGTGTCAATAGTGACTCGCCATAGCGTTTTGAGTAACATGCTAGTGTTCACTAATATCAGGTTATCAAAGAACATATTTTACATATTTTTTTCCAGTTCAATTTAAATTAAAAAATACATGTGTAAATATATAGGGGGAGGGGGGGGAGGTTTACCATCATTGAACTAGATTTTTTAAAAAACCATAATTTAGATTGGACTTTTACACTAATGTAAAACTAATAAAATTGATATTATTTGCCATCATTACGAAAATACAGCCATTGTAAGAAGCGACGATTAAATCATTGTAAGTGTTCCACAAAATTGCCTTATTATTGGAAATTCTTGCAATACACGAAATAGATAAATATATTTTCTAATAATATGAAAGCCAAGATAACGTAGACAAATCTGTATTTAAAACGCTTTGTATTTATATAAACAGACAATTTTAACTAATATATTGTATTTACTCCCATGTTTTCAGGCTTCAACTACTATTTAAAACCAAGTTTTTATTTATTTATTGAAAACACATTTTAAGTATCTTCTGTGTACAGTTTTCTGAGCTAATCTGCCGTGTATATCTGACCTTTCTGCCTGACGTTTTGGATTGCAGGGTTCATCATCAGACTGATGATGGACCCTGCAATGGGATGCGAAACGTCGGCCAGAAAGGACAGATATACTCAGCATAGTAGCCTAGAAATCTGCGTACAGTAGATTCGGATCGGCCGTGAAAACCTAAGAATGTTTACATTTTAAGTAATATATTTTTAGTCTTACAAAATACTTATTATTAATATTTTATTTTAGTAATCATTTGAAGTTCAAAACTCCGTTAAACCCGCCAAATGCGAACGTGGAATCTATCGCTTCTTTAATTCTCGGTTAAATATTATAACGAGAATTCACCTCAAGTTCCACCAACCACTTAAAGAAATCAAAGATCTTACGACGGAGCAAATTTAAAAAGGTTTCTAAACCGGATTGGAAGTGATGGAATAATTTTTCGAATTTAAAGAAAGTCAAAAAATTATTTTACGAATTTGCGATGAATTGACAAATGCAGAATGCAACATAAATATGCAAAATAAAACCTGTAACATAATTACATACCGATAACATGCAACATAATTATGACAGAGATGAAGGTTAGTTGATTTTTTCAGAAAACATCAACCACCTTGTCGACTAATTTTATGCGGAATTGCTTCTCGATCACCTTCGAGCAGCAGGATGACAGAATTCTCGCTGAAAAATGGTATTGAGAAATATTTGAAGAATTTGTCATAAATCAGCAAAGGGTAAAAAACAATCCTTTTAAACTTATTTTTTACTTCTTTACCTGATTCCATAATCTTTTTTGTTGACTTTTTGGTATAATAAATAATAATTGGGTAACAAAGTATTTTTGATGAAAGTTATTTATTTGACAACCCTGAATATCCCGGCCGGCATTTGCACCGTGTAAAAACAAACAAAGATTTGCGAGACTTCGGACAGTAGGCGTGATTTTACGAAATTTTTGTAACTTTTAATATCGTATTATTGTAATATTTAATATATATTATTTCAATAGTTTAGGATTAACTGGAATTTCTTTCACTGTCTATCCCAGACAATCGGAAATCTACAATATATATTTTCCACGTATGATGAAAACCTAAATAATAAATATACTATTTTATTAGATGTAGAGTAGAATTTATTAAAACTATCCTGTAAACTACAACTATTTTTAATATATCACTGGTTACATAAAACTTAAAAAATAACATGTAATATAATTAGGTACTTAATTGTTTACAGAAATACTAGTACTAAACTAAAAATGTGTGAACGAATGGAATAGAACAATTATGACATAGAATGAATATAAAATGAACTAACTTTTTGGATATTGGGATTCCACGGGAGCCAACAGCGTAAAGTTATGAATGCAGGTTGGCTGGATATGTCAGTGGTAATAATGTCTTCATTAAACCCTGTAAACCAATGTATAACATATTGATTATTAAAATACCGTAGGTCTTTCTATTTCCAGCCTTTGCAAACCAAATGCTTCAAAATTTTTAATATTATATAATTATTAATTATCCATAATAATATTACGTATCCTACTAAATGATTTACCATTCGAATATGAAAAATGTAAAAATGGAGTTTAGCTTTTATCACTGAGTTGGAATAATAGGGTGGATGGATTAGATTTTAAATTAAGGAAGTAATGATACATAATTATTACATTAGGTGTTGTAGAATGGAAAACAGCGTTATACAAAGTTAATTATTATCTGGTATTATCTATAGTCGGCACAGAGTGTATATGTAACCTTTTAAATTACACATTTTGTTAAAATATTTGTCGCAAATACACCACTTTGAGAAATTACTTTTAAATGCAGTTACCTCGGGATTGTATTTTCCACTCTTCTGAAAACAATAACTATTAACACTTCGAAAACTATATACGACACGAAAACGACAGTTCAAATATGTTTTAAAATATTGTCAGTAGAATGTTGTAGATATTTTAATAACATGTATACATAAAAAATAAAAATGATACTTTAAAAATCTGAATAGCGCTACGTCACAGTGAGTTCAAAATTACCAACTGTATGAAGTTATGAAGATAGGTATGGAAATATCAACAAATTATTTCAGAAAACGGTCATACCGACATTGTTTTGGAAAACTGTTATACCGACGTAGTATGCCGGAAAACTTACGTCACTGCTGTATGAGATATCGCAACCCCTAAAATCTTTAAAGATATATTTTTTGGTATTTTATTCGAGACTCAAACCATTCACTGAAAGATTGCTGTTTGAGCGACGTCCGTGAAATAAAAGTGGAATTTCAGCATAGCCAACATTGAAACATTATTTATTGTGTTTATTCAGTGGTGGTATCAATGTTTGACTAACGAATGTCGGGCGGAACAGTGCTGCAGCAGCGAAATCTGTAGAAGCTCTGTTCGGCGCGGCCATTTTGATTTTATTTTGTATGAAGCGCCCAGCCCCTGGCTGGACCCCTTGCCCCTTCATCGTAAAGTTTGCCATAATGGCCTGATAAATTTGATTATTATTATTATTCTGCACTAAATTTTAAAGAAAAAATTTAAACATGGCGCATGATACCTGCTTAATGACGCAGTGATTTAAGAACCTCTAGGCGAGGACTGTCCTGGGACGTTTAATTTTGGACGGGATGGTGGTGGTGTATTTGTGTGACTCTTACCCATTTTGGGGCTCTCAGAGCTAATCTGATGACCTTATTTTGGAAGGTCTGAGGTTTTTTCATGTGTGTCTTGACCGCGTGGCCCCAGATGGGGGCTGCGTACAGGAGTTGTGGCCTAAGGATGGCCTTGTATATGAGGAGCTTGTTGCCTGAGGCAAGTTTGCTGTTCTTGCCTAGTAGTAGGTACATTGCGCAGAGTGCACAAGAAGCAGCGCTTAGTTTATTTTGGATATGTTTGCTCCAAGTGAGTTTGGAGTCCACCGTAACACCAAGGTACTTGATGTCGCTGGTCCAGGGTATGTTTTCTCCAAACATTTTTATGTGGGGTTTTGAACGAGGGCGCCTTCTTGAAAATAGAGTGGCAGCACTCTTGGATGGGTTTATTTCGACGCGCCACTTCTTGCATCAATCCTCTAAGAGGGTGGCTTGTTGTTGTGGCTCTGATGGAGGATAAAATTCCGTCAAGTTTAACTTTGAACTTCCAGTCGGAGAGGAAGCTGGCTATTACTTTTATCAGGGCGAGCAGGAACCCGGCGAGATCTGCTTAGTAGAGGAGGCCATTATGCCAGACTCTATCAAAAGCTTTACTAACATCAACTGACAGGACTGCCATGTAAGCTTTATTATTAATGCCGTTGTTTATCTGCTCAACTACGCGGAGGAGCTGGTGATAAGTGGAGTGTTTTCGCCTAAAACAGTGTTGAAAATCTGGGATTAGGGAAATACTATCGGCATATTCCGTTAGATGGTTTACTATGATAGCTGATATAATAATTAACAGAAATGCTGATATAATAATTAACATTCTGATGATTTTAATAGTCCCGCAATAAGATATCTGTGGGTGCCCAACCGCGATAGCGACCTTTTTTGCTGAGCCAGTGGACAGCTTGGTCCGCACAAAAGTATTCAGCAAGAGTGTGGTGGATGAACTCGATGATGTAAAATGTATTATTTTTCCAGAAATACGCCATTTTAATTTTCGGTAAATCGTGATGAGCTCACCAGACTTTCTATGCTCGATGCACTCTGGAAGATAAATATATCCGCGACTTGACTCTGCGCCGCAAACTTTACTAACCTAAACACGACCTGATAATGGAAACGCTTTTTTATAAAAAAGCTTTTATTATATATTTGTTGAACAATATACTTTTTCATTTTGATTATTTAATACAGCTTGTTTAAATTTCATTTTGGCAAATTTATTCTCCGACACCCAAATAACCCTGTTTTCTGTACCCGCGTTGGCCTCTGCGAGCTTCTTCTTCACCTCTTCTTGACCATCATCGCTGATAATCAGCACGTCATCAGACGATGCTTTATGGCCAAGCTTTCCTCATTCATTTCCTTACTGACTATTTGGGCATAAATTTTTTTATTTTTACGACAAAATTCTTGTGCAGGAATATTTTTGAGATCTCTCGGGTCTATAAAATTATTAAGCTTCAATGGAAAATTGATATTATCTATAAAATCGGCTCTGCCCAAAATTTAATCTCTGATGTCCAACATGCTTCTCGTGAATAGTTTGTTTTTGCTAGTCCTCGGTCAGTCAGATTGATTCAAAAGGCTCGAGTTCAGCAACCATCACCGGAACTGTCATGAAACTGTTTAAATCAGACATTTGGTAATTTTCTTGTCAATGTTATCAGTAAACATTAGTTCACTCTTGACATCTCGGGGTATGTCCGTCGAAACACAAGTCATCTTGAAAAAATGATGGGAGGCTTATTTCAGTTCACCATATCTGTCCAGCGTACTAATGTTTGGCATCCAAGATTGACATATGTATCTAGATATATATCCCGCAATTGACAAACAATACTAAATACTCAGAGCATTTCCAGGTCACTGTCTTCAGTCTTAATTTGCAAGGTTCGGTGGTAAGATTGTAAGAACTGCCGAAGCCCGATATTATCTTTAAAGTTCAAGAGATATTTTGGCAAGGAGTCAAAGGAATTTTGGTTTACCAAGGAGAATGTAATTTTAAGTAGTTCTCTGCTGTTGATCCACTGCACCCATTGACTGTGCGGAAAACCGACACACCGACAGTTCAGTGCAACCTACTGTGTGAAGATTAAAATCAATAGAAGATTCTCCAAATTAATGTTTGCCCGCTCCCGAGCTGTGGTCGGTGAGAAATTGTTGTATTTTATTGATCTTTATGTTATTTTTGAAGATAATCCAAAAACTGAGCAACTTCAACTCATCATCTGAGCACATCCCCAGACTCCTGGAATTGTCAGATCTTTCAGCCTTATAACCTACTTTCATACTGCTTTCATTGCATTCATCAGGCACCAGGTGATTCTCATTTGCATGAGACACTTTTTGGTGAAATTTTGTGTACTCTCTGAAGTGTTTCCCTGTCCAGTCCTTCATTTCGAGTATTGACAAAGTACACAAAGCATCTGCTAACGCTTTGAATAAATTGTCCATATTGTGGGTATGTAATGTTTTTCTTTAGCAGGTCGAGTGTTGACATATCAATGATAACTCGATATATGCTCCCCACATGTAAGCCTGTAAGTGTATATAAAGTTGGGTATCCAACGCTTCTAAAGACAGTTCACACAGTTATCCTGTATCTAAAATCACAGGTGTTAATCATCTCCTCCAACATGTCCTTGCAGCTGAGATTGTCAAAACCACGACTCGGACCAGTCAGCCGCGCAGAGAGTGTCCCATAATGGACAGATGGAGGCTATTCATGCAACTCCTGTCAAATTAGTCCACATAGCTTCGAGGTTACTAGGAACCGTTTCTCTATGATCCAGGACCACCTGAAATGAGGGACTCCAAAATGCAGCCCCGAATCAGTCATAATTCAATTCATTGTTACGAGCAGTTGTCAGAAGTTTCCAATCACTTAGTAACTGTAATTTACATTTATAAAAAATACTGCGTTCATTTTTTCCCATCTCGGTGTAAACATTTGAAGCGAACTGTGCCAGTGCAGCCGGGCCGGGGTACAGATCTGACATGGGATGGTTCAAATTATCTAGGGTCCCACTGTTAGGGTCAAAAACGGCATCACTATCTAACAGGGTTCTCGGAAATTGCTCGCAGCTGCGTACATTGGAATCCACTTCCATGATGAAAAGTGGGAAATATCGAAAAAGCATTGTCGGCCGTATTGAAGTTTCTGCAACACAGAGATAATTATCGTTAGTAAGATGAATATTATACAGTAGAATGTCCTTTCGCGGTACCTATTATGCGCGCCGCAAGCAACATTCTGGATGATTTTGTTTGACAAATTTACAAAATTGAAACATTTTCATATTTCGTTATTGAACAAATTAAAGTTATCTAATCAGTCTTTATAATAATTTTTTTAAACATCATCTAATTTCTGGAGTAAATAATGCAGGTCCCGCTCCGTGGATCGCTCCACAATTAGTTATACTTCAACTGAATGTTTCGGGTGCGCAAGCGCACTATAAGTGAGTCATTCCATGTGAAATCACCTAATTTAAAAATCATAAATGGTTGTTTGACCATTTCAAATATTTTTTGGGCAACAGGGAGGCGATACACGGCTACCAGACAAAATACACCCCTCGCTGTTCCCCGGCGAGAGATCTCTTTTCTATGTACACTCATTCCATGTGAAATCACTTAGGTGTAGTTAGTTACTTGACCATTTCAGGTATATTTCCCCCATGAATGTGAAGCTCAAAAGAATTTTCATTTTATTTCTATGTCACCATCTCGGATCCAGGCTCAATTTTCTTCTCAGCGATAAGTGAAAACGGAGCTTTGCAGAGGTTTTGAAAAAAATATATTGTTCTCCCCCCATAAAAGATAAAAGGTTCTGATTTTCACTAACATAAAGAAGATACAATAGGGTTATAGAAAGTGTATAGAAATTATAAAAAATATTATAAATATATAAACAACGACTTAAATGACCTTGAAATATACCAAATTTAGAAGCATAATCACCAGTTTTAATGACCTTTTAAAGTGACTGGGGGTCGGAACCACAAGATGGATTTATAAAAATTATAACTATGGCTAGCAGAGTTCCCAGCTATGAAGAATTGAATTTTGGGTTAAAACTAGAAACAATATTTCATCAACTGAACGGTACAGAAAGTGAATGAAATGTTGTCCTACATTAAAAACAGAATGGATGCCACCAATAAAGAAAAAGGTTAATAAAATATGGTATATAGGGAAACAACCAAGTAGTGAACACATGAGACACTTTTGGGTTCCAACTTAATACAACTACATATGCTCATTAGCAAACAGAACACAGCTGACAGTGAAAGACTTTCCATTGATGGAACCAAATTGGAGAAAGCACAAAGTGTTGTATTATACGCCTGGGTTGCAATATCAATAGAAGATGGAATCCCTCTGTTAAAATCAAATGCTGCATTATGCGAGCTCTTGCTCAGATGCTATGTGATCACTTGTATGTTTCATTTTCTATTCAATTGTGTTTTACCTCGTATTTAATGAGTTATATTGGTTTTATGAAACAGGATTTGTTTGCCAATTTGCCCAAAAACGGGCTTGCCTAGTTGGGCAATGCATTTTAAAATCTGTTTTAAAAAATATATGTAACAAATTGTCTTTTTTTAGCTGTGCTATGCTTATATATTATATGTGTCTAAATAAATAAATAAATTTACAATATCAATCCAGATTGATATCACCAAATCAAAAATTTGTATTATCTTATTAATTTGGCGTTTCACCCTAAAATTCTATTATAGATATTTCAAAATAGTCTACGAAGAGTGTTCTCATCATACACGGTAATAATTCCAAATTTAGTGCGTTTAATTTGTATTTAGAGGCCGATGTAAGGTCACACAAATGGAAAGATAAAATTCAAGAATACTGAAGAACGCTCTGCTTCAATACCGTCAGCACGCGAGGCAATTAAGCTTAAAACATTTAAAAATCATCAACTTACAGCGAACGTAACCTGGTCTGCTGACCGGAGGACCCTGCGCACGTTTCAAATATTATCAGATACGATTTGATTAGAAACGCCTCATCGCGTAACCGCCGCAAAATCAAGTCAGGAAGCAATGGAAGCAATCATAGATAAGAGATATACTATAGGCGATAAGCAATCCATAGAAGCAATCGGTTCAATACTATATCCCTTATCTATGGCCGCCTATAAAAAAAGATAAGAAGCACCACGCCCTGGGCATAGACAAGAGGAGTACTATAGATGGGTCGTTCATAGATAAATAGTTCGCCTTTCAGTTCACTTTCGCTAATAACCTGATAAGGGAGTGAGGTTACTTCCTCAATTATTTTTATAATTTGAACATTATAATGATGCTCTTGATCGCTTGCTAGAGCGGCACCCCGCACTCTGATTAAATGCTTCATTCATTCATTAGGATCACACTTTTTCAAGTACTATGATTATTAGAATTTGGACAGGAGGAAATAGAGAAACACGGAAAACACACATTAATCAGATATTTATTGGCGACTACGTGTGAATGGGCAGATGCACAATCTTAACTCTAACCTTCTACTATCATTAATGCACGACGGTGAGTCGAGGTCTCCTCTAGAGATCCGGTCTTTGGCCGGGCGATGCTTCGCCTCTGCTGACATGGTAGCGGGCAGGGCGGCTGCTTTCAGGTTTTCTGGGCTTTGAAGGTTACTTTCCAAGCTGGTTCAGCGACCGGTAGTCAGACTGACTTTGGCGACTGGCTGTCAGGTGGACTGCGGCTGACTCCAAACTTTTGTTGCGCTTATACTGGACTTCTGATATCGGTGGTAAGCCACTATTGACCGCTGATGGATTGTTACTCGACGACCGACTGACCCTCGATCGATAACTCTTCCGCGGTGTCTTTCGTCTTCCGACGCCGGTGATCAACTGATGAGGGTATAACTTTTTCCAGCGGTGAGGGTGTATTTAACCAGCGGTGAGGGTGTTCCTTATTGGTTAATTTTTCGATGGACCTCCGCTTCATTGGTCGTCCTCTTACAGATGATAGTCCTCGTTTTATTTATTAGCGTCCGCCCAAAATTAATCAACTACAATTTGTAATTTTTTTATATCCCTTGACACAAAATCGTGCTCCGCGCTTTGTTTTATCCCAGTTATTTAAAAACTCCGAGTTCGTCATATCATTATTTCTAGATACCGTTTCTTATAATTAATTATGATCAACCTTATTTCTATACATGTACACTTATTGTTATAATGCTTTACTATTTATCAGAATATTATCTCTAGCCACACATCATTTTTGGTTTTTATGGGTAATAATCATTTAACATTATCCGGTACCTTACAACTGTTGTAGTTACATAGGTTAACTGTTTATATTTTTATTTTATTTAATAAGTCCAGAAATGAATTGATAATTCTGGCGTCTGCTATCGGTTTACTCAAAGGTATTTGAGATTCCGTAAAAACAATGTAGATAACTTTCAAATAATGGAACGACAGATGTATTAACTTGAAAAGTGTAACATATAGATTCGAAAACTTGTCACGAAAAATACTGGCGCTGTAGCATATTTATAATGCACCTTCCCCGGATTAGAAATAGAGGTCCAGGTTCGAATCTCGGTAGCGCAAAAACAATCTTTTTCGATAAAATTTATTTTATATGTATATCTTTATAATTAATATATTTAATCGATATTAAAATCATCCCAGACCTATGTTCTGAGTAATTACAACTTCACAATAAGAATGTGTTCTCCTTAATAATTTATTTGTTATATTTACATACATAACTCTACATATTTTCATTTTAATTACGTTAATTAATAAATTTTTATAAATGATTACCATTTCCGTATTGAATATTACATTAGTATTGAGCGCGATCAATATCAAAAAGAAGAAACTACTGCAAGGGTGACTGCAGGTAAGATTGTAAGGAATTAGAGATTAAGCGCAAACATTCCTGGTAAGTTATCTCACCACGATAGTCTTTATTTCTGGCTTTCAAATAAAGCTTTAACCCCAATAAAAATTTATTAAATAATAATAAAGCAAACTATTATTTTAAAAGGTGAAAACTATGAAATGTTTTCAAGGCAGAAATTATCTTTCTGATGTAAAGAATTTATGTTTTTCATAGTTATATATATATATTGAAAATAAAACGTAGATTCCGCGCCGATGGGATCTACCGTAACGAATTGCGCGATCTTCGAGTCACGCGTCTCGCGGATTGGATTACGACTAAATCGGAATCGCCGAAGGGGGGGCGGTAAAGAAGGAAGGAAGGGGACCTGGAATAACGGATAAGGGTCGACGATGGGAGGGAATCCAGTCGAAGAACCAGTGGATCTCGGGGAATCGGGAATCTGAAGGACTGCTCGCCTTACCTCGTGTATGACGCCTCCGTTATTCCCGCAGTCGCAGCCGAGATCACACAAACAGCACACGGGCGGGCAGATCTCCGCTTCCAAATGAAGACGGCGATGTCACTCACTTCACCCGCTGCGCACATAATAATCACTGTGCCACAATACAATGCTGACGCACCGGAGTTGAACAAAATCCACTCCGCTAATGCAATCGCGGTGTCGCAACCGAACAAGTATCGCGTCGCGTTACTTGTTCGATTGCGATTCACTAAAGATAAGCAGTAGGGAAAAAGGATGGGTGAGAATTTGAACGTGGAAAGGTGTCAATAATATGGGTCGAGACCGATCGTCGGGCGAAAAAATGGACCCGCATCTTAATGGTCCTTTTTTTGGTGCGGCCATTGTCCTTATTGTTGACCCCCTAATTTACTGAAGGTACATTGTTATCAGGCCGCTCTCGAGTGCGACATTTCTCGGAACGATTTCTTCCCGTGTGACGTGGATTCCCGCGAAATACACTTCCAAGAAAACCAAGTATCCGCGGATGACAAATAACTATAGGTCGGTCCGAATCAAAATCGACCCGCGACGCAGATTACCGTTCAGGCATATGAATTACATTATTTTTTTATTTTAAAACATAATTATGATATTTAGTAATGATTAGTTTGGGTCAATGATTGGCAAATTTATTCAGTCCATAGATAAAACTATGGTCCCCGTTTTCGGCCCATCTATCATTCTGAACATATCTATGGCCGCGGCCGAAAAATAACGATACATTTTGAATTTCTCCATTCTCGCATTGGCCAGCATCAAGCTACAATCTCTGTATTCATTCATCGACCCTGCTACCTTTATTCGCTACCACCCTGGACGACGATTTCGGACCTGCTCTTTAGCGTCTCGTCTCGCCACAGAAGCGAACAACCTGTTTTGTTTTTCCGCGCTCTTGTACGCAACAAGTGGTCCTTCTATACGAATTTTCGCTTCGCCGATCTCCACCGCGCCGCAACATGTCACGACCGTTTGCTTCGTCATTCGGTGCCTGCGGTACTGAGGCCGCAGGAGGCGCGCCTGCCGCGCCGCGGCCGCTCGGTACGGCGCAGTCGCCGCTTCAGGACGACGCGAGAGAGCGGGTCCGCGACCATACGGACCCGATGGCGATGATGGCCGCCGTGTTCTCGGAGACCATCCGGTTATCGCGGGCGGACGAGAGCCCTCGGTCCCGCCTGAGCCGAGAGAATCCGCCCCTGAACGCCGTCGTCGCGCGGGAATCACGCGCGAAGGACCCGGTGCTGTTAAGCGGCGACCCGTCAGACTGGCGGGCGTCCGAGGTGCAGTACGACCGGTCAGCCGGCCTGCGCGCCCCGACGGTAGCCGGGAGCCTCCAGACTTACAAACGATTAAAGCGGATGCTGAAGCGCGTGAGTAACTATCCGCGCCTCGCCGAGGACACGACCGTAGAGGTGATCGTGCACTACGCGTTGGCGATCCGTAACGTCGTCGTCACCGCCGATGGCCTCGAAGGCGATTACCTGGCGTCGCCGCTGCTCCTTAGTGAAATGGTGGGCAGGCTGCCCATGTGCTGGAAGTCACTCTGGATGCTATCGTGGGTGGGTCAAGCCAAGTATGCCACCGTCCACGACTTCTCGGCCTGGCTGACAAGATTGACCGCGGTGGCGCCGTACGCCGGGTGCCTGGACTGCAGCCAAGAGGTGCGGCGGAGCGACCGGATGCTCGTCGCGAGTGCGGCCGATACGAGCGAGCGGCTGTGCGCGGTGTGCCGGTCGGTCCAGCACGGTACCGCCGCATGTGTTGACTTCGCCCGAAAATCGCTCGCGGACCGGTGGACGCTGGCGCGCGATAACGGCGTCTGCTTTGCATGCTTGGTTATTGAAGAAAACTAACAATATGTATTTGTTGCTCTTCTTCAAGTTTCCAAATTTCAGAAACATCCACCTTAAATAATGCACCACCAGATATGTTGTTGATGAAAGAAATAGGAACGAACCCAGCTATATTGAAAAATGACGTATATTGAATAAAAATTCTAAATTCACTACAATCAATTTTTCATACAAAAATGAATTAATATAATTAAGTCTCCTTAATATGTATAACAAAATTATATAAATGTATCCATTGCGTTTAATATCACATTATTTTTAATTTTACCACTATTTTTTCTGATAAAAGCATTGGGTTTAGACAATTCTAAGCCAATTGCTTAATAAAAGTTTTACGGTGACTACGCTTGTTTGTTCTCCACTCTGGATATTTTTGGACCTAAAGAATATTAGCATTTAGAGCTGCAATATCGAATAATTCGAAAAGACCATCGTCTTGTAGCCACCACACAAATATTTCTTAGTCATTTTATCGCCCGTATCGAAAACACCGGGCACCGATACCGCCAGTGCCGGGCGAAGCGATGCGGTGTGAGCGGGTGCCGTTCGCCACACCACAGAATGCTGCACGGGGCGCCGGCCTCGGCATCGACATCGACACGCCGCCTGAGACGCCGATGAGCGCCTGGAAGCAAATCGAACATATGATAGGCGAGGCGCCCGCAAAGAGTGCAAGCAGATAAAACCGGGCGGTCGCCCATGAATAAATAAATAAGTTATGTTAGTATTTGTTGTTTTATGTTCAAGTTCTCCTACCTCTTACGTATGTAACCATAATATTTGGGAAATAAATATATAATCTATTATGACATCCAGTATATCTGTGTTCTCCCCCCCCCCCCCTACTCAAATGATTCTACTTTCAATTTATCTATCGAAGCGAGCATCATTAGGTTGTGGATATAGCAAGCTAAAACTTATTTTTCTTTCGATTTAGGTTTGATGATAATACAGGCGGACCTCGACTTTCGTACGATTCGCTATTTCGTACATTTTTATTCTGAATTTAAAAAACACACACGATCGGTTCGTGCTTCTAAGTTATCATTTCGCAGATGTACGATGCCGATCCTTTATTATTGCACGTATAATTACACTGAGAATATTGAAATAGTTTATTTCCGGTGTGCGCGAGCCATCATTTATTGGGCTTCCTTTATGACTGCATGAATAATTGGATTGTGAACACGAATAATGCCCCAGAATGTGAAAGCGCGTGACATTTCAACGATCTTTTCTGATTGTAAGAATAATTGCGCTGTGAACGTGAAAACAGTTTCTCTCGTGTGCCACATGACTATTTAAGGTTCCTTCCAGATCGCACTGTGAATATGAAAGTAGTTTTTCTCCAGAGTGCGTAAGGAAATGTCTATTCAAGTCTCCTTTCCGATTGCACGAATAATTGCATTGAGAACATGAAAACAATTTCTTACGAATGCATGACTTTTTAAGTTTCCTTTTAGAATTCACGAATCACGGCCCAGGGGCCTACATTAAGAGATTTAAAAAAAATTATAATGTACGAAAAAGAAACGGCGTGCTCTTGATAATTTTATTATGGAGTAAATTCTCTTTCATATACTTTTTACTAGGTATTTTTTTCCCTCTTCTTTCGTACATTTTTGAGGAATCCATCATGTACGAAAGTCGAGGTCCGCCTGTATTCTTTCTACTTGTGACATTTCAGTTATTGTAATTATTATATTGATAAGACGCCAACTTGAGAAAAGAGGATCATTCAAATGGGCTCAGTAAAAGAATTATTGTATCGACGTTCATATCTGATATATCGTATCGGTTCTTGTTGGGGGGTATCCTGTCAACCGTTTGGTGTTGCGGTGGTCGATGAGGTACCGAGAATTGGGGGCCGGTGTATTCTGCGCATGTCTAGCTTTATCGAAGTTTACTTGAAGAACCCTCCAGATTGTTGTTTGAGAATTCTGCCTACTATTACACGTTTTACGGGGCTGATTGCTTCCATTTTGAATACGAAGAGTTATTGCATTGTTTTATGACTATTAAATATTCATTTATTGGGCGATTTTAGGAAAAATTGATTTTCATTTTATTACGGGTTGCGCATTGGGTAGTGGTTTGTTTTGAATGTCACTGCACTTTAAAGTTTGAATGTCACTATTATAGATTTGTATGAATTTTCAATGTAGTTTATTTGGGGGCATTGAACACTGAATAGTTTTAAGTATCTGTATAGATAATGGCGGGCCCGACTCGGGAGTTGTGGCTACAGCTGAGGACAACTCACGCTTGCGGGTAAATTGGCTGCGACGGAACGTGCAAACACATGGTTGATTTTAAAATCTTCTGTTGTGTGATCGGGCAGAGTCGATCGGACAGATGTTGGTTAAAATCCTCTCAAAATGAAGCACAATAATCTAATCACTCTTTGTCAGTATATTTTAAGTATATGAGAGTTTTAACGAGCACTAGACCATTCACTAGACCCATGAAGAGTAGTAAAGTCAGCCTTGGACCTTGATAGTGTGATACAGTAACCGATTTAATATAATCGTACGCGCTTATCCATACGATCTCTCAAGTTTATCTTCGTAATAATCATGTATATTCGTAATCAGCGCGAGAAAACGGTTTCTTTGCTGTGTGAGTAACATCGTGGTTTAAATTTCCTTTACTTTTACATGTATACGGACATTCTGAACATGAAACCGGTTTCTCTCCAGAGAGAGTAAATAAATGTTTTCTTGTAAAGCTTTTCCGATTACACGTATATGTGCACTGTAAACATGAAAACGATTTCTCCTCAATGTGAGTAAGTATGTGGCTGTTTAGGTGGTCCTTCTGATAATACGAATAAGTGCACTATGAACATGAAAACGGTTTGTCCCCAGAGTGCGTGAGTGTATGACTTCTTAATGCGCCTTTCTGATTACACTAATATGAGCACTCTGAACATGAAAAGACTGTCTCTCCAGTATGACTAAGCATATGGTTTTTAAATGTTTTTTCGATTACATGAATATGAGCATAGTGACCATGAAAATGGTTTCTCATCAGTATAAGTAAGTTTTTGTCTGTCTCTCAAATCTCACTTCTTTTTACAAGTATAAATGCATTTCGAACATGAAAACGGTTTATCTGCTTTGTGGATAACCGCGTGTCTTCTTAACTTGCTTCTGTTATTAAATTTATATGTACAGCTTGAGCATGGAAATGATTTATAGATTTTTGACATCTCCAATTCTGGCTCCTTTCCAGAGATAGTCGCGGGCACAGTTAGGTTTGCCAAAACAGAATCTTGTAGTCTGAAGAAATCTGCAAATAAAGTACATTAGTTGTATGGTGGAATCGTTGTTATCAATAATTCTCTGCTGATTCTGCCAGTTCAGGACACTTTAGACCCCCACTACGTGAAATCAGACAACTATGCATTGGATGCATCCTGAAATACAAACCTGTTCTTGCATGGCCCAGACCCAACGATGAATACCACTGCCCACTTTAGCGAAAATCTTTATATCATTTGTGCTAAGTTGAAAGATGGCGAAATGAAAGCAGATAGATATGTCGTTTATATAGATTATGAACAGCAACAGACCTAGCAAGAGGAACTCTCGAGGAGATCCGATTTGAGACCGCCAATGACCACCGCTTGAGGGAATTATTTGTGACCAACAATATAAGGCATGTTCTATCAATGTCAGGCTCAGGTTTAATGGTGACTACCGATACTCTGATACTCTCTCTCTGATAATACTCTGAATTATTATGTACCAAAGAATGCAGGCAGACGCCAGACACTCTGAATACTGCGACGTATTCCAAAACACCTTATGTTTCTGCGTTCCGCTCTCTTTTGAATAACTTATTATACAAATATATATACATACTAAGTTAATGCTTACTGTTGTATATAATATATTTATTCTTAAAATGCAGTAAATGTTTCTGATTAATGTTTCAATATACCTGATATGTGACTAATTAATGACTCAATATGCTGTAAACTTTTACCTAATGTTTGTTATTCAATTTTAATGTGCTATACTCATTGTTTCTTAATAAATAGAGGAGAAAAAAAACATTTAACTTTGAGCTAAAAAATTAATCTATACCGCATTCAAATTATGGATACAATAGACCCGCGTTGCTTTGCTTCGTCGAGAAGAACTGGCACGAGAGCAACCACTATCTATAATAGTTCCAGGTAATGGTGGGTCATTCCTATCAATAACTTATTAAAACAATTAGGGTAAGGTTTATATTACACGTCAACCTTATCAAGTGCGAGCATTTTACTTCACAAACTACCAATCTAAAAAACCAAATTCTTATCGGTATGCTGGTCAGTCTTCATAGAGTTCTCGAAACATCCCTCTTTTATATCAGGGAGTGATTTTTCCATATTTTTTATATATATTTCTCTTTCATCGCTACTCTCGGCCGAAGACCCTATATTCACCTAATATAGAATATTCACCGAATCCTGGCTTGTTTGGAAAAAGAACATGATCCATGGTTTTAATACGTCCCATAAAAATAAACTTAAAAATACTGCGATCTAGAGACGTCAACGAAGGATAACCATAAAGAAAATAGATTCAAGCCATGAGACGGCTTCATGAGCAGCCGGTGAAAATGTACAAAATATTATTCTCCATCGACTCCTACTTATGTAAGAGTTGTTTTCGCGGTGAATATAATTTACACAAGAGTTAAGTTCAATAATTAGTTCAACTAATTAGTTCATTACCATCTTTATTCGCGATATAATCATTTTGCTCACACTAAATTTACATGTTGAAGAGTTTAGCTTCTCGCCTTCTCATTTCTTAATGCTTGCAATCCACTCTCGTGGAGGCATGGCAAGAGAAACCGAGCACGAGAATGTGCTGAGGCTCTCGGCTTGCATCGCCTATACTCGTGTCGACTTGTGCCGTCTGCTCTCACCATGGGTGTACAGCCAGCCCTCGGTTTCTCTCGTTTCATCTTGCCTCGCCTCGTCCACTCTCCGTTTTTGCACGGGGGGGAGAGCGAGAGCACAGTACATTCTTATCACGTGTCTTGATTTTTAACATTGTTTGATGCTAGCAGTCCGCTCTTGCCGAGACTTCTCGGGAGAAGCATTTGCCGAGATTCTACTAAATTAGAGAAGAATTTACTTAATACTTTTTAAATAATTTGTAGTAATTATAATTAGGAACCTAAGTATATTTTCAATACTTTGTAGTTACGTGAAAAAAAGTTATCAAAATATAATAATTAAGAGCAGTCGCCCAAGAAAAGCCTCCAGGATTTCATAAGTAAACCATACTGGTTTATAAAGGTCATCAACACTCGCTTCTGATTTGATGGAAGCTTTCACAACAGTTTTGTCAGTCGATGTAGGTAAAGCCCAATAATTGCCCGCAGCTCCTGTACGGGAGCAAATATGTTAAAAGATGATGAAGAGTAAGAACAAAAAGTGAAAATGACGAAGATAAATTTTCTAAAAAGAAGTATCATAACTGGTTTTCCATATAAAGTGAATATAAATATGATGAATAAGACTTGCTGGACACAATACACTTTTCTCAATCTACAGAACTTTTAAAAACAAATATTACTTAAATATATTCCTTAAGACTTCTGTTTTATATTTGCAGTGTAACATGCTCTAACATAAAATATCTCTGGTCTGAAAACATTCAATCGTGTTATTGATGAAACCTTCCAAGCAACAGACACAGACTTTGAGCAAGGTCTTTTAGATGAAGCATGAAATCCTACAAATCAATCTTTTTACGACGACGGACCGACACTATTATATATTTTCGTATGTGCCATTTATCTCCTTCCCGTGTTAACCCGTATATTCTGCGTAGCTCGAGGACTTTGAGTGCTCGCTTCTGGCATCGGTAAGGGTTCAACGTTCTGGGCTGTAAATCATCACAGGTAGAGTTTTCACTTTACCTTTGCTCGCTAATGTAACACTAATGTATAATACTGCTACTGTATACATCGATAATGTTTTCGAAATATTTTTTTAATATTAATATTAATAGGAATTGTTGACTTTATACTCATACTCTGCAGATGAAACAAACTAATTTGATATGAAATAAACTTGACTAATTATTGTATTCACCATAGTTGGGATTCGTGACTATATAGTTTTATGAAATAGTCGGAATAAAAGAGCCCTGTGGCCATTTATTGTGTTAATTTGAGTAACTTTGTACAAATATTTTTAAAAATGATAGTATATTTGATATGATATATGGTATGATAGTATATACAAGACGTGTTATTTTTATGCACTAACACTTTCATAATAATAAGTTTATGTTAATTTGAACAAATTCTATGCATAATTGCATAATGTAGAATTTCACACTTCCATATTTGTCACCAAACAACATTCAGACACTGGTCTGTCACTTCATCCCGACATTGTTGCAAAGGAGTTTCCCTTCCGGAGAATTCTTTAGTTGAGGTATTACTGTACTGATGGAATACAAATAGACAATATTACAAATCAATTAGCACAATTCAATTTCTATAAATATTAGTGAAAGGATGTGCCACCTTGATGGTGGGATATGCAGAATACTAGTGAAGATGAGTTCTGGTTCTGACTATCTACTACTACACTACTAGTTTGGTCCCTTCTGTGACGTCTATCTTCCATATATTGATTACTTTGACCACCACAAAGGATTTTAGGTGATCACGCTAGACCAATTCTATTCAAAAATATTGCAAACTTACATTTGAAATACTTGATTTACATACTAGTTTTAATTATCATTATTAAATATGTTAATTATTACACAGAGCAGTTTCTTTCATTATTGCAGTGGGAAGATTTACTAGATTAAGAGGTCTCCTAGGGGTACCTTATTGAGGCGATAGACCTTTGGCTTTTCCAGGACAGGGGGAAGAAGATGAGAAAAGTTATATTTAATTTTAAATTATTTTACATTACATATATATATATAGATTTTAAAAAAAGCATTACCTATCTTTCAAATGGAAGAATACTTTTTTAAAGAAGTGACTATGTAAATACGAGCTATATATGTAACAATAATAATTCAAGAAAATGTTACAATCAATACAAAGATATTTTTATACAAAGCATAGACAATTAAAAACATTAAATAATTTACACATTACAAATGTATTTATTTGTAATATGTTAAAAGAAAACATTAATATGCTTACATATAAATATTAAACATAGCAGATTTATAGAGGTATAAAGTAAACATATAAAAAATATTTTGGTAAGTAATAAATAAAATATTAATAAAAAATAAAATAATACCAGTTGAAATAACAATAAGCAGAGATATACTAAAAATTGATCTCAGTCGTCTCTTAAAAATTGACCACTTTTGATACAATACGTCAACGAATTTTCAGTATTCATTATCTAGTTTGTGCAACCTGCGTGATGGTGAGGGAATGTGAAAGCCGTTCCTGTTATTTTCCCAATTCTGGAAACCAAATATATCAAAATCCTGCTATTCAATGAATCCTGAGAGAATTGATGCAAAAAAATAGATTTAATTTAACGTCAAAGAATCTGAATAATTGATATTGCATTTTCTCAATGATTTCTCATCAGACTACAACACAAAATGTGTACAGAAATTAGAAATCTCCAGCAATTCTCAATATGAATCCGAAGTTAATCGCTTCATATTTATTAGTGGAATGCGATATAAAACCTATTTTTTCATATAAGATGTTAAACTAACAATAATATGTATCCAAATAGAGCCAAGTTTAATCTTCATCCTTCTACCGTCTAGAGTGCGCTTAATCTGTTTTCCTGTGCCAAGGGGTCGCGGACCAACTTCCATATTGGACAATACATTCAAAAGATTTATGCACATCGAGGCAGTAAAAAACATGCACATACTCCCAATCGAGTGTGAAGAGTTCAGTAGGTATTGCTGAGTGACTCCAGTATGGAATCTGAGAAGACGCGGAGGAGCAGTAACATCTGTATGTCTCACGCGCCAACTGTTTTAAGACTGGTCCTATCCAGCTTCGAATTTAAATCATCGAGTTCAGTGCCGTTTGACTCGTATACTAGCTCGTAACAAAACACGGCACTCGTATATTGTCAAGTGCGTTAACAAATAACTCTGCAGCTATTGCTCCAGTTATGATACCAATGTTAGATTTGAATGCATAATTATTTGAAAATGCCGTGAATCAGAAACATGATGAATTATCTGCATTTTAAAGGACAAACCGTAATTATTAATTTAATTCTAACAACATCTACGGCCGAACCTCGAAGCTGCACTCCGAATGGCTGCTAAATAAAACTCTCAACAACCAAAAAATCTATGGTTGCCGGGTAAAACTTCTTAAGTCATTATTTCATCGAATGTTAGATATTGATAGCACCTACCAAAAATATCATGATGCCCTTTTTTGCATATATTTGTCCAGATCAATAGATACCTAACAAAATAAATACGGGTGATGAAAATAATCACATTTATCTCTATAAAACTGGGTAAATTTATTAATGTTCACATTGCAGAAACGTGTTTTTGTTGTTTTGCAAGCTAACCGGCAATTATTAAATTAATTATTATCATCATTGCAACAGGCCAAGCTTTTGAATCGCTTAAATAGTTTAACATAAAATCGGGAAACGCTTATTACTTTGCTTTACGGAAATTTCTGTCATCGAAGTTGTTGTCACATTTAAAGATTAAACTGAATATAACACTTATACGGATCAAATTTCGAATTCACCGCTATCTCAGCCGGCATCGATGCTAGCGACATATCGTTGCCGGCTGCTGCTACAGGTCTGGCCCGATTCCTTCACCGTCGAGCTCTCTCCTGTTTCATCGCCGCGCTACGGCGGTCTTGCCGGCCCACGCGCGCCGAGCGAGACCGCCGACTCGCTTCACTTCATAATTCACGCGCACCTCCTGCATCTTCATTCATTTCTTTCATTCTATCTGCGTTCCTTGTTCATTACACTTTCATTTAACTGCCGACTTAACCCCCAAACACTGATAACATCGACCGTTTTATACGGGTGTGAAGTTTAGCCTCTCACTTTAGTGCAAACAAATCTTAAAGTAAAGTTTTGTGCAAGTTTTACGGCCCCATACGTGATTAACTAATCGGAGAATGGAGGATGTTAAAGAACCTGAAACGTCTGAAACGATATACCGCCTTAGATATCATGAGAAAAGTGAAAGCTGCATTGGGATGGACATGTAACCAGAGTATATGAGGCACAAAGTTCTCATATAGATCGAGACAGGCCTGCAAGAGATAGGCGGTTGCCTGGAATAGATCAAAAAGAAGAAGATTAACCAAAAATTTATGGTTGGAGTTTATTCTCATACGGAATATGATACCGCTCACGCTACGATTGAAGTAAAGACAAAAAAGACTTCCATGGGGGTACATCATCTATGAGATTGGGCCCAACTTATTCAGTCCATTGGAAAGGATGTAATACTAAAGGTGACAGAAATGAAGTAATTTCTTTGATTTCAAATCAAAGAGTTGCACCTTAAAAATAAAAACTACAACAGTGAAAAATAATGTGGTACAATGTATGGGAAATTATGAAGCTCCCGAGCAGCAATACTCGAGGTTTCCAGTGACAAGGGAAAAGAATAAGGATTTTGTAAGTAGTCGTAAATCTTACATTTCACGAATATTACAAAGATTTGAATCAAAATTACCTAATTTACTTCATTGAAAATTAACAATAGATTAAGGATCACTTTGGTGGTTTGGTCATGTGGAACGAATAGTTGAGGAGAGAATGGTAATAAATATATATGACGCAAGTGTTGTCACCAGAAACAGAGGATGTCCGCGGAAGATTTGGCACGATCAGGTACACCAGATACTAGAACATCTTCCACGACCATCGTCCTGGTAGAAGCTTTAATAATCGACGAGCTTGTGAGAGAAGATGTATGAATGTGGATGAGGTGAGAAATGTTTGGATTGAGATTGAGGTGCATCAGGACAGAAAATCAGTAAATTAGTAAAAGATAGATACTCTTGAAAACCATACAGAATAAAATTAAAATAATATAAGAAGTAAATTTAAATGCATAATAATATAATTAAAAATCTGGTCTACTAAACAATTAAAGGAATCTAAATAAACTAAAGTAATGAAAAATAAACTTTCAAAGGCCATTTTGAAAATTGCTATAATCGGCATCGGCAAATATCGATAAAAATCTCAGTTTCAACAAAATTAACTTAAGAGGTTTTCCCCGCGAACCACAGAAATAACGAACCATAGAGGAATATTAAATATAACCGGCGCCAGAAAGACAACCTACCGGCGTCCGGCTGCGTCCGGCAGTATATCTCTTATCTATGCGTCCGGCTCACGGATTCCAGTTGTCCATTGTCGCGCTAGATCTCATACGGTGAAGCTAAGTCAAACGCGGGACGAAGTCGTTACTTATTTGACTTTCTGCATTGTAAGTTTTGCTACAAACTTTTGTTAAACAGAATAATTGATAATGTCAATCGGTCAGTTGTTTGAGTCGCGTCGTGTTCGGAGACCCTCGGACCGAGGCGGATTCGCTCGTGGCGTGTTTTGAATTCGAAAAATGGCGAAAAAATAAATATTTACGAAATTATCTCGAGTACCGCCGCGCAGACGGTGAGACCTCGATCGCATCAGGCAGCCTGGGATGGTGCAGAAGGATGTGGCAGCCTGTTCTTCGGCTGCTTCGTCGGCGAGATTTGCCAAGGGAAGTACTTTGTGTAATATATTTCGCTCAACCGATATCATGCTACTGGCGACCTGTTCTCAACAAACGCTGTTTTAATACAATTACCTTTATTTGTGCATCAATCCAAGATTTTTATTTATATCGAACTTTTTAAAAACGCACGAAGCTTCAAAATAACAAGGTAACAATAACATATTATTTGACTTGTACCAGCGAGCGGTGGTGTATATAGAAGTGTCATTGTTAACCCTGGTCCCGTTCCGTGGTGGCGGTGGAAGTGTTCATCAACTTGCTCGGGGATGTGTTGGCTTGCTTCGGTCGAGTGAAAGAAATCTGCTCGGACCCTAGCGGGAGCAATTTGAGGCGACCACTTTTTGTTTGGTTGGCAACAATAAGTTAAATAAAAATTTAAAATATTATAATACTTCTATATTTTATAGTAGGTGATTTACCAAAATTAATATTAAATTCGAAACCAAAAATACTTCGCGAGGATCAAAATAATCCCTTCACATAAATTTAATATATCAATATTACACACAATTATATTAATATTACAAAATGAAAAGTCGAACACACTAATTCGACTATTCTTCGAAATCTAATATTCTACCGAGACGTGTGGAAATAGAAATTTATTTTAATATGAAGTCTTATTTATATGTATATTCCTTTTTATATTAAGTACGCGGATTGACAACCACCATAAGGTACAAAACGACGAAAAATCTATCAGCTAATTGATAGTCGATGATAAGAATCCGCGAGTCGAGTTGTTCAGGCAACAATCTGTTCAATCACGTGATACCTAATCACACGAACTAGCTTAAAAATAAATAAATAATAATTGTACGAAAACATCGAGAACATGAAAGCTAGAACGAAATCAGTTCTTTAAAAATTAATCAATCTTCGACTTAGAAATGAAGATGTACCAAATATTTTAGAATGAATAGATATTAATGTTCTTTATTCTAAAAGTAAATTAGTTTTTATACTATTTAATTCCTAAGTTAGTGAATATACCTCATGTGTTCCGTACAGGAAACAAGAACTGTATACAGGGTGGTTCGCCGGTCCGCTCTGGTATCTCGAATGCGATTATCTGCAGCGTGGTGCAGCGGTCCAGGGGGGTAGCAGCCGATGTCGTGGTGATTTTCCGGGTCCGTGTCCAAAGTCGTAGCAGAAGTCAGGAAGCCAGAAGATCCAGTAGTTGTAGTTATAGCAGGGGTCCAAAAGATGAGGTGAAATACTTGACTTTGACTTTGATTTACTGGCAATCAGGGTACCGGGTCCGCTGGACCCCTTGCCCCTTCATCATGAAGTATGCCTTAATGGCCATGGGTTTAGTGAAATATTATTATTTATTAAAGGAAAATAAAGTTTTATTGCTTTAGGAAGGTTTTTAGCCTATCCTAACAGGGCGCACGAGTACCTGCAGTGTGACGCACGTGATTTTAATGCCTCTTACGCGAGGACTGTCTTGGGACGTTTTATTTTCGAGGGGATGGTTATATCGTAATTTGCTAGCGAATTGATCGTAGGGTTGTGGTGCTTGGGTAGTCCCGCATAAAAACGCTTGGAGATCTGTTTGATGTGCTCCATGACGGGGAGTATGCCGGCATCGTGGTGTAGTTGGGTGACCCTGATCCACTTTGGGGCCCTCAGAGCTAATCTGATGACCTTATTTTGGAAGGTCTGAAGTTTTATCATGTGTGTTTTGACCGCGTGACCCCAGATGGGGGCTGCGTACAAGAGTTGAGGCCTAAGGATGGCCTTGTAGATGAGGAGCTTGTTGTCGGGGCTAAGTTTGCTCTTCTTGCCCATCAATGGATACAGTGCGCAGAGTGCACGTGAAGCAGCGCCTATTTTGTCTTGGATATGTTTGCTCCATGTGAGTTTGGAGTCCAGCGTCACACCAAGGTATTTGATGTGGCTGGTCCAGGGGATGTTCTCTCCAAACATTTTTATGTGGGGTTTGTCGCGTTTGGAACGGGGACGCTTTCTCGAGAATAGAGTCGCGGCACTCTTTGACGGGTTTATTTCGACTCGCCACTTCTTGCACCAATCCTCTAAGAGGGTGGCTTGTCGTTGTACGCGGCGGATGGCTAGCGTCGGTTTCATCGAGGTTGCTAGGTAGGCGGTATCGTCGGCGAATTGCGCGACCGCCGTGTTTGGGTCTGTGGCTGGGGAAAGATCGTGAGAGAAGACGTTGTATAAAAATGGGGACATGATGGAGCCTTGCGGGACTCCTGCTAAAAGTGCTCTGAGGGAGGATAGGATACCATTTAATTTGACTCTAAACCTCCTACCGGATAGGAAGCTTGCAATCATCTTAATTAAGGCGAGTGTGAACCCGGCGAGGTCAACTTTGTAGAGGAGGCCGTTATGCCAGACTCTATCAAAGGCTTTAGATACGTCTACAGCTAGGACTGCCGTGTATGACTTATTATTAATGCCATTGTTAATCTGCTCGACTACGCGGAGGAGCTGGTGGTACGTGGAGTGATTTCGCCTAAAACCGTGCTGAAAATTTGGGATTAGGGAAATACTGTCTGCATATTCGGTGAGTCGATTTACTATAAGTCGTTCAAGGATTTTACCCGTGCAGGGGAGGAGACTGATGGGGCGATGGTTTTGGGGGACGGTCGGATCCTTACCCGGCTTCGGGATGAGAATCACATCTGCAACTTTGAACGCGGTAGGGAAGTAACTAAGGCGAAGGGAGG
Source organism: Eubasilissa splendida (assembly GCA_031772225.1). Lineage (NCBI taxonomy): Eukaryota > Metazoa > Arthropoda > Insecta > Trichoptera > Phryganeidae > Eubasilissa > Eubasilissa splendida. The sequence goes on along the minus strand of CM062854.1, from coordinate 31,645,825 downwards.
CGTTGCAGATGGCTGTGAGGGCACAGCTTGCTTTGTGGGGGAGGTTTTTGAGAATTTTATTGGGGATCGCGTCGGGACCTGCGGCTTTTTTCGTTTTAAGTTTCTTAGTAATTTTCGCGATCTCTTGTGGGGTGGTGAATTTGATTCGCGGGCCTTCAGTCGGTCTGTTGAGGAGGGCGTGGACGTGGTCGTCTACTTTCTTGGTAAACGTGTCATCGGTAGATTTGTTTAAGGTAAATTGCTCTTCAAGGCTGTCTGCGAAGGTCTCGGCCTTATCTGCAGCGGAGTACACAGGTCCGTTGGGGCCTTGAAGAGGGGTTGTATACGTTTTGGGTTTACGTAGAGATTTAGCGACTTTCCAGTACGCATTACGGTCGCCGTCTACTGTAGTGATAAATTCTTCCCACTTTTCGTTGGAATATGCTTTGGTTTCTAGTTTTATCCTGGCTGATAATTGGTTGTAACGTTGGCGGTCGGCGGGAACGCCGTATCTTTGCCAGTCTTTCCGAACGCGGTTTTTTTCCCTAATAAGATCTTTGATCGTTTCGGGGATGTCGGAGCGTTTAGCGACCACTGGGGATGTGGTTGTGGCTTCTTTGACTGCGTCGATGATTGTTTTAGTGAAGTTTTCTACTTCTTTATCGATGGCTCTAGTGTCTGGGATTGAGATGGGGATTTTAATGTTTTTCTCTATTATTATCGGGACTTTTTGCCACTGGACTTTATCTCTGACGGCCGCTAGTGGGGACAAGGGGATGGATCCGTCTGAGATTGTTAGGAGGACCGGGTAGTGGTCAGAGGTTAGTTCATGGATGGTCTGGAGTGAGTACACTGGGGAAGTGCCCTTGAGGATTATGACGTCCATGACGTCGGGCATACCCGCGGCGTAGGGATAGAAGGTTGGGGTTGTGGGTGCATCTACATGGATGGGTTTTTTCTGATGGTACTCGAAGAGTTCGGTGCCTTTTTTGTTATTACTACAGCTGTGCCAAGCTCCGTGTTTGGCATTTAGGTCGCCTGCGACTATTGTGGGAATGTTGTCCGCTAGCAAGAGGTTGTCTAATTCTTTGGTTAGTAGTGGCTTACCCGGCGGGCTATAAGTTGCTATTAGTTTGAGTGGGCCTTCGTTTAGGGTGTTTATTATTACCGCGGTGGATTCTATGTTTACGGTGGTGGGGCTGGTGACAAAGCAATGGTCAATAGAGGATTTTACTAGTATCGCGGTGCCGCCACCTCGATTCCGAGTACGGTCAGTCCTGTATATTATATAATTTGGTATATATACTTTCAAGTTCGGTTTGAGCCACGTTTCGTTCACTAGGAAAACGTCGATGTTGTGTTTGAAGAGGAAGCCCTCCACTTCCAGTTTATTTGTTCTTAATTGGCCGTTGGCGTTCCAGAACGCCGCGTTTAGGTGGTTTGGTTGGAATTTTCTTCTAGCCATTTCGTTGGATTAAAAGTGATTTTAAATCGTTTATCATCGTCGTGGCCGTTCTCATAAATTCTTGCATCTGCAAGATGGCCGAAGTGATGGCTTCGTTTGGGACTGGTTGAGCCTCGCTTCGCGGCGGCATGGGTCTTCTAGAGTCTTGGCGAGCGTCATGCTGCTGACTCTGGTGGTTATTTGCTGAGGGCATGGGGTGATGTCTTTGGGGTTGGGGCTGGGGGGGTCTTTCCAGTCGCCATTGTTGAGATTGGGGCGGGGGGTGGTTTGCTTGGGGGGTGGTGGGGGGGCGGTTTTGGTGGGTGGTGGTAGGGGGGTGGTTAAAGTGGGGGTTGAAGTGGGGGTTGTAGCGGGGGTTGAAATGGGGGTTGAAGTGGGGGGGGGGGGGTCTACGATTTGCGAATGGGGGTGGGGGGGGGGCTCTACGCGAGGGTGTGTATGAGCTATTGGCGGGTGGCATTAGGGGGGGGAGGGGACCGCGTGTTGTGTCGCTGTATGAGCGACGGTTATCTCGGAGGCGGTTCTGTTGCCTCTGTTGGTTCTGCCTGTTGGAAGGGTGGGCAGGACAGCCTTTATAGCTGGCAGGGTGGGGGCCCTCGCACAGCGCGCATTTTGCGGGAGTGTCCCTGGGTTTTGAACACTCGGCTGTCGCGTGTTCACCGGCGCACTTGACGCACCTCGGTTTGCCGTAGCAGCAGGTCGAGGAGTGGCCGTGGGCCTGGCAGCGGAAGCACTGCCCTTGACGCGCTCTGGCTCGGAGACGTTCGACTGTCACCGTGAATTTCAGAACGAACTTCAGGTCGGAGAAGATTTTCTTCGCCGCGTCATTCTTGGTTAGGTTAACTAACATGAGGGGGAGGGGGGCTCTGGAGGGTCCCATCTTCATCCTATGGACGGATAGGACCGGGTACGAGAGCAGATACCTCTTGAGAGATACCTCTAACGACTACTTTTAGAGGCTTGTCCTCTGGGAGACGGAAGGAGTGGAACTCAATCTTCTTTTCGTTGAGGATTTTGGAGAGGCGGTTGTAGTCCATAGGGGACTTTGTTTGTAAGTTAATTTGGTTTCCGCGGTGTTTGGCTATGCAGTCAATTCCGCGGTCGATTGTAATGTCGAGGATCGCCTCGTAGTCGCCCCTGCGGTGGAGGACTATGGGCGGGACCCTCTTGAATGAAGTTTGGGTTTGGGGCTGGCTACTGGCAATGGTTGGAGAGGGGGGGGTGGGGGAGTGGGGGGGGGCGGGGGAGTTGTCGGCTGCGGGAGCCAGACGCTTCTTCGGGGGGGAGGTGGGTACCGGAGTGGTTTTACTCACGGTGGGTTTGGTGGGGGTAGAGGGGGGGGTGGGGCGGGGGGAGCCAGCTGGTTTCGGGCTTTCGCGTCCGCGTTTTCTACGTGCTGCTACGACTTGCCAGTCCATCCCCTCTTGGGATGTGGACGGCTGGGGGTTGGGGACGGGATGGTTGTATTTTTGGTTTACCATTGTCCTTCTATACTCTGCGTCGGAGGAGAGGCTGCCTGAAGGGCTGCGTGACCTTCCGGTCAGGGTGTCGCTAGATGATGACGAACTGGAATCCGTGCTCAGTCGCCTAGCTACGCGGCGGGGGGGGGGGTGGGGGGTGGGGAGATATTGTCTTCGAATAGGGCGCGGGCTATTTTAATGGCGTGCGCCGATTCCTCTAGGGTGAGGGTTTGGCCAATCCGGTTGGCGAAGAATTCTTTGAGGTCGTCCTCCATGGTTGGGGAGTTGTCTTGTGTAAAGACTTCTCCTGCCAGGAGGGATGGGGCGGGGGAGGTGGGGGTGGGGGTGGGGGTGGCTGGGGACTGCACCATCTTAAGGATGGGGCGGTTCCTTTTGACTATGAAATTAATTTTGCTTTTGGGTTCGCGTTTTGGTGGTGGAGGTTTCGTTTGATTGTGCGGGATGATGTAAAATTATTGGTAGTGGTCGGGAGCAGATTGGTATTTGAAGTAGTTAACGTTGGGTTTAAGTTCTGAATTTAAAAGAAAAAGAAATAAATTTAAAAATAAAATTGTTAATTTAAAAAAAAAAATTTTTTTAAATTTTTGTGGTCCCGGCGAACTGATGGTCACCCGACTCGATGGTCGCCCTACAGGCGATTAGAGTCGGGCGGCGGGCTAGTCTGGGAATTCCTGTGCGCTCGTCGGCGGCGAACGTTTCTGGGAATTTAAGTGCTCGTAGCGGCCGGCGGCGAGCGGCGCGGTGCGGGGCGGGGGGTTTCGGTGAGGATTAGCCGGCTGGGCGATTGATTTTACTGATAAGCCGGCTTATCTGTGTTTTTGTGCGCCCCGAGCTACGCTCGGTGCGCTTTTGGAAGGAGTTTTAACGGCCACTAGGCCGCGTGTTTTATTTACACTATATTTGAAATGCTTTTAACACGTGTTTTGGTAAAAACGATGGTCCGGGTTTTATTTAGGAGAATTTAGTTTTGTTGTTAGGTTGCCGTATGTTAATTTATTATTAAACACTTTTTTGAATTAAAAACAGCCAATGCCTTGAACAAACGCAGGAGGAGAGTATGTTGCCTTCTGCAATATGATGCCTTCTGTAGATTACACACTTGTATATGACGATTTTGACAATGATTCTGTAGTACACACACGAGGAGTGGAAAGGTAATATATTTATTATGGGAAACTACTGACCGAACTCGTAGCCACCCGACGGAGCGATGTATCCTCTGGAACTTGTCAGTTATCTGGCAGACACCCTGTGTCTTTAAAAAAGGTGCCTGATAACGAGACCCTGGGGTAAAAAGCCTCGAAAAGGCTGAAAAACCCCCAGTATGCTGGAGCACAACACTGTAATTTACGCGACGTGATTGATTAGTTATGTCACCGTAAAAACACTGTATAAATCCTGGTAATCCCAATGGTGGAGCACTAGGTGACGTATTCACTGTTTGCACTGTATGTAATAATGTTTGGTGATCCAAAAATATGCACTGGATAGCACCGAGAACACAAAGTGAAAACCGTAAACGCACGCGGAGCCACCGAAAGGGGCGATTGCGGCTGGCGGCTGCACTGGTCGGGAGCGATATCAGATATGAATTTTTGTCTTTGCCTTTGCCTTTTTCTGTTGGCTTTTCGGAGTACCGGGCTCAAAGAGCCCCTTGCTCCTTCATCTATTGTTGCCACTGTGGGCCGACTTAACGTAGTTGGCTTGGATTAATTAAAATGAGAATTGCGTGGATTTAACTGCTAACTTGGGGCAGGAGATAAAAGGATCGATTTAGGACGTTTAATCCGCGATGGAAGGCTTATGTCGTAAGTAGATAATTGATTTATTGTTGGGTTTCGGTGCTTGGGGAGACCAGCATAGAAACGTTTGGAGAGATGTCTAATGAATTCCCGTATGGTGGGAATGCCCGAGTCGTGGTGGAGTTGGGTGATCCTGATCCATCTTGGGGCCTTCAGAGCGAGTCTGATGACCTTATTCTGGAAGGATTGTAGTTTGTTTATGTGAGTCTTGGCCGCGTGACCCCAGACGGGGGCTGCGTAGAGGAGTATAGGCCTTATTACGGCCTTGTATAGGAGAAGCTTGTTGTCTGTGGCAAGTTTGCTACGCCTGCCTATTAATGGATACATGGCGCAGAGTGCACGTGATGCAGCGCCTAGTCGCTCCTGGATGTGGTTGCACCAGGTGAGTTTGGAGTCCAGCGTGACACCAAGGTACTTGATGCTGCTGGTCCAAGGGATTTTTTCTCCAAACATCTTTATGCTGATGTTTCGTGACTGAATTTTCGGCGTGCGGTGGGAGTATATGGCGGCGGCGCTTTTAAGGGGGTTGATTTCGACTCGCCATTTTGAGCACCATTCCTCTATGAGGTTGGCTTGTCGTTGGACTCTTTTTACTGCTTGAAGAGCGTTAATTGATGAGGCTAAGACACCGGTGTCGTCTGCGAATTGGGCTACTGTCGTGGTGGGATCCAGCGGGCCCGGCATGTCGCTGGAGAATAAAATGAATAGTAGCGGGGACATGATTGAACCTTGGGGAACGCCTGCTAATAGGGAGCGTATGGTTGAGAAGATACCTTCCGATTTAACTCTGAATTTCCTGTTCGCAAGGAAGCTAGCTATCATTAGGATGTACTTTCGGGGGATCCCGAGCTTATCTGCTTTGTAGAGTAAGCCGTTGTGCCATACTCTATCAAAGGCTTTGCTAACATCAACCGACAGGACTGCCGTGAATTGACGTTTGTTAATTGCGTCGTTGATTTGCTCGACTACGCGGAGGAGCTGATGTAATGTTGAGTGCTCACGCCGGAATCCGTGTTGGAAGTCGGGGATGAGATTGTTATCTTCCGTGTGAGCGTTTAGTCTGTTGACTATTATTCTTTCTAGTATTTTGCCTGTGGCCGGTAGGAGGCTTATGGGACGATGGTTTTGCGGGAGGAGGGGATCCTTTCCCGGTTTCGGTATTAGGATCACATCTGCAAGCTTAAAGGCGGTGGGGAAGTAGCTAAGACGGAGGGATGCGTTGCAGATGGCTGTGAGGGCACAGACCGCCTTTGGAGGAAGGCTTTTAAGTACTTTATTCGAGATTCTGTCAGGCCCCGGGGCTTTTTTCGGGTTAGACTTTTTTATTATTAGCGTGACTTCCTGTGGCGTAGTGAATTTGAAAGGGGGTCCTACAGGAGTTTCTGATAACATTTTTTCGACGTGCTCGTCGACCGTTTTTGTAAATTGTGGGTTTTTGTCCTTGTTCAGAGTGAACTGCTCTTCGAGGCTATCTGCGAACGTTTCGACTCGTTCTGCAGAGGAGTATGCCATACCTTTTGGGCCCTGAAGAGGCGTTATACGCAACTTTGGTTTTCTGATGGATTTAGCGACTTTCCAGTACGCTTGGGGGTCACCGTTGACTTCCGTCAGGAAGTCCTCCCATTGTTCATCAGATCTGTTCTTTATTTCTTTTTTAACTCGAGAGGCGAGAGTTCTATATCTAGCGTATTTTTGGTAGCATTTACGTGCTCTGTTTTTTTCCCTAATCAGATCTTTGATCGTTTCGGGAAGGTCAGGACGGTATTTTTCTACTGGAGTGGAGATCGTTGCGTCAGTTATCGCGTTGGTTATCGCTTCTGTGAAACTGTTTACTGCGGCGTCGAGGCTCGCGGGGTCGGGGAGTCTGGCGGGGATTTTAATGCGTTTTTCGATGTTAGCGGGGACGTTTTTCCACTGGATTTTAGATCGCGTTTTTTTGGGGTAGGCGAGTGGTGACTGGTCTAGTGTGATAGTTAGGAGAACCGGGTTATGATCCGAGGTTAATTCACTGATCGATTGGAGTTGGTAGATTGGGCAAAATTTTTTAATTATTATTATATCATTAATGTCTGCTGATCCCCTGCAAAATAGGGCGGGAGAGGTGGGGGCGTCAACTAGTATGTCGTGCTTTGACATGTAGTGGGAGAGCTCGTTGCCCTTCGGGTTAGTTACTAGGCTATTCCATGAACTATGTTTGGCGTTCAAGTCGCCCGCGACGATGGTGGGGATTTTATCGGATAGGATTTTATCGAGTTCTTTGTGGATTAAAGGTTTCTTTGGGGGGCCGTATGCTGCTATGAATTTTATAGGGCCGGAGTTTAGCGTGTTTATAATTACAGCGGTTGTCTCTATGTTTGTGGAGGTTGGGCATGGTACCACGCAGTGGTCAAGGGAATATTTAACTAATATCGCGGTGCCGCCTCCTCGCGTGTGAGTGCGGTCAGTCCTGTAAATTAAATAATTACGAATATATAGTTTTAAGCTTGGCTTGAGCCAGGTTTCATTGATTAACATCACGTCGATGTTATGTTTATGTAAGAAGATTCCTAACTCTGAACTGAATTTATGGACACTACCGTTCGTGTTCCAGTAGGCCGCCTTGATATTAGTCGGTTTATATGTTGACCTAGACATAGCTGTCTCTTAACAGGTTTCCGAACCTGCCCATGAGGATGGCCGCCTGATCCGTGAATCTTTTTAGATCATCCATGGCAGAGGCTATTTGTTGTTGTTGGCGTGTGAGCCTTTCCTGTGGTTGCTGGCTGCTTTGATTCCCCTGCTGCTGTCTGTGATCCTCGCGGGGATGCTGAGTGGGAGTCTGTTCCGCCCGGGCGTGGGGAATTACGTAACGCGGGGGGGGTGATTCAGGGCGCCTCTCGAGTCGCCATTGCTGCGATTGCGGGGGGGTGTTGCCGCTTTGGGTTTGTTGGTAACGGGCGTTATTGTTTGGCGGGGGGTGGGGGTTTTGTCTCGGAAGGGAGGGGAACGTCCTGATTTCGAGCAGCGGGCGCGGTTGCTGCGGGGCAGCTGGGTGCTGCGTCTGATTGTTTTGTGCAATGTCGCTGTATGAGCGGCGCTGTTGGTAGTTGTTATATCTAAGAGGCTGTCGGTGAGAGGGGTGAGCCGGGCATCCCCTGTAGCTGGCGGGGTGGGGGCCCTCACACAGCGCGCATTTGGCGGGGGTGTCTCTCGGCTTGGTGCATTCTGCCGTGGGATGATCCCCTGCGCATTTCACGCAGCGGGGTTTGCCAAAACAGCATGTGGCCGAGTGCCCATGTGTTTGGCATCTGAAGCACTGGCCTTGTCTGGCCTTGGTGCGTAGTCGTTCGACTGAGATTTCTGCGTGCATGATTGAGCGCAGCTCAGTATAAATTTTCTTTGCTTCGTCAGTCTTTTTCAGATTGACGAGCATTAGTGGGAGCAGCTTGCGGGAGGGGCCCTGCTTCATTCGATGGACCGAGATTACCGGGTAATCTCGGGACAGAATGTCTGCGATCTCTTGCGCTTCGACTGTTTCCGGTACCCCTCTCAAAACGACCTTGAGAGGCTTATCTTCCTGGAAGCGGAAGGAATGGTACTCGACCTTCCTCTCCAGGAGAAGTTTTGTGATGCGGTTGTAGTCGGCTGGAGTGCGCGTCTGGAGATGTATAAATCTCCCCATGTTCTTCGCGGTGAAGTCCACGCCTCTGTCGTCTAGAGTTTTAGTTAATTTTGTGTAGTTTTCCTTGCTGTGGAGAACTATGGGCGGTATCCGTCCGAACTTCCTTGGTTCCTGCGGATCCGGGTCGCTTGAGCATCCTGCCTTCGCTGGCGGTGCGTTAGGTGAGGTCGCGGCTGTCGGCGCCTGACGTTTTTTTGGGGGAGAGCTTGGTACGGCGGGCGAAAGCCGTCTTGGGGATGAGGGGTTGTTCGGGCTTTGGCGGTCCCTTTTCCTCTTGGAGACGACTTGACCATGTCGTCGTTGGAGTTAGAGTTGTCTTGGGCTGCGTTGGAAATGGCCTGAGTCAGGTTTTCCACCAAGATTGAGCGGAAGTTGCTGTCGGACCTCTCGGAGGTGACGGATTCTGCTTCCGAGTTGCCGGCGGGGCTACCGGAGCGGGAGCGGCCTACGACCGTGCTGCTGCTACGGGAGGAATCTGTTGTTTTTCGCCTACGGCGGCTGGCCTTATGGGCCGGGGAGGGGGCCGGGGAAGGGGAAACTTCTGCTTGTTCTCTGGCAATAGAAGCGACGTGGAGGAGTTCCTCCATGGTCAGCGTTTTATTCTTCCGGACTGCGAAAAAGTCACGGAGGTTGGGTTCGAATTTGGCCGGTGGGGATTGGGCGGCGGCGGGCTGAGCCATCTTGACGATGGGCCGGTTTTTTAAAATTATGAATGAAGTAATTTTGAGATTTATTTACAGGTGCTAGCACCTGTCTTTAAATATTAGCAAACGTGTTTGGTTATTAATCGTGTTTAATATGTTGAGAATTTTTATTTTTATTTTAATTGAGTTTAAACTGACTGTCGGCGGTGTATGCAGTGGCGAGTTTGGGGAAAACCGGGTCGTTATGCTAGAATTCTTGGAATTTCTCGGGCGAGCGTGGCTGTACTGGGGTTTTACCAGGATCGGACTGGCGGCTAATGACTTTACCGTGTGGGGATTAGCTGGGGATTAGCTGGGGCGGCCGGCTGGGAATTCTTGGAAAGTTGGCCGCGTGCGAGCGGGCGACGCGATAAGCCTGCGATAAGCCGGCTTATCAGCAAGTATGGATACACCGGGTGAAGCCCGGTGCACCTTTTAAGCGAAACTATGTGCGGCGGGTTTGTCGTCTTTATGCGAAAATTTTGATAATACTGATTTTAAATGTAAAATGTACGATTATAGGATCGCAGATTGTAATTTTGACGGGAGATTTTAGATATGCTGTCACTATTTCACAACGTTTTCGTTTTCGAGGATGCGGAGTACGAGGTTCCTGAAACGGTTAGTATAGGATGACGAATAGATCGGGTTGGTTGTTACTTACTCACGAAAAATGTTCGCAATTGGTCTGGCGGCCAAGAGAAAACCCTGGGGTAAAAAGCCTCGAAAAGGCTAAAAAACCCCCAGTATGCTGGAGAGAAGCACTACGATATTACGCGGCGTGATTATGAGTTTATAGTTTATCACTGTCACATAAATCGAAGCACTGTATAATCCTTGTAATCCAATCTGGCGGGGCACTTGTGACCACTGATTTTGTAAAGTTATTCACAAAAAACACTTGAGAGAAAAATATGCAAGACCGGCGTAGCGCGCGGAGCCACCAAAAAGGGGCGTACACGGCAGGCGGCGAGCGGTTGTCAGAAGCAAGAACAGAAACTTGACCGAGCGCTAGGGCGTCGGTGGAGCGAATTTTTTGATTGATGCTTTGTGATTGTGATTTTTTTGTCTTTGCAGCCGCTGGACCATTATTTATTTAACATAGAAAATTATTGCGAGCGCAACATGCTCCGCGGAGATCTCCACCAATCAGGTTGCCGGATCTGTCCCCCTGCCGCCCCGCTGCGGTCCAGCGCAGCCACCCCCTGGCGGCGAGATCTTGAAACTTGGTTCATTTTTCTCGCCGCCAGATTCGGGACGGCAGATTTCAGATTTCTCCGGCATTTTTCCTCTCCTAAAAGTTCTGCTTTTTCAGGCACCGCGAGTATTTTATCTTATAGTCTTTATTTCTCCTCGCGATGCCAGATAAGTCTCACCCGGGGCGACGGCCCGGAATTAATTATCGCACCTTAAACATAGAAAACTCTTTTTTAATACCTCAACGATTTTTAAGGTGCGTAATATTATCTCCGGGCGATCGCCCTTTTCATTCTCTTTTTATTGACATAAATAATTTTCTAAATCTAGTTATTGCTAACTTAAACATAATGATTTTTCCTGCGCGCTGGCGGAGGCGGAGTCTCGCAGCGGCCCGCTTCCCCCTCCACTCGGCGGTCCGTTGACACAGCGGCGTAGGGATTCCAGAGGCGTAGGGTGCCGGGCGGAATGTTCCCGTGATACAGAAAAGTGGCTCCTTTCTGTGCGTTCATTTTTTAGGCCACTTTCTATCACATCCGTAGCTTATGAAAGCTGTGCGGAACATCATGTGTGCAAAAATATGAATAATTTAATTATAACATTCATGTAAACAGCAATTTAAAGCATTTATTAGTGAATTAATAAACACAAGTAACACTAGTTGAATATTATGAAAGAATTGCACTTGTGTGTCTTTGTTGTGCTTGTCCCTACTTTGTTCGAGTGCATCTTTCATGGCTTTTATTGCAAATGTTTCTATTCTTCTAGAATTTATATTTTTATTCATTCATTTTCTATTTTGTGTTATCAATAATTATAAACATAGTTATCACATTGCTTCATTCTAATTAAAAGATGTCATTGCATATTTTCATAAAAATTGCAAGTGTTAATGTTCCGTACAGGAAACAAGAACTGTAATGCAGGGGTGATTCGCCGGTTCGCTCTGGTGTCTCAGACGGGATTGTCTGCAGCGTGGTGCAGCGGTCCAGGGGGGTCCAAAAATCTCGTCCAGTGTAGCAGCCAAGTCGTGTAGTAATTCCGGTTCCGTGTCCAAAGTCGATGCCAAGTCAGGAAGCCAGAAGATCCAATAGTTCAAAGTAGTAGCAGGGTCGAAAAGATGAGATGAATAAAAAGTCGTAATTTGCTTATCAAGTCCAGTGGTGCGAGAGACGAGTGAGACGAGAGTGCTCTTTGCAGCCACTGGACCATTATTTATTTCATATCTAAAAATACCACGAGCGCTACAGGCTCCAGGAGATCTCCTCCAATCAAAATGCCGGATCCGTTCCCCTGCCGCCCCGCTGCGGTCCAGCGCAGCCACCCCCTGGCGGCGAGATCTCGAAACTTGGTTCATTTTTCTCGCCGCACAGTTGAAGACGGCAGACTCCGAATTTCTCCGGCATTTCTTCTCTCCTCTTTACAATTTTACTTTTTCAGGCACCGCGAGTATTTTATCTTATAGTCTTTATTGCTCCTCGCGATGCCTGATAAGTCTTATCCGGGGCGATGGCCCGGGGAATTAATTATCGCACCTCAAACTTGGAAAACTCGTTTTCAATGCCTAAATGATTTTTGAGGTGCATAATATTATCGCCGGGCGATCGCCCCTTCCATTCTCTTTTTATTGATATCATATTTTCATTACAAATAATTTTCTACGACTAGTTATGCTAAAAATTATGTGCGGCATAGTCTGCGCGCCGGCGGGGGCGGAGTCTCGCAGCGGCCCGCTACCCCCTCCACGCGGCGGTCCGTTGGCGCAGTGGCGTGGAAAATCCAGTGGCGCGGGGTGCCGGGCGGAATGTTTTGTGACGCGGAAAAATGGCCCCTTTTGTTCATACATTTCTCGGGCCACTTTCTACCGCGTCCGCGGTTCGCAATGCTGTGCGGAACAGTTAATATAGAATATTTACAATTGTATGTAATAATAAGAAGTTCACGCGTAGTGGTGTAATCTTTAATGTCTCATATCTTACAAAGTTGCTCAAACTTTTCAATATTATTTTCGTAAATAATTGTGTAATATTTAATACTTTTTGTTTTACAAAGTTTCTTAAACTTTTTTAAATTATTTACTTTTATCAATAATATTTTTTCTTTGTACCTTTTTAAAAACTTTTGCTAATCTTGTTTGAAATTTAAATTTTTGATTTCAAATTATAATTTCGAATATCTATAAGGGAGGTGTTTTGTATGTACTTACACTCCAAAATCACATCCCTATCTTTTCGTTTATCAGCTGTTCCACACAGGGAAACAAGACTGTGATACGTTGGGTGTGGTTCGCCGGTCCGCTCTGGTATCTCGAACGTCGATCGTCTGCAGCGGCGTGCAGTGGTCCAGGGGGGTCCAAAATCGTCGTCTAGTGTAGTAGCAATGTCGGGAGAAATTCCAGTTCCAGTCCAAAAGTCACAGCAGAAGTCGGGAAGCCAGAAGATCCAAATGTAGTAGCAGGGGTTGACAGAGATGAAATGAAAGGCAGGTTTTTCTTCAGAGTCCAGCGGTGCGAGAGCGTGCAAGAAAGAATGCTTTTTGCTTGACTTTGACTTTGGTTTATTGGCATATAGGGTACCGGGTCCCCTGGACCCCTTGCCCCTTCATCGTGTAGTTAGCCCTAATGGCCTGATAAATTTATTAGTGGTACTTATTATTAAATTTGCTTATAGAAAGGATTTTAGGCTTCCTAACCGGGCGCATGAATATCTGCAGTGTGACGCAGTGATTTTAAGGCCTCTATGAGAGGATTGTCTTAGAACGTTTTATTTTGGAGGGGAAATTAATATCATAATTTGATAGCGAGTTGATCGTGGGGTTGCGGTGCTTGGGGAGTTCCGCATAAAAACGCTTGGAGGTTTGTTTGATGTGCTCCATGACGGGGAGAATGCCGGCATCGTGATGAAGTTGAGTGACTCTGATCCATTTTGGGGCCTTCAGAGCTAGTCTGATGATCTTGTTTTGGAAGGTCTGAAGTCTTTTCATGTGTGTTTTGACCGCGTGGCCCCAGATGGGGGCTGCGTACAAGAGTTGAGGCCTAAGGATGGCCTTGTAGATGAGGAGCTTGTTTTCGGGGGCAAGTTTGCTTTTCTTCCCCATCAATGGATACATTGCGCAGAGTGCACGAGAAGCAGCGCCTAATTTGTTTTGGATATGTTTTCTCCACGTGAGTTTGGAGTCCAGCGTAACACCAAGGTATTTGATGTGGCTGGTCCAGGGAATGTTCTCTCCAAACATTTTTATGTGGGGTTTATGGCGTTTAGAACGGGGGCGCCTTCTTGTAAATAGAGTTGCGGCACTCTTGGTACTTATGCCTAACGGTACTTGTGCGTAAAAGCTATTAAATATTAAAGTTAAAAATCAGCTTATTATAATTATTCAGCATGTTGTGGAGAGAATCTCATTACCATATCTTGAATTTTTGAAGAAAACATTGATACTATAGAGGGAAGTGCCACAATTCTAATACTATTTTATAAAATGTGTCCATCTGAGGTCTGTGGCAATGCTCATCACATTACTGTATTGACTCCTATTGTAGAAGAATTATAGCCTCCAAAATTGAAGATTTGCATATTTTTAATAAGATTGTTTTAAATCTTTATGGAAATAAGATTAATGTGGTCAATTTATTCTAAAAAAGATTTTTTGTTATTTGTGAATTTAAATGTGTTCTTGTTTGTTATTCTTGCATTTATAATTGTTATTCAATTTTATGTTATTTACAATATATTTTTCATTATTAAACAACCATTGTACTAATTATTTACGATGTACTTTACTTTGATATTGTTTTCTTTTGTAATGAAATTTTATTTTATAAGACTAATGACTTGAAGAGTGTGCCGTAACGCTTCAGCCCGCAGCCACCATCAGACGCCATCAACAACACATCTTCGTGGAGGGGCTCGGTGCAAAGATAATTGTTGCCCCATTACCGGGGTGGTTCCGTGTGCGAGCACAGTGCCTTTTAATATGGAAACATCACGAGAAATCATCCCCTGACCCTGCTACAGCTGAATCCTGGAACGTGGATCCTTCACCACCTGAAAAAGCTGCTTTAATGTAATTGATTCTAGACCTGGCAAGTTGCCTTGCAGTTGACCTGCCTCAGGGATGGCGCATGACCCGCGGTGCTCACCTTTGGGTCGAGCCTCCGCACTATGTGAAGTAATTCTTTTTCATATCTGACCATCCTGCTGTGGCACGCTTTGACTGCCTGCTTCAACCGTGGCGGCATCACTCAGTCAACTACCCCGAGTGTCCTGCAGAAGTAGGACTTCAATCCGGCAGACCTGCATCCTGCCAGATTTGCTGAATTTGCTGCCGATCTCAGAAAAAGGTATCGTCATCACATTATGTATCACTCTTGAAATGGCATGTATGACGCTGGGACCGGTCACCTTCCCCTATACTATTTGAATGTGTATGATTGATTAAAAAATAATGGTTGTAAACATTGATGCTCGTTAGTTCGCTCATTTCTGATGCCCCGCATCACTCTCGACCAGTATACAACACTCAGGCCCTGACTTAAGTGATGGGGAGGGTAATGTTTTAAATTAATTAAGCTCAATTATTTCCATTTGTACTTAATAATAATTGGTTTAATTAATAGGTGTTTCCTAGAGCAAAGTTCCGATTAAATAATGTTGCTTTTTGTACAATAATTTTCTTTGCATTTTACATAATAAAATAATTTGTTTAAATAAATTGAAGTGTAGCCCAACAGTAGATATGAAGTAATGAGCTAATGTGAAAGTGAAGCCAACATTAAACATGAAGTGGCACACTGGAGGGGGAGGATAACTATACCTACTTGTTCCGTACAGGAAACATGACTGTATAACTGTAGGGGTAATTCGCCGGTTCGCTCTGGTGTCTCGGACGTCTGCAGCGGCGTGCAGTGGTCCAGGGGGGTTCAAAATCGTTGTCCAGTGTAGCAGCTAAAGTCAAGGAAATTCCAGATGCAATCCAATGTCGTAGCCAAGAGGTTGAATCCAAGAAAATAAAAAAAACACAATTTACTTGAAGAGTTCAGCGGTGAGAGATGGGAATGGTCTCTGCAGTCGCTGGACCAGTATTTATTTAGCACGAAAAACCCTGGGCGTGTATGGCCCCCGTATGGCTGGGATCCAATCGGATGGCGCGGCTAGTCCCTGCGCCACCCCAATTCAGTCCAGCGCCGCCACCCCCTGGCGGCTAGACTCCAAAACTTGGATCATTTTTTCTGCCGTCCTGTCCGGGCCGGCAGATCTCATTTTTCTCCGCTATTTCTCCTGCCACATTTTTATTCCTTATCTCTCAGACATCGCGAGTATTTTATCTCAGATTTTAATCCCCCTCGCGATGTCTGATAGATTTCACCTGGGACGATGGCCCGGAAAATTAATTATTGCACCTTAAACGTAAAAAATCTTTTTTTAACCTCTAAATGATTTTTAAGGTGCATAATTTTATCGCCGGGCGATCGTCCTTTCCAAACTCTTTTTATTATACAATATTACATAGTCATTATATTTTTCAAAACTAAGTTATTTCTCAAAAACTTAATCATAATTCTGCCGCTGTGGGATGGGCGGAGTCCCGCGGCAACCCGGTACCCCCTACGGGCCCGTAACACTACTGCTTCTTTAATGTAACTTCTATATCGGTTATACAACTACAATGGCTTTGTAATTAAGTCTGACCTGACACTCTACTAATCCACCACAATGCAATAGACACAACCCTGATGGTGAGACGAGTCCGTATTGTCATTAATCGACGTATTGTATTTTTCAAGGTGAAGCATTTCGATGGGCCGGTCATTTAATCTAGACTAAAAAGTAACTACAAAGTAAGCAGAAATAAAGCATTTTGGAGGAATTCTCGTATAGAAGATGACAAAGAAGAGCATAGAGAAACATTATTTTTTTAATACCTAGAAGGATGACAGGCCAGACTGGTTTAAATAAAAATTCTTCCACAACCCAGTGGCCTAGATGAAGAGTGTGGAAGTTGACACGTCGGAAGGGAGAAATTATTGCAGCCGGCCAGCCGCAGCTAAATCTTTCAATTTATTTTTATCCGACTGCTACGAGAGAGTGAGAGATCAACAGACCCGATACCCTGTAAGATGGTATTCAAGTCCAGATGAATATAACATTAATGACTCGTCTGCAGTGAGGAGCGCTCAATGAGTTGCACGGAAACCAGGTGTGTTGTAATTTGCATTTAATATAAAAATTAAAGAACATTTTCCTACAAGAATTGGTATTTGCCAAACTTTGTACTATTCTTATTACGACTATAATTTCAAGAGGTACAGTCTGTAGAAATAACAACCTAGTAGTGTGGAGTGTGTAGTACAACGTATGGTTGATTTTTAAAAGAATCGTATTGCACCACAAAGTGTCCATTAATGACATTTGTATTTGCCCCCCAGTCCAGGGTGCTCTGGAGCAATATTCCCTCTTATCTGGCATCACAGCGTGCACTGTAAATAGCTATTAACAAGACTACACGTGTGTCTATCCGAGGTTGGCGACCATGTTGCACTTGATTTGTCCTGTATATGATCACTAACTTTCTGAGGTTGCACAGCCAAGATAATCTATTTCTATCTACACTACTAGCTCTGCTGCCCTTCTTGGACATGTTCTATTTCTAGTGCACTTGCACACTTGCAGTGTGTACCAATTATTTTGTTCTGCATGATCGAACACTCCTTCTTTAGTCCTATTCACTATACTATGTTCAGTTGCCTTCGCTGTTTGATTGTACATTCTGAGTGGTGTTACATGCACCGATTGACCTCATTTCCACCATATTCAGTCTACTTGCACCCTTCTATTACCGGCTCCAGGCTTCACTAATTCCTGTCGTCTCTTGAATAGTCTCGCTTCCGATGTATTGACGCATGACACCTTGCCTAACATTTCCTTCTCATTATTATTTTCCATAGATCGTGTTTTGCAACCAATTAATGGATTGAATTTGTAAATAAATATATTTAATTTCTTCTTTTTAAGGTGGCCACAGCAAGCAGCAGGTATTCGTTGTGTTCAGCCGCGGGGAAGAGAGTCAAGAATGACAAATTGAAGCAGTTTTTAATGTCACAATAGTTCCAGGAGGCGGGACCAGCAGACCCAGCAGCTATTAGGAACCAAATGTGTCAGCCAGTACATTTGTATTCAAAGCCGAAATATCCTCCATAAATACATATTCAATATTTCTGTTTTAGTATATTTTACCAAATTATTTGTTGAGCTTCGTATTAAATATTGTGTATAAAGTAAAACAGTACAATAAAGTTACCATATTAAAGACAAAGGTTTCTGTCAGTTTAATTTATGACTTGTTGACATCTTTTGCTTCTCAAATGAGTCGCACAGTGGCAAGTGGCCAATCTTCTAAGCGATCAAATGGAGATACGAGGGATTGAAAAGATGAAAAAATTTCATATTTTTATTTATTATAAAAACTGTAACATCATTGTAATTATATAAATGCTTCTGTATATCCTTGCACGTTAAATGAAGCCAATATAAAACATTTCATTTTGAGCGTAACTTAAAATATGAAATTTTTCACTCGGTCTACTCTGCCGCTGTGCAACTCAAATATGGTAGCTTTCATATTTATTTAATCTTTTTATTTTATTTATGTATATACATTCGACAACATAATACAACTATAGAGTTATGCACCCCCAAGTAAGAAAGATCTTGCATTACGGGGGTGGCTATTGACATTTATATAAAACAAAATCTAGATCTAAAATAAAACAATGTGAAAATTAATAACAAAATATAAAAAATGTTAAGAAATTAATCAGATTAGAACTTGGGAATCAGAACCTCTTTTTTGTACACATTTATATTTTAATTTAGTTGATTTTGGCAGTTGGTTGTACAGTCTAGGAGCAATGTACAATGTTTCTAATTCTTAAAATAACATGTTCATTAGTTTTGCTCCGAGTCTGATAGTTGTGATGAATTTTTATTTTGTCCTCTTTAAAAAATTAAATAAAACAGTTTTTTTTATATAAAGAACACAAATTTAAAACAGGAAAATCTTTAAAAATGCAAATATTGTCAAAGGATATGAAGTAGAATAAAAATTTACATCATTTATTATTTAAGAGGGTTAGTTTAAATTATTATCTAGGTCTAATCCCAAATATTAGTACTTGATTGTTCTTTGTTTTACAGTTACATTGACAAATAGAGTTTCTTACAAAATAACAATCACAGGAATGTAAGATAAGTTTATATTGATCAGTCGGTTGCCCTACTTTTGTTGCAGAGAAGGTTATATAATTAGTTTTATCGGCATTTAAAGTTAGCCGATTACAATCTTTTTGTGTTTCTATGATACTTTATTTTATGTGACTAACAATTGAGGGGAAATCATCAGATACATGAAAATTAACAGAAATCATTAGTCACGCCCATCGTGACTGACCAGCCCGGTGTTAATGAATTAATGGTATTATATTTGTTAATTAATTATATATGGTTATTAATTATAGATGATAATTCAATGTTAATGTTATAAAACCTAATATCTTGCTATATAATCTGTTAGTTTGATGTTTCATCACTGATCACGTTTCTTCTGCTTTCTCAAGGCTAACTTATTTTATGGTCATCATTATTTTAGGAATAAAGGCAAGTCTGTGATGAAGTAAAACTATTTTTAATTTTCATGTTAACGTAGATTACTGAGATAAACATTTGTTAATATTCATTGATTATTGAGAATTGTTACTTTCAAATTTTGAGACAAATATAGTTCTTTTTATACACATATTAATTTAAATTCAATAAGTGAGGTGAGCTGCCGAACGTCAGGTGAAGAGATTAATTTAAAATAAAAATACTGTACTTTATGTGAAAACATTCTTGCCTTTTATTTCCTTTTCTGCAAAAGTAAACGGCTACAGGTCCACTCATCCTCTTCCCGTTCCTCTTCAAATAGAAAAAATACAAGAGGTGTAGCTAATTTGAATTGAACAATTCCCAAAATCACCAATAAGTATGGATCGAGGGCACGCTATGTTTGCTAAGCTTTCTCCCAATTTGGAAGAAGTGATAAAAAAGTGGCTTATCAATAATGATTTGTCTAACTTGTAAGCATGAAATGGGTTCTTGAACTGCGATGCTGATTACTTTTTATGTTTGATTATATTTAATTGATTGATCGTACCTGCAGATGTTTTGTGTTTCTAGTCTAATTACAAAAATAAAAATCTTAAATTTTATTTCATTAAATTTTTACAAAATCATGTTTCGCATCCCAAAATTGCCCCATTATTGCTCAGGCCCTAAATCATTAAACAAAAAGATTTTTTTTTAAATTTAATACATAATTTAGAATCAATAAAATATTTCAAGTTATCAAAAGAATCGTAAGATTTTTTTAAAATGCTTATATCCTGACATGGTTGAGATTAAGCACATGCAACTTCAATATTTTTAATATGTGTCTACACCTAAAATATAGCGCACTAGGTGTGGCACCGTGGCACCGCCGGGGCATGCACAACACAACACGAGGGAGACAGTGTTCTAATAAATCTAACATCCAACTGAATATTTACAAATACACCACATTATTAATTTTCTATTTTTGTACATCGATACTAGGAATTGAGGGTGGTGTACCGTGTGCTCCGTCCTACTCAGTGTATATTCAATTATTGTAATTCTTAATTTATGGAGAATATAAATTATTATTAATTTTACAAAATCTATTGGCTCTTTCATTCCATTTAAAATGTCCATCAATAATTACATCGAGGTGAGACCTACAACTTCTGTTAAGCCAAATAAGAATTAATAAAGTCAAATATAGGTAAGTCAACACACAAAACTCAAGTACATTTTAAAATTGCCCACGAAATAGGTAAGAAGTGAAACATCCTGCAAAGAATTGCTCATCGCGCCTACACAAACATATAATGCGCTAAGGTGGCTTATAAACAATATTTGTAGAAGCACATGCTTGTACTGAAATGAGTTTGTGGGCGACCATCACCTCTACTCTCATCATCACTGCCCGGCGAAGCTGAACACACCCAGCAGGTATCCATCGTCTACTAAAGCGGCGGATGGATTTCAGAAGAATTTTACAGGTTTTTGGCGGGGTGAAGGGAACGCTTTACGGGACGTGGGAATTTAGTTCCATTTCTATCCGTAGCGCTGCCGGTCGGCTGAGAAGCCTGGCAGAACAATTCCTTTCAACGGGCAGTGCGTGGAAATGACAAAAATATAGTACATTACAAATTTTTATTACATCCTTATAAATTTAATTACATTTTTCTATATTAAACTTATGTAGAGTTGAAAAAGGTAAAAGTAAGGTAAGGTTCTACAGGTTAATCAATTTTTATAAATTGGTTTAATATTGATCAAAAAAATTAAGACAAATTAATAAGAAAATGCATAAATATAGTTTCTCGGATATTAAAATAAAACAGTAGAAGGTTTAAAACATTTAAAAACATGAAATAAGCATTACGTATGCATTGTTTGTTAGGTGTATATTACATGCGTTCCATTGTTAAGGCGTTGCCTAAAAAAAATATGGTATGATATTCGATTATGTGAGTTTTATATTTATATAGCAATAGATATAAATTAACAGAAAACACGATCTAACGTGAATACCTAGAATTTCATATACAATAAAATCCCGTTTATTCGAAATTCATCGCAAGTCAAAGTTTTGGAGCAGAATGTGGTCCCTCTGGAAATTTTTCAAACTAAATTGTACTTATAAATAGAATTTCGTTATTCGAAGCTATTTTTGGACCCTATCATGAGTTTGTTGATCTATTTTTCGCCTAATTCGATTTTTTTTGTCAAATGTCAGTAATCTGCAAAATACACGCAATGTTCCTGTCAAATGTCAAAGTCCATCTAAATGGGTAGAATCCGCTCCTATGCCGATTCACGAAGCATACAGTTAATTCGCATTGTTTGTTTTCTCACTCATTTTCAGTATGCTAAAAAAAGATGACAAATATATCTGTGTGTCTTCGATTTTTACCTTACCGCGACGTATTAACTCAGCTCGCATGCTTTTTTCTCTCGCTCGTAAAGAATTACATTAGAAAAAGATAGCAAATATTATCTTTGCACCCTTATAGGTGACGTTACTGGTTACCCTCAGTTACTGGTCTGAGAGTGTCGGTGCTTGCCAATCTTCTGTTCCGTATTATTACCCCAGACTTTTCCGTGTTTTATAAATTATATAATTTGTATTCATTTTAATAGTTATTTCTTTCTATTTAAGTTTAGTGTCGAGGCATTTTGAAGAATGTGGTTGGAATTTCTCAGATTTTCTCGTATCCTGTTAGTTATTTTATTGCCATTGTTCTATATGTAAAGAAAATTATTTATATTTCTGTAATATTTACGTGTTAGACATTTTGATATTCGCGAATGCGCGGTTTGCGTTCCTCAGACTTTTCCATATTTCATTAAATTTTAATTAAAACATTTTTATGATTTTGACTGATAATTTTATATTCTTGAAAATTACATCAATGCGAAACTCGTATTGGACGCCAACAGTTGCTAAAAAATCCAATTAATACAAGAGATTGACAAAAATATTATTCAAAACAAAATGAACAGAAGAATACGGGACCCCATTAATGACGTTGTCGACAATATTAAACATGATGATAGATAGAACTTGTTGCGCACAGAGATAACTATTATTGACCACGATTGTAAAATATTGTTGTTTGTCTTGTGCGGCGTGCCGCGGGATTGGGAGCACAATAAACACTCACCCACCCGTCGGTACGTCGCCTATTACTGTTTTGGTGGTTAGGACGGTGGTTAAATGAAATAAATGTGATTGGCGTGTGGAGGGGTGTTTATTGTCGGTATGATTAAAAACAAGGAAGACAGATAGAATGAATACAGTGAATGAATGAAGATGTAGAAGGTCCATGTGTCTTATGAAATGAAATGAATTGGCGGTCTTGCTCGGCGGGCGCGAGCCGGCAAGACCGCCGTTGTGAAACGATGAAACTGGAGAGACTGCCTGGCGGTGAATGCTCGAGCCAGGCTTGTAGCAGCAGCCGGCAGCGCTGTCGCCAGCGTCGATGCCGACTGAGATGGCGGTGGATTTGAATTTCGATCGCTACATATATGTAGCGACCATGATACAAATCTACCGCCATCTCAGTCGGCATCGACGCTAGCGACAGCGCTGCCGGCTGCTGCCACAAGTCTGGCTCAATTCACCGCCAGACAGTCTCTCCAGTTTCAGCGTTTCGCAAGGGCGGTCTTGCCGGCTCGCCTTAGCCGAGCAAGACCACCAGTTCAAATCATTTCATCATTTCTTACATCTTCATTCACTGTATTAATTTCTGTCTGTCTTCATTGTTTTTATCATTTGTCACAATAAACCTCAACACACACGCCAATCACATCTATTTCATTTAACCACCGACCTAACCCCCAAATATATATATATATACGAGGGCCAAGTAAAAAATAAGGTTCCTTACACTGTACACTCGCCACGCGAGATGCTAGGCGAAATCCGGCAACACCGCCTTGATTGTTGGTCCCTTAACTACATCCCCACTACCGGGAGCAAACGCTGCGACGCTCAGTAAAGGCCTGACAGCCATCCGCTATGGAACCCGCCATCGCCGTTACCGCCAGGTGTGAAATCCGTTCGGTGATTCGATTTTTAAACGCGAAGAAGCTTAAACCTGTTGAAATTCATCGACAGTTGGAAGAAGTTTATGGCACAGCTTGCATCAGCGTCCAACACGTCCGCAAATGGTGCAGGGAGTTCTCCGAAGGACGCACAGACGTCCACTACGAGCAAAGGAGAGGAGGCCATCGTGGGTCGGACGAAGTCGTGGCGAAAAAATGAGCGCATTCTCCTCGAAGATCGGAGAGTAAGCGCTTCGGGAGCTTGCTGTACCAGTTCCCTGAGTTTGTGAAAAAACATCGACAACATTATGACCGATAAACTTGGTTATCGCAAGTGTTCGCGGGTGGGTCCCCCACTAGCTTTCAGAACCCACAAAGACAATCGAGTCAATGTGCGAGGTTTCTTCGAGAATGCGCCGAGAATACCGAAGAATTCTTGGACTCCATTATTACGGGAGATGAAACGTGGTGTCACTACGTCACTCCAGAAACAAAAGAACAGTCCAAACAATGGCGCCATCCTGAATCGCCTAGGCCGAAAAAGTTTAAGCAGACGCTTTCCGCGGCGGCCTAGCGGCGGAATTCTTCGAAGCGGGTTTTCAGAAGTGGATAACTCGTCAGGAAAAATGCATAGAAAAATCAGGAGACTATGTAGAAAAATAGAATAAAGTACAAGCTTTCAGATGATTTACTTATTTATTGCAATAAAAAATACCTTATACCTGAAAAAAATGTAGGAACCTTATTTTTTACTTGCCCCTCGTATATACAAAGGGTTATCTGCAACATATTTAAAGTCTACTCAGACAAGTGTGCTGAATGTGTACCCAACTAAATGCGTACAACGATTACTAATATTGTTTAAACAACTTTTCAAAACATCACATAATTTTTTTATGTGAAATTTAAAGCTCCTTCATAATAAGTTTTACATACCTTTTTATAGGAACGGTGTAATAAAAATTAGGTAGACGTGTTATTTTTTTGAGAGTACTCTTAATCTTAATCATGTTTGCGACGTGCTTCACTTGGTGATATTTTATTAACTATTTTGTATCACAAATACAATAATGATAAAATTCTTACTTACTTTTTAATTAAATACTAACTTAAATTGTGACATTAACGGATCTAACATAATCCTGAAGTTTATAATTTACAACTTTTCATATCCTGGTTTGGTTTCGTAATTTATTTATTTAATAGTTTTGTGTATTTTTAAAAACTTATTGAATAAATATAAATATGATAACATTCCATAGAAAAATGTGATACAACATGCGAGAGAAGTTCGAAAATTTGTCGACTTTTTACGAGGCTGACGTAGTGTAATTGGTTATCGCACTTCCCCAGATAGGAAGAGATCCTGATTCAAATCCCGGTGTCAGCTAAAATATTTTTTCGATAAATTCAATTTATCTGTCTGTATATCTTTCTAATTGATGCATTTAATTTGTATTAAAATATCGCAGAACTATATTCTGAAAAAATTACAACTTCACAAATAATGTGTTCTCTTTAAAATTAAAATATTTAATTTATTTCAATTTACACCTATAAATGAGAAGGACCGCTCTTCCCGCAACAAGTAGAGTAATATTAAATCAAACATTGTATAATTTTTAACGAATGCCAAACTGCATAACAGTTTTAAAGCATGTATCACATTTATAGAAAACTTTAAGCGGAAAAATGTGAGTAAATATATCTTATATTTATTTATTTTCTAAAATTTAAAGAATCAGTACAAAAATCTTTAAAACGTGTTCAATAAGACAGCATTAGTTAGTAATAATAATTACATTTTATTTATTTATTACTTTGTAGAGCGAACGGCGCTGAATAAGCAAATAAAATGTATGAAATTAAAAATGCACGCGAGAGGCGCAGAAACACATCCTCACGGCTCAGCCTATCGGAGCATTCTGACGGACATATTTACAGTGTTCAGTTTAATTAGCTGAAATTGAGAGATCGGAGTAATTTGAATGTAGCAGAGAGTCGGAGGATAGACAGCCACAGTTCACCGCAATCTATCTAGGAGCAGCCGCCCAGCCCGTTCCGAGCAACCAGTCTGATAGCCTATCGTCGGAGCAGCCGCTGAGCCAGCCTGGAAGCAGTCAGCAGGTAGCCGTCCACGCCGGGTACTAACTGCACCACCGCGCTGGCCAGGGATTAGGTCTCTGGAAAAAGATCCAGAGGAACATCGCAAGATAACTCGAGGTAGAGTTAATAATAGATTAAGTTCATTATAAGTATTTCCATCTGCCCGTGACTGTGCATGTGTAATTAGTGTGTCTTCCATGTGCTTGTGTTCACCTGTATCCTTCTATAACCTCGGTACTAATGAAGACGCGATTCTTGATGGAACATTCTATTAGAGGGTGGGGTGTCGTTCTAACGAGCGACCAGGAGCATGATTGATGATGATGATGTCCAATTAATTGAATTATAACTCCCGAAACCTTCTCCATATTGATCTCTTCTTCAGCTTCAGCTAGGCAGGGACCCTGAGTAGGTCTCGTCGGCACATGTCGTCCATTATATAATCCGTCTATGGACACCTCACGTCTACGAACGGCTCTTGTCTATGTATGTGCTCCATTTTGATTTGGCGCCATTTGGCGCATAGATAAAGGATTTGACGCTAACGCATGGCTAACGGTTGCTAACGGAAAACGGAAACTCGCATCGCGTTCTCGCCGGAGATCCTGGAACAATGGACCGTGCTGACTCAGATATATCTGCCGTTAAGCCCGAGCCAGGGTCTCCATCCGAGAGCGGCGACAAAGCGGAAGGCGATGGAGCGCCCCACGCTGTTATAGATATATCGCTACACGACATCGAGCAGGAGTGCTCGGAGCACTCCAGGAAGGCCGACCGACGCGCAGGTGAGAAGTAGTTTCATTCTTAATTAGCAATTATCACCGTGAAACCCGCGCACAGTTCAAGGTGTATAGAAAGCGAATAGAAATGAGTCCATTTAACCTAGGCGACCAGATTTCCAAATCTTAAAGCGGGTCACCTTGAGGGCTGTTAAGTTAGTTAATATTTATTTAGAACCTTCTAATCTTTTCCTTTGTGTTTTCAAGATTATTTAAAAATAGATTGGAGCGCTAGCACGTGACAGGTGAGAGGATACTATCTATATAAACAAGATTTACCTATTTGACTTTGATCTACTGTCTAACAGAGTACCGGACTCAAAGAGTACCTTGCTCTTTCATCGTGAAGTTGCCATATTAGGCCGAGTTAAATGACTGGCATTTTAAATAACTAATTAGTAACAGATGCGTAGATTTAGCTGCTAGCTAGGGCAGGAGATAGTAGTGCTGACTTCGGACGTTTTATTCGCGAAGGTAATCTAATGTCGTAATTTGACAGTGAATTTATTGTGGGGTTTCGGTGCTTTGGGAGGTCAGCATAGAAACGCTTGGAAAGATGTTTTATGAATTTCCTTATGGTGGGAATGCCCAAATCGTGATGCAGTTGTGTGATCCTGATCCACCTTGGGGCCTTCAACGCGAGTCTGATGACCTTATTTTGGAAGGATTGGAGTTTGTTGATGTGTGTTTTGGCTGCGTGGCCCCAGACGGGAGCTGCGTAAAGGAGTATAGGCCTTATTACGGCCTTGTATAAGAGGAGCTTGTTTTCGGTGGCAAGTTTGCTACGCCTGCCGATTAATGGGTACATGGCGCAGAGTGCACGTGATGCAGCGCCCAATCGATCTTGTATGTGTTTGCACCGAGTGAGTTTGGAGTCCAGCGTGACACCAAGATATTTACTGTCGCTGGTCCGAGGGATTTTTTTCCAAACATCTCTATACTGATGTTTTTATTTTGAATTTTTGGGGTACGATGTGAGTAAATAGTGGCGGCACTTTTCAAGGGATTAATCTCGACTCGCCATTTTTTGCACCATTCCTCTATGAGGTTGGCTGTCACTGAACTCGTTTGACTGCTAAGACGGCGTTTATTGATGACGCTAACACGCCGGTGTCATTGTCAAATTGCGCGACCGTGGTGTTGTTATCTAATGGGGGGGGGGGGAGCATATTGCTAGAATAGAGAATGAACAATAAGGGAGACATTATTGAGCCTTGCGGGACTCCTGCTAGTAGGGGACGTATGGACGAGAGGATGCCTTCTAGTTTGACTCTAAACTTTCTATCGGTGAGGAAGCTGGCTATCAAATGGATGTATCTCCGAGGGATACCTAGTTTATCTGCTTTGTAGAGTAGGCCGTTATGCCATACCCTATCAAAGGCTTTACTGACGTCGACCGACAGGACTGCTGTAAATTTTCGGTGATTTATTTGCTTGACTACACGGAGGAGCTGATGTAAGGTTGAATGCTTACGCCGGAAGCCATGTTGGAAGTCGGGAATGAGCGCTTTTTCTTCTGTGTAAGCGTTTAATCTGTTGACTATTATTCTGTCTAAAATTTTGCCTGTACGGTATTTTGGACGATAGTAGGCTAATGGGGCGGTGATTTTGCGGTAATAGGAGATCGTTTCCCGGTTTCGGGATAAGGATGACATCTGCAAGCTTAAAGGCGGAAGGAAAATGACAAAGGCGAAGGGATGCATTGCAGATGGCTGTGAGGGCACAGATCGCCTTTGGAGGGAGGCTCTTCAGGATTTTGTTTGTGATTTTATCTGGTCCCGGGGCTTTTTTCGGGTTAGATTTTTTAATTATTAGCGCCACTTCCTGGGGGGTGGTAAATTTAAGTGGGGGTTCGGCTAGTATCTTTTCTATATGTTCGTCTACTGTTTTGGTGAATGGAGAGTCGTTGTCTTTGTTCAAAGTGAACTGCTCTTCGAGGCTATCTGCAAAGGTCTCGGCCCTATCTGCAGAGGAATATATCATTCTGTTTGGGCCCTGGAGAGGTGTTACACGCATTTTCGGCTTTCAAATTGATTTTGCGACTTTCCAGTAAGCGCTGGGGTCACGTTGACTTGCGCCAGAAAGTCTTCCCAGCTTTCGTCGGTCCTGACTTTCATTTCTTTTTTAACTCGTGAGGTGAGTGTTTTGTATCTGGTCTGATTGTATCTACCTATTCTTTTATATGCATACATTTTTTGAAAATTGATTGCATTGCATTTATTGTAGCCACCAAATGTAGATTGTCCGCATTTGAAAGAAGGCGAACTTTTGTTTTTTTTTATACGCCCGGTCTGAGCGTCAGGATATCAGATATGAGTTATCTGAAGGAAAAAATAATAATGTTTGGCATGATTCATCTTTATATTAATATTAAAGTTACATATTTCGCATACAACAATATCGGAAATTAGCACATCGAGATCACTACGGACAGAAACGAATCAGATAATTTCATCTTTTTAATGATCACTCCAACTGGTTGAATGTTAATTATAGATGCTGATTTATTAAAATATGCTGCTGTATATAGACGAGTGCTTTTGTAGGTATAACGAAGCAGTCAAATAAATAAAGTATTAATGTGAAAACAGAAATGTATATGACGCAAGTGTTAATGGCACTAGAAATAGAGGACATCCGCGGAAGATTTGGAACGACCAGGTAAACCAGATGATCCTGTTAGAAGTCTCAATAATTGACGAGAAGGTGTATGTATGTGGATGAGGTGAGAATTGTGTGTCAGGACAGAAGGAGTGTGGTGCTCTATCCTCTGACTACCCCTGCGAAGAAACTACGTGATAGTAAGTTAGTTAGTTTATAAAAAAAAATGTAATCTTTATGACATACATATGCATTATAATTTTCCAAAGTGTGGGACAGTTTTACGGCGCAATTCTGTGCGGCACGTGCATTTTTAATTTTTTCACAATACTCCAACTCTACAGGCCAGATTATTATATTTGATTTCAGAAATACCTTTTAAGACTGAGACCGAGAGAGCTGAATGTGTGGACGTGCACACGTATGCTGGGAGCGGCGATGAAGGAGGAAGCGGTGGAGTCCACTATACTGATGTAGATGTATCGGTCCCCGACATAAAGCAGGAATGTCAGAAATTCAGGAATGCCACTGAGAATGCAGGTTGGTTATTTTTGGATCAGTAAGTTTGTAATACCATCCTTCTGCCTCCGCCCTGTCAGCCCGTCGGAGAAGGACTGTCTTATGCATCTGCCTCCGTTGATGAATCTTATTTTCCTTGTAAAATGAATGTGTGATCTCTTTCTGTCCTATTACAAATTGTATTTTGTTTTATCACTTCCAACAATTTTACCGGTTTCTTTTATAAACACTTTTTGGATTAGCAAAAATTTAGACTGAATTTGATATGGCGTGTATTTTTTATTTTAAAATGAACAGATTTTACACTAAACATAATATACATGTATTAAAGTAAAATAAAAATGAAAAATATAGGATGAAAACAATAACTACTGTTTTCCAGGTTAGTTTGTAGAACTCCATGATTACACATGTGAAAATAATACACTTTTTTTGTTCTACTCGAGAGGCATTTCGCCCCGTAAGAGTATTATCAATCTAACAATTTAACTCAACAACTTGTGTTTATAACTATAATGGGGGACAGCTATACAATTTTATTTGCATGAGATGAAAAGGGACAACATTATTAATTGGAATTCCAGAATTCGGAGAATTTCCATCAATTATGAATGCTTTTAATTATTCTAAGTAACCATTCTGTATCAACACTAATGATATTTTAATGTCATGGGTAATATGTAGAAAAGGACACTATATATATATTAGGTTGATGCATAAGTAACGTCGTATTTTTTCAAGAAAATAAAAATGTATTTTTTCGCTTAAACTTTATTAATTTAGTCAATTACATAATTTCCATTATTTTTAATGACTTTCTGTCAACTTTTTAATCCCATTTGAATAGAAACTTTCAGGTTTCGATGCAAAGAACGTGTCTAGTGCTGTTTTCACCTCCGTTGTATTAAATTTTTTTCCATTTAAATAATTTTGTAAGGATAAAAATAGGTGAAAATCAGAAGGAGCTAAATCAGGAGAATAAGGTGGATGCTTTAAAACATCCCAATTTAGCTCCTTTAATTTATGTTGTGTTATCATCGCAGAATGTGGCAGCGCATTGTTATGGTGAAAGACGACACCCTTGCGATTGATAAGTTCGGGTCATTTTATTACGAGTGCCGACTTTAATTTTTGAATCTGTTCACAGTATCTTTCAGCATTTATTGTTTGGTTAGGTGGCAATAATTCGTAATAAATATTGCCCTTCATATCCCACCAAACACAGCATAATTTTTTTTTGATGAAGTTCTGCCTTGGGAGTGGTTAATGGGACTTGTCCTGGCTTGACCCAGTGTCGCCTCCTTGTTTTATTATTATAAACAACCCTTTTTTCATCTCCCGTCACTAGCTGATGCAAAAAAGGCTCATGCTCTTGTCTCGCAGACAAGGAAACACATGTCGTAACTCGGTCTAACAGGTTTGCGGGTGACAATTCGTGCGGAACCCACACGTCGTACTTAGAAACCATTCCAATGCGACGCAGATGCTTCACCGCCGTAGATTGATCAATACCCATCTTCAATGCGATGTCCTTGGTATTTTGACGGGGATCAGCTTCAAGTATGGCTTTCAGTACATCATCATCGGTGGTTGAAGGGCGTCTCGATCTTCATCAGCTGTTAATAAATTCCCAGATCTGAATTTAGCAAACCATCGTTGACTGCTTCGAACATCGATAGCACCTCTGCCGTACACATCACATATGTTTTTGGTTGCCTCAGTTGCATTGTGGCCTTTATCGAATTCAAAAAGTAAACTGTGTCGAATATGCACTCTTTTCTCTGACATTTTAAAAATTCACAAGGGCTCTGTATAGCTCATCCGCTAACGGTAAACTGAAAAAAATGTTAGAAGAAACCCTCTTTTATATGATACAAAGACACCATTAAGAACATCTGTTCACACAGTTGGTGAAAAAATATACCACAGTCTACGTAAAAATACGACGTTACTTATGCATCAACCTAATACAATACGGCAAGAGAGACATTATTGGTATTCTGGAATTTATATAATGTTTGCATGATTCTGGGTAATAATTATGTTCAACAAGAATAATATTTTTAAATTAATGCACCATGATCTTGTTCCGCATCCTCAACAGAAAAAGGTTTCGGCAGAATCAAATACTCCAATTGGCTATAATTTATAATAGTAAGAAATTAAATGGTCTCAAGTAAATTAAACAAGTAGAATAAGAAAACAAGTGTTTTATTTTCACATATGTATATGACAAAAGTTAAAATTATTAAATATGTGGTAAAAATAATACAGGAGTGGGGTGCTCTCATGTCAGTTCCTCTCGGCAAAATATCCTATGAATTTTTGTGTAACCATAACTGATTTATTTTATTTATTTATTGGTAACTATATAATATATAAGGAAAAATAGCCGAGCACCCCGAGCAATTATACCATACTCTATCTTGACGATATCCCCGATATGTGATCCACCAAAAAAATCACATATCATGAAATGAAGTGTCAGTGTACAGGAGCAGTCCGAGGTGAGGCTCGAGACAATTCTGCCCGTCTATTTGCAGAGATCCGGTACTCGCAAACTTAACTCTGTCGCCGTTGATAATCCAGTGTCGCTTCTTCCAGCAATGTTTTCCTATCTGTTTCCTGAGGATTTTTTAAGTCGCCATCTTTTAAGATCAGCGCTACTTCGCTAATTCACTTTGCATAATGAATATCTACTTTCAACTATGTGTTCCATTATTGTCACGCACTGAACTGGAACCATTTTCTTGTCAACAGTAATTTTATAATAGAAATAGTATATTTTCTTTGCAGGCATCTCGAGATTACAAGCGACCCCGACAGTGCCCCCTACTGCCCCCGGAAGGACGGAGCCAGAATTGAATCATACATTTATCTCAAAAAAAACGCAAGTCATACACCTACATTGACAGGAGAGAAACCATTTTCATGTTCGCAGTGCACTTATTGGTGTTATCAGATAGGCCGGCTCAGAAGTCATACACTCACTCATTCGGGAGAAAAACCATTTTCTTGTTCGCAGTGCCCGTATACAAGTAAATGGAAAGGAGATTTGAGCAAACACAATCTCACTCACTCGGGGCAGAAACCCTATTCGTGTTCACAGTGCAGTTATATATGTACTCAGAAAGTCCATTTGGGAAGTCATTTGCTTACTCACACTGAAGGGAAACTATTTTCATGTTCCCAATGTATTTATACGTGTAATCAAAAATCATCCTTTACCATTCATATGCTCACTCACTCTAGGGAAAAACTGTTTTCGTGTTCGCAGTGCTCTCATAAGTGTAATCGGAAGAACAACTTAAGAAGCCATATGCTCACTCACTCTGAGAGGAAACTCCTGCGTGCGAATATAAATGAATTACGAAGGGAAACATTAGAATCAATATAAATAAACACGCACAGTCGAGTCGTATTAGCTACTGACTTTCACTACCACACTGTTGGTACTACGGATAATTAATATATATTAATATAATGTGCTGTTACGTTACAAAACACTAATCCATCTAATTCACGAAATTGTAACCTCTGAAAAGAAATGCTCATAAGAGCATTTCATTTCAAGAGGGCTGATGGCTATTTCGTCAATTAGGGAAACTGAATACATTTGGGATTCAAATTTAAACAACTAATAATTATTAGGAGAACACATTCTTATTGTGAAGTTGTAATTATTCAGAACATAGGTCTGTGATATTTTAAATAAATAATAGAACGATTAAAATATAGGTTTGAAAATTGTCGCTAAAAATATTGTCGCTGTAGCATAGTTGGATAATGCACCTTCCCCGGTTAGGAAAGAGATCCAGGTTCAAATATCGGTGGCGCAACAACAATATTTTTCGATAAAATTGATTTTATATGTATATCTTTCTAATTAATATATTTAATTCATATTTAAAAGTAATAATTTGTAAATTCACATTTATTTATATAATTGGGCGAATATTGATACATTCCAGTAAGCAATGGATAAAGGAAACTTAAAAGAGCAGCATCCTGAGTATCATAACAATAATCTCAGAACATTAAATACATGCTCATATTAATTTTAGCAGTTTAACAGGATTCGTTGAATTAATATGTGTTATCCCTGATTATCTTTACTAATTTACAGCTACTTTGACATTCGTACAATTATATATTGCCGATTGCTTACTGCTAGGCCCTGCGGGCGGCTATTTCAGTGTAATAGTAATATCATGACCGCAGCGTGGACATTGGTGGCCGCTGTGCGGTCAGGGTCTCATTGGCTATTGTCGATTGCTTTGTTGATGGTTATTATATTGTTTTAGATTCTACGGAAGCCATTTGCAGCCACAATAGTCCCCCGCAGGTCCTAGCAGCAAAAAGCAATGCTCATGTACGGAATCCGGTGCACCATTTTTTTTTAGCGTTCCTTATTAGGCAATTTTTGCGTTCCTTATAAATTGGGCCTGATTTTCTGGCATTTTTTTATTGTCGTTTCTGTGTACTGTCGTCTTTATTTTGAGTGTTACCTACAATTAAATACTTTTAATGGAATTAACGGTCCCGAGACTATTAACAGCTTTATGGCATTGCAATAATACTTTTGTTTTTATTTTGTCCTCCACAGTTATCAGAATAAAAAATAACATCAATTGGAATGTTTCATTCTTGATTTAGTCAGAAAATTTTTTGGAAAACACCCAAACACACAATCCAATTTCATTTGAGCCCCTCCGCCTCACCTTCGTGCCAAAAGAAACAATCGGCACGCTAGGTTTTTATGTTGAAAATCGTAAATTTAACCTTTAAACGTAGAAAAATGATGAAACATCAACCTGAGGACATGGTAATACTGCTTGGAGGTCATAAACGGCAACTATTGTACAGCTATCGGTGTTGAACTTATCGTATTCTTTAATGACCGTTAACAGATCTTTTTCTAAGATGTGCGTTTCGTACTTTTCTTGAAAAATCAGTTTTTTCTCGACCGGATTCTAGAAACCTTTTGCATAGTTTGCATTGATCTTTTTTGGCGCACAACTACCCAAACTAAATTAGGTATTATAAATTGTATAGTACATTAGGTAATTTCCAAAAGCCACAGTTTTCTTTTTACAATCCTCTGTATAATCTCTGTATAGATCGTGGATGGATATAAATGAAACAATGTTATAACTCTACTTGAGTTTATTAGGACAACCAGAGTTTCAGGGAAACGGTAACTCTCATCGACAGGTGAAGTATTAAACTAACTATACACAAATATAGGAGACAAGGCTTAGGTATTTCGCCATTGCTGCGCTCTTATTCCAGTTAAAGCTAATTGACATCTGGTCGACCGCTCGAACCGGCTGTCACAATGTGATCGCCACCAGACAGGTGAGAATATTTTTTTCTAGAATTTCACTGAGAGTCGTGAGGAGGCTGATCAGTCGGTAGTTGAACTGGCAAGAGCGGTCCTTTCTTGTTTTCACAAAAGTGAGGACGTTAGCCTTTTTCCACTGTTTGGGGAAGTATCCCAGAAGCAAAGATACGTTAAATTTTTTGGTTAAATGCACTATAGCCCGCTGGGGTAGGCGCTTTAAAAAAATGTTAAGAACACTGTCCAAGCCCGAGGCCTTGTGAGGTGTTAGTTTTTTAATGATGGGTTTTATTTAGACTGGGTAGTCAAACGTATGTCATCGGTATCGTCTTTCGTGGGCTGGGCCGCTTTGAAATTCCGGAGCAATTGATGTTCGCCATTACTGATTTTGATTGCGTCGCGAGCACTCTCTGTAGTTGGCGGGGTGCGCGCCCCCGCAGTTACAGCAGGCGGCCGGCCCATCACATGTCGTCTTGGGACACTCAGTGGTAGAATGCTGCTGTAAACATTTCACACACCGCGGTGTGTGGTTGCAGTTTCGGGACGCATGTCCGAAACTCTGGCAACGATAACACTGAGTGCCGTGCTGCAGAAAATTGGATCTGTATTTCTGCAGTGTTACTTTGTAGTAACAAATCACGGTCACTTCTTCTCGAAGTTTTCCCATGTCCACCTCCTGGGCGAAATAAGCTAGGTAGAGTGGGAGCTCTGACCTCGGGGTGGACATCTTGACGACACGTGTGGCCGTGAATCCTTGCAGGCTGAGGTTGGCCGCAATGTCCTCGACCTCCAGCAACGGTAATCCTCGGATTACCGTGCGCTTCATGCGCTCTGCGTTGGGAGTGAAGGAGTGGAAACCTCATTCCCCCCCTCTCAGTCCTTCCACGAGTGACTTGTGGTCGGCCAACCTATGAACCTGGACGGCCGCTGTGCCGCCCCGGTTATACTTGACCGTAAACATGAGCCTTGACGGTCTCATGAAGTTGGAGATGCGTGAGCTTCTCCGTCTTGAGGATGACTGGCGGCGTGCGCGCCGGGCGGGGCGCCGCGTGCCTCGGAGGCGAGGCCGGTTGCCTGGTGTTCGAGGCCGGCTGCCTGGTGTTCGAGGCCGCTGGAGAAGTCTCCGCCTCGTCTCGGTTCAGTGTTGTGGGAGGCGGAGACGCGGTAAAGTTTGGGGGTGTGGCGACGAAGGACCCGTCCTCCATCAGCCAGTACGTCTGCCTCGACGCCATGTTGGCGCGAAGCAGGTGAAAAAGCTTCCCCGACACTGTCGGGGACGCCAGAGCAATGTTATGTCGCAAACTACTTTATGAAAAATCGGTGCACTTAACGGTCGGACCAAGCCAGACCACACGCGGCGGGTGTTGAAAATAAATAAGTGTACTTACCCCACTGTGTAGAGTAGTCACTGACACTGATTTTAGAAAGTTAGACTTTTAAGTTTTATAAAACTTTATTTACAATGCGCACGGCACTGGAAATTATTTTGAAAATGTTAGCGCCGCAAAGGAATGCATTCCTGCAAAAGGTGTTTTGGGGTGGCGAGCGGATGGCTCATTTCTGCAGCCCTGATAAAGGTTCGTTTTTCTAAAAATAGGAGCACTGGCGGGATACTTCATTTGGGTGCCGTGGACTATGATATTTGTTTTTTCTACTGTGTCCACAGCACCAAACATAAATAAAATAAAATAGGTGACGTACCGACAGGTGGGCAAATGTTTATTGTGTTCCCAAGCCTGTGGCACGCTGCACAAAATAAACAATAATTTTAACAATAGCCAAACGAACAAAACAAAAAATAATAATCTCTGTGTGCAACAATCGCCTTTATCCTTGGGTAGCTATGCCACAGGTTTCTTTCGCTGATTTGCATAGAGTAACCTCAGTAACATCGATCTTTTGCTCTCGAGTATCAAAAGATAGAGCTGGGCTTGCTTCTTTTCTTTCACAAGTTTCTTATTGCTATCGTCCCACTGTGCATCGCCTTTATCCTTGGGTAGCTATGCCACAGGTTTCCTTCGCTGATTTGCATAGAGTAACCTCAGTAACATCGATCTTTTGCTCTCGAGTATCAAAAGATAGAGCTGGGCTTGCTTCTTTTCTTTCACAAGTTTCTTATTGGTATCGTCCCACGGTGCATCGCCTTTATCCTTGGGTAGCTATGCCACAGGTTTCCTTCGCTGATTTTCATAGAGTAACCTTAATGTGTTCCCATGCATTGTCTATATTCAGATCATTCACTCTTTTCTCACTCGGCCCTTTACTCACTTTCCTTTCAAATTTTTCTCTGACCTTTTGCAGATTCTCAATTTTGATTTTAGATATCGCTGATACTGTTTTCATCCTTGAAATAAATGTATTCTTGAGACGACAGGAAAATGGTCAGTTTCCACCTCGGCTCCCCGAAACACCGGAGTAATTAACAGTAGCAGATCTCAGTCTAGAATCGACCACCACAAAATCAATTGTTGACCTTTCATCTCTCTCCAATGTGTACTGATGGATTTCACTGTGATCAAAAAAGGTATTTGAAACAAAAAGGTTCCATTCTAGGCATACCTCAAGCAGACTATTTGTTACGCACGGGTGCGGTTCCAACAATAGCGAAGTAGGGAGCGAGCAGATTTCGTAAAAGTGCTAAAAACACAAGCTAGTCTGGCACACTCCCGGGAATTTTATATTACACCTTAAACTTAAAAAATCCTTTTTCTTCTCTTAAATGATGTTTAAGGTGTTATCTCCGGGCTATCGCTCCTTTCAAGCTCTCTTTATTGGCATTATAAAAACATTAAAATATTACATATTAAATTAGTTATGATTATAAAACTTCTAATTTGTCTTGGCCGAGCGCAGGGGCGCCGAGTTTCCAGCGGCGCGGGATGACGGGCAAAAAGTGTCCCTGCATGAAGCCTTTTTCCAGGCCGCAATTGTTACGGCCCTAAGCTTAACTAGATGTGCGGGACAGATGTCTTTCTATATTTATTTCATTTATTAGACAGCGTTTGTCATTTTTTGTTTTTGAACAATCACTTATAATTTGCCAGTTTTTTCATATTTGATCCTGCATTTTCAACTTTTTTGCCATAGTATAGATTTTTGGCTGTTATTATTAACTTTCCGCATAGATTTCGATACTTTAATTATTTTAATTTAATTTCCATATTAAGTGGATACTTTTTTACTGTTTGGTGTAATTTTTCCATGCTTGAATTGATTTTATTAGACCGGAAGTAATCTATGTTTTTAGATATTTGTTAATTTTTTTCACTTTATTTATTTGAGTGCTATTTTTTATTATCGTTGTTATCCTGTCTATAAAATGCAAAAGTGCCGCTTCAGGATCACCTGAATTTAATATGCGAGTCCAAGTTTCTCAAGATACTTTTTTTTCAACTCTGGTTTTATCAACCGCGGTAAACTCACAAGATACCCTTGAGCCACAACTATTTTTTATTTTATAACTCAAAAGATAATCATATAATGATCTGTAATTGTGCATTCATATATTAGGTAAAACGGAAAGAAATGACATTTTTTTTATGTACCAAAAAATTTATTTTAAAAAAAAACTATACAATATCATTCTGTTAAATAATTTCCCTCGTTGTCTATTATCTTCCTCCATAAAAGAGGCAACTTTTTGATACCCTTTTCGTAAAACTCTGGTGACTTACTGGCAAAATACGAATCCAGGTGATTTTTTACCTGGTCAGCGTTTGTAAATTTTTTGTCACGTAGTGAATGCTCCATCGACTTAAAGAGATAATAATCCGAAGGTGCTATGTCTGGTGAATATGGAGGATGTGGCAGAAGTTCTAAATCAAGTTCTCTTATTTTTTGCTGAGTAATTTTTGCCGCATGAGGTCTTGCATTATCATGTTGTAAAATCCGCCTATTGTTATTGACTAAAACAGATTGTTTTTTTAATAACTCTGCTTTTAATCGTTCTAGTTGGGCACAGTATAGCTCTGCCGTAACTGTTTGACCAGATTTTAACAATTCAAAATGTATTATCCCCGAAACATCCCACAAATACACATACACAACAAAACTTTTTTTAACGTCAATGTTGGCCGAGGGGTAGGCACAGGTACTTGATTTGGTGATAGCCATTGTTTTTTTCTCCTGGTATTACTGTAAAGGACCCATTTCTCGTCCCCGGTAATTATCCTTCTGAGAAATGGATCCGTTTCATGCCTGGACAATAGGGAAGCACAGATAGTGACGCGTTGCTCCAAGGCCGTTTGAGAGAGATCATGCGGCACAAAAATTCCTTGCCTGTGTTTTTTTCCCAACCTTTTCAGATGATCTTGCACAGTTGTTATTGGACAGCCAAGGTCGTGTGACAATTCCTTCACTGTTTTACGAGGATCAGCTTCCACCAATGATTTCAGGACGTCATCATCGATTTTGAGGGGTCTTCCTGTTTTTGGTTTGTCCTTTAACTCCCTATCACCACTTTTGAACTTTTGAAACCATCTAAAGCACTTTCGAAGTTTCAAGACGTCACCGTAAATCTCACAAATGGTCTGCGTAGCTTCTTTTGGTTTTAAACCTTTATCGAATAAAAACAGCATAAAATAGCGCAAATGTGTTTCTTCAATCTCGGGCTTCTCCATTTTTCTACAAGGGCAAAAAAAATAAAAAATATCTTGAAATGGAAAGAGTACACACAGAGCTTTAAAATGATACCAACCACGACGTGCTAACTCAACGGCAACCGTTGACAAACTAATTTTAAAGTGACGCGCCAGAAAAAATGTCATTTCTTTCCGTTTTACCTAATATAACAGTTTTAAATGATGAACACTCTTTTATCAAGTGTTATAGAATTGATGACTGAAGTAAACCCAGAAGAGTTCAATACTCAGCACCCTGTAAATCAGGTTTTAATAAATCTATGTTTACATCTCCCATCAAGGCTACATTTTGTTGTATTCCAGGGAGCAAATCTAAATTGTTAAAACAGGGAGGACGATATATAACTAACAGACATAAAGAGGATGATATGTTATTTGAAGACAATTTGCCTCCATAAATGAATGAAGGTTCCATACAACTGACATTTATTTCATGCCTAACATAAATAACCAAACTAATTTACATTAGTGTGATATTTAGTGTAACCCTCCAATACTTTTGGAACATACAAATCATTCAACCGACATTCAGACAATATCAAATAGAATATTAAAATTTTCCAATTGTATTAAGAGAATCAATTTTTTTTTAACACTGAGTATATTAAGATGTATAATTTTCAACGAACTATGATCTAGAATCCTAGTCTCAGTTGCGTTGAAATCATCTAACCGTGTAAAAACGTCATTTCTTTCTGTCACCTTTCTTCAGCGAGATTATTAGCCATAGTTGTTGTTTTTAATCATTATCTCAATAGCCGCCTCGTATGCTGGACACTATCCCCGGTCGGATGGTCCGCCAGTTTTTTAAATCGTGTACACGTTGCGCATTTTGCAGGTGAAGCCTTATTCGGACATACCGCATCCAAATGGCCATCAGTCATACAGTGTCTACAAGTAGATACCTATTGTTGGCACCCCTTACTCGAGTGTCCATATATGTGACTCTTAAAAACACCTGGTTGCACCAACATAGTCACGCACTCGGCAGGCGTGCCACCTTACGAAACAATGGCCACTATCAATGAGAGATTTTCTCGCCTCAGGCTAGGTTGTGTAGACACAGTTTACTGTATGACCATCTCTACGTCCAAACATAGAGATTCTCTTAGTCACCTTGGAAAAATCCTCAAAAGTACGATTTGCTAGAGATGTTTAAATCATATATAGATTTTTTAGGGCCTGTTCTAGGTTTCTCGGCACATTATATATTACTATTTTAGGTAGACGTCCTTTTGGTACAACGAGTTTGAGCCATTTAGCTTCTAATCGTCCTTGCGCTACTTTCACACATTGTATGTATTTTTTGGAAGAAGTTTGCAGGAGGACTCCAGCACCCCAAACTCGTTTCATTTTCACAGGCTGGAGGCCATCAAGTTTTGGGTTTAGCGTTGACATTACGGTGTCCTTTGTCCCATCCACAGTAGCTCTTTCTGGTTTCGCCGGGTAGATTAAAACTGTGATGCGAGGTGCCGTATGCAGTATTTTAAGTAACAATTGTGCAAGTTTGTTGAGTCCTCACCAGCTTTTTTTTTTTCCAATTGCTGCAAGAAGTTTGACCTGTACTTCTGCAGGGTAAACCTGCAGTAGCAGATCACGGAAATTTCTGCTCGAAGTTTCCCCATGTCCACCTCCTGGGCAAAGTACGCCAGGTAGAGCGGGAGCTCTGTCCTCGGGGTGGACATTTTTACGACCCGAGTGGCCCCTGAAGGCTGAGGTCGGCCGCAATGTCCTCGACCTCAAGTATCGGTAATCCGCGGATTACTGTACGCTTCATGCGCTCAGCATTAAGGGTGAAGGAGTGGAAACCTTGTTCCCCCCCTCAGCCCTTCCACGAGCGCCTTGTGGTCGCTTATGCACTGGACCTGGACGGCTGCTGTGCCACCCCGGTTATTTTTGATGGTGAAAAACCTTTGATGTGAGTCTTGACCGACTTATGTAGTTAAAGATGTGTAAAATTCTCAGTTTTGATGATAACTAGCGGAGTACGCACCGTGCGGGGCGCCGCGTGCCTCGGAGGCGAGTCCGTCTGGCTGTTGAAGGTTGCTGCTGGAGATGACTCACTCTCGTCTCGGATCTCTCTGAGGGACGAGAAGCGGTTCAGTATTGTGGGAGGTGAAGCAGAGTTTGGTCGGACTCGCTTCGCTGAATGTTTCGGCTTTCCCACGGGGGGATTGCCGAAATTCTGGGGGGAGGGGGGGTGGCAGGGCGGGGAATTGGCTGCCCGAGGTTGAGGCGCCTGATGGAGCTGGTGTCACCTCCATGGCCGATGGAGGACTCGCGGTAAAGTTTGGGGGTGTGGCGACGAAGGACCCGTCCTCCATCAGCCAGTACGTCTGCCTCGATGCCATGTTGGTGCGAAGCAGATGAAATAGCTTCCCCGACACTGTCGGGGACGCCAGAGTATTGTTATGTCGCGATCTACTTTATGAAAAATCGGTGCACTTAACGGTCGGACCAAGCCAGACCACACGCAGCGGGTGTTGAAATTAAAGAAGTGTACTTACCCCACTGTGTAGAGTAGTCACTGACACTGACACTGATTTTAAAAAGTTAGACTTTTAAGTTTCTTGGAACTTTATTTCCAATGCGCACGGCACTGGAAATTATTTAGAAAATATTAGCGCCGCAAAGGAATGCAGCGTACGGTACCAATTTTTTTTTTTTTCCAATTCCTTAGAGTCTACGATACTCTGAGTACTCTACATGCGGCTAGACCGCCTAATCTACAAACTACAAGTGCATCAGCGCTAGTCACTTTGACACTTTTACTAACTACCTTATTATTATAAACATCTGAGTGTTTTATATTAATACATGAATTGGAAGGGTAAAAAATTACTGATAAAAAACCCTCTAAACAATTTACTGGAAGTTAAGTATTTCAAATTATCTAGGCGCGACACTTTATGTACAGTGCCGCCTTATTTTAACATAATCCTTAAATATTTAAACTAAAATAAATACTACAAGACTTAAAAATATAATGTTTTTATTATTTTACAAATCATCATTTGGAGAGTTCTCTCGACGCTGTCCGCTTCTGTGTGCAGCTCAGTCCGGAGGATCGAGCGCGTTGCTTCGCCGCAGGAAATAGTGCCTGGGCAATCTGTATTTGTATCTGAAAGGCATTAAGCTGATGTTGTGCTCGTACGAGCCGAGGTTCCGGATGAGAGGATTATCTTGGGATGGTTGGGAGCAAGATTTGTGGAAGTTTGCTGATAATTTCTCAAAGCATTGTGTGATAGTGTTCACCTTGTGCCGGTGGTGTAGTCGCGTCAAATTTGTTTTGGGTGAGGTGTTGTGGATGATTTTAAGCGCTTTGTTTTGTATGACTTGGAGTTGCGTGTATTTCGTTTTGTGTATGCTGCTGAAGACAGGCGCTGCGTAGGTGATAGTAGGCAGAACCATACTGTGGTATAAAATTGTCTTGTTGTGAGTGGATAGCGGGCCAGTCCTGTTGAAGATCGGACGGAGCGCACCAATTGCTCGGTTCGCTTTCTGGCGTGTGTTCGTCACGTGACGTGTCCAATTCAAGCGCCGGTCGAGTGTCAGTCCGAGGTATTTCACCTCGTTCAGCCACTCAACCTCACTTTCATTGGCTAAGATTTTCACCCTCGGCGTCGCCTTCTTGACGCAATTCGTGAATAAAATGGTCTCGGTCTTGTCCTCGTTCAGTTTCAGCTTCCACTGGCGGTAATACGCCACCATTAGGGTTAACGCCCTCTGGAGCTGTCTGGCGGCCAAGTCCGGACACCTGGAGGTGGCGAGTAGCGCGGTGTCGTCAGCGAAGACGGCGCGCGAGCAGTTCTGTAATGTAGGAGTATCAAAAGTATAAATGTTAAATAAATGGGGACCGAGCAAACTGCCTT
Source organism: Eubasilissa splendida (assembly GCA_031772225.1). NCBI lineage: Eukaryota > Metazoa > Arthropoda > Insecta > Trichoptera > Phryganeidae > Eubasilissa > Eubasilissa splendida. The sequence continues at coordinate 31,603,031 of CM062854.1, read as the reverse complement.
GAGGCACACCCATGGGTATGTCTCGGTCAGATGAAAATTCTCCTCTCACCGAGACCGCGAACGTACGGCCCGTCAGATATGAATTTATGATCTCGATCAGGTACCGTGGCACTCCGATCGCGATCATTTTAAATATTAAGCCGTCGATCCAAACGGTGTCGAATGCCTTCGCAAGGTCCAAGAGCGCCATTGCTGTGCTCTTGTTCCAATTGAAGCCGATCGACACCTGCTCGACCACCCGGACCAGCTGTTGGGTCGTACTGTGTCCAGTTCTAAATCCGAACTGGTCGTCGGGAATAGTGCCTTTGCTTGTGGTATACGCCACCAGACGGGTGAGTATGACTTTTTCTAATAATTTGCTCAGTGTAGTGAGGAGGCTGATCGGTCGGTAGTTGAGAGGGCAAGAGCGGTCCTTCTTTGCTTTCGCAAAAGGAAGGACAATATCCCAGCAGTAATGATGCGTTAAAAATTTTTGTCAAATGCACTATGGCCCTCTGAGGGAGGTGCTTCAATAGAATGTTGTGAATGCTGTCCAAGCCCGGGGCTTTGTGCGGCTTTAATTTTTTGATGATGCGCTTCACTTCCGCAGGGGTAGTCAAACGGATGTCATCGGTATCGTTTTCAGAGGGCGGCGCCGCTCTGAAATCCCGGAGCGCATCGGATACGAGCTTCTCAGTATCGGCGTCACCGATTCCGTCGGTGACCGTGTAAGTTTTCTCAAAGCCGTCCGCCAAGGCGTCGGCTTTTTCTGAATCAGAAAGCGCGGGCTGAGAGCGCCCCGGTACGATAAGTGGTGGGATGACGGTTTTCTTTCGCCTGATGGCCTGGGCCATTCTCCATAGAGAATTGTCCGCAGTAGTCAGTGATTCTAGTTTTTTCTCCCAGAAGGAGTTGCGCAGGTGTTTGATTTTACGTTTAATTTCTCTCATCTGTTGGTTATAAAGTGTTTTGTGGTCGGGGTTGCGCGTGCGCTGATAGTGTCTGCGATTATTATTTTTGTCTGTGATGAGTGTTTTTATGTCATCTGTGAGTGGCAAAGTGTACGGTCGCACCTCCTTGACCGGTATGTGGGTGTCTCTAGCGCTTTGGATAAACGTCGTGATTGAATCGATTGCGCAATCGATATCTTCGCGTGTATTAAACGTGTCGGTTGAAAGGTAAATGTTTTGGTTGATGGACTCTTTAAAGCCCGGCCAATCCGCGTTCTTATAATTGCGCTGAGTGCGCACGGTTCGCATTGACGCGCCGTTGATTTCGAAATAAACCGGCAAGTGATCAGACGAGAGATCGTCGCCGCTTGTCGGCTCTCCCAGGAAGGGTGCGTTTTTGGCCAGAACAATATCGAGCGTGCTCGTGTAATTTACTCGCGGCCTATGAAAAGTAGGATAATCCGGGGCTAGGACAACATAATCGTGCGATTCCATGTGCGCGTAGAGAGTACGCCCGTTTGTGTTCGCGCGGCGACAGTTCCAGTGCGAATGTTTTGCATTAAAGTCTCCGGCGACGATTACTGTCGTGCCGAGTGCCATGACTATGTCAATGTCACCGCGCGACAACACGCGGGGGTTATAAGCGGCGACCAGGACGTGGTCCTGGCCGTCGACGTGGACCCTGATGGCCGTGGCCTCCAGGCTACCGAGCGGTGGAATATTCAACCGCGTGTGCGGGATATTATCGCGAATTAAAATGGCAGTACCCCCGGCGGCGCCGAGTTCGCGATCGTTCCGGTACACGTCAAAGCCGGGGACTTTTAACGGTGGTTGCTTTGGTTTCAACCACGTTTCCGAAAGTAACACAATATCGACCTCAGCATGGATGACAGAAGCCATCAGCTCGTCGATTTTATCACGGACACTATGAGCGTTCCACGCGATCACGCGAACTCCCCAAACTCTGTGCGCCATTATTGATTCTAACGGGCAATCGCGACTGTGGGACGCCCTAGCGAGCCCAGCAATTCGACGCACAACATGGCGCGTTCGAAGTCATCATTGCATTGCATGAAGCGATCGCGTGCGTTCATGACGAGACGCATGATAGCCGCGAAATGTGAAAATTCAAAATCGGGCTGCGCGCCACTGGTTTGGCTAGTCAGTGGCGGCGGGGAAACGGAGGGCACCGGGCGCGCCGGTTGGGAGGCGGCGAATACCTGCGACTGGATGATGTTGGGGTTTTGGGCAGCGGGAGGATCGTTTGCTGCACCCTGAACGACCCTCGACCACTGCCTTCCATCGGAGGCTGCGGTGAAGACCCTCGGGCCGGCTGTGGGCCGCTGAGCTGGTACTCTTGAGTGTTGCGGCGGTTGGCGGGGCTGCAACTTGGCCACGTACGCCTTGCGTCGCGGGCATTCCCTGAAGTTGGCGGGGTGCGCGCCCCCGCAGTTACAGCAGGCGGCCGGCTCGTCACGTGTCGTCTTGGGACACTCAGCGGTGGAATGCTGCAAGAGACATTTCACACACCTCGGTGTGTGGTTGCAGTTTCGGGACGCATGACCGAAACTTTGACACCTGTAACACTGAGTGCCGTGCTGCAAGAAATTTGATCGATATTTCTGCAGTGTGACCTTGCAGTAGCAGATCACGGAAACTTCTTCCCGAAGCTTTCCCATGTCCACCTCCTGAGCGAAATAGGCCAGATAGAGTGGGAGTTCTGACCTCGGGGTGGACATCTTCACGACACGTGTGGCCGTGAAACCTTGCAGGCTGAGGTCGGCTACAATGTCCTCGACCTCTAGCAACGGTAATCCTCGGATTACCGTGCGCTTCATGCGCTCTGCATCCGGAGTGAAAGAGTGGAAACCTCGTTCCCCCCCTCTCAGTCCTTCCACGAGCGCCTTGTGGTCGGTCAAGTTGTGAACCTGGACGGCCGCTGTGCCGCCCCGGTTGTACTTGACCGTGAACGGTCCGCTGACATGAGCCTTGACGGTCTCATGCAGTTGGAGATGCGTGAGCTTCTCCGTCTTTAATATGACTGGCGGCGTGCGCGCCGGTCGGGGCGCCGCGTGCCTCGGAGGCGAGGCCGGCTGTCTGCTGGTCGAGGCCGCTGGAGAAGACTCCGCCTCGTCTCGGACCTCTCTGAGGGACGAGAAGCGGTTCAGGGTCGTGGGAGGAGAAGCCGAGTTCGGTCGGACTCGCTTGCTGGCTGAGTGTTTCGGCACTTCCCACGGGGGGATTTCCGAAATCCTGGGGGGAGGGGGGGGTGGCAGGGCGGGGAACTGGCTGCCCGAGGTTGAGGTTGAAGCGACTGGTGTAACTTGAGGAGTCACTTCCATGGCCGATGGAGGACTCGCGGTATAGTTTGGGGGTGTTGCGACGAAGGACCCGTCCTCCATCAGCCAGTACGTCTGCCTCGACGCCATGCTGGCGCGAAGCAGATGAAAAAGCTTCCCCGACACTGTCAGGGACGCCAGAGCAATGTTATGTCGCGAACTACTTTCAATAAAATCGGTGCACTTAACGGTCGGACCAAGCCAGACCACACGCGGCGGGTGTTGAAAACAAATAAGTGTACTTACCCCACTGTGTAGAGTAGTCACTGACACTGATTTTAAAAAGTTAGACTTTTAAAAGTTATAGAACTTTATTTCCAATGCGCACGGCACTGGAAAATATTTTGGCGCCGCTTGGAATGCGGCGCGCAAAAATGTTAGCGCCGCAAAGGAATGCGGCGCGCGGTGCGTAGTCGGCTGAGCGGTATTGCTACCGGCAAAGTCCACTGCCGCACGGTATCACGCGAGCGAGTCTGAAATGCTGCACGGTACTGCGCACGAGCTAGTAAAAAACGATCCACACTCCTTGAAGTGCGAGTCGCGAATCTATCCAGGCGGCAGAATTAGGTTTGCGGAGACTTTTTATTACAAAAATATATTAAAACTAACAGGGGGCTATATCACGAGTAGGGGACTTGGTAGGTTATATTGTGACTTGTGATATCCCGTAATGAGAATTATCCGGCCAGTGCTCCCTTATTTTTTTATTAAACTTTTAAACAAATATTGCATTCCTGCAAAAAGGTGTTTTGGGTTGGCGAGCGGATGTCTCATTTCTGCAGCCCTGATAAAGGTTCGTTTTTCTAAAAATAGGAGCACTGGCGGGATACTTCATATGGGTGCCGTGGACTATGATATTTGTTTTTTTTTTTTCTACTGTGTCTACAGCACCAAACATAAATAAAATAAAATAGGTGACGTACAGACAGGTGGGCAAATGTTTATTGTGTTCCCAAGCCTGTGGCACGCTGCACAAAATAAACAATAATTTTAACAATAGCCAAACATACAAAACAATAAATAATAATCTCTGTGTGCAACAATCGCCTTTATCCTTGGGTAGCTAGTAGTAGAGGGACGAGTTGCGGTTCAAGGTCATGGGTGGGGAAGCTGGGTTTGGTCGTAACCGCTTGGCTGTGTGTTTCAGTCTCCCACGGTGGGAGCGCTGAAATCCTGGGGGTAGGGCGGGGAACTGGCTGCCCGAGATTGAGGCTACGGCAGTGTTATTGGTGACCTCCATGGCCGATGGAGCACTCGCAATATTGTCAGGGGGTGTGGCGACGAAGGACCCGTCCTCCATCAGCCAATATGTCTGCCTCGTGACCATGTTGGCCCGAAGGAGATGAAAAAGCTCGACACCAGAGTGATTATGTTAAATAAAGTGTACTTACCAACTGTTGGAATTTAGTCACTGTCACTGATTTAAAAAAAGTTTTTCCCAAATGCGCACGGCACTGGAAAAGTTTGTCGCCGCTTGGAATGCGGCGCACGGTATCGTGACCGGCACAGAGTCGCAATCGCTGCACGGTATAGCAGATGGAGCAGAGTTGCAGTTGATGGTGCACTTGAGCAACTTGTAAACTAAACCACACTCTTCCCTCCTCGTGCGCGATGGAGCTCTCCTCACCAGCTACAATTTTTTTTTCCAATTCCTTAGAGTCTACGATACTCTAAGTACTCTACATGCGGCTATACTGCCAAATCTACTTCTACAAGTGCATCAGCGCTAATCGCTTTGACACTTTTACTAACTTATTGTAATAAACATCATATGTGTTTTATATTAATACATGAATTGGAAGGGTAAAGAATTCTGATAAAAAACCCTCTAAACAATTTACTGGAAGTTAAATGCTTCAAATGAACTAGGCGCGACACTTGATGTACAGTGCCGCCTTATTCTAACATAATACTTACAAGGTAACTAAAATAAATTACAACTACACTTAAGAATATTGTTTTATTTTACAGTCATTTATTGGAGAGTTCAGTTGACGCTGTCCGCTTCCGTGTGCATCTCAGTCCGGAGGATCGAGCGCGTTGCTTCGCTTCAGGAAATAGTGCCTGGGCAATCTATGTTTGTATCTGAAAGGCATGAGACTGATGTGCTCGTACGAGCCGAGAGCTCGGATGAGAGGATTATCTTGAGAAGGATGGGAACAAGATTTGTGCCGATAATTTATCAAAGCGTTGTATTATTGTGTTCACCTTGTGCTGGTGGTGTAGTCTAGATATATTTGTTTTGGGTGTGGTGTGTATGATTTTAAGTGCTTTATTTTGAATAACTTGGAGCTGCGTATATTTCGTTTTGTGTATGCTGCTGAAGGCAGGCGTTGCGTAGGTAATAGTAGGCAGAACCATACTGTGGTATAAAATTGATTTGTTGTGAGTGGATAGTGCGCCTGTCCTGTTGAATAGAGGGCGGAGCGCGCCAATCGCTTGGTTTGCTTTCAGGCGTGTGTTCGTCACATGACGTCCAAGCGCCGGTCGAGTGTCAGTCCGAGGTATTTCACCTCAGTCGGCCACTCCACCTCGCTTTCATTGACTAGGATTTTGACTCTCGGCGTCGCCTTCGCGACTGAGTGAAAAGAATTATCTCGGTCTTGTCTTCGTTCAGTTTCAGCTTCCACTGGCGGCAATACGCCACCATTAGGGTTAACGCCCTCTGGAGTTGTCTGGCGGCCAAGTCCGGGCATCTCGATGTTGCAAAGAGTGCGATGTCGTCTGCGAAGACGGCGTGCGAGCAGTTCTGTAATGTAGGAGTATCAAACGTGAAAATGTTAAACAAATGGGGACTGAGCAAACTGCCTTGAGGTATGAACCCATGGGTATGAATTTATGATCACGATCAGGTACCGAGGCATTTTCTGGATTTAGTTTTTCCTATATCGCTTTTCATTTGTTCTGGAAAATGCCTTTCAACTAAGCGTGATGGTTTAGGTGTAGAGCTGCTTGTCGATGTCTGGGTGGGTTTTCACTATGTTTTTCTCTGCACACTATCAAAAAGTGTAATCGATCCAAATGACCTTTATCTTTTTTGTATATAATATATGCATTGAAGCAGCACATATCAATTATTCGTAGAAAATTTTTCTAGCCTATTACGGGCAGCCGTGTTGGCCACCATAACTCCATGTCCCAAATCTACGCCGCCCATATTCTTGTTATAATCCAGGACTACATTTGGTTTTGCCTTTTTAAGAATAGAACTGAGCAGCAATATATGTTTTTATCCTTCCATTTTAAAACCATAAGTTTGTCTTTGAATCTTACTATATGTTCATTTTTCTGTAATTTTTTTTGTTTTTATTTCACTGAGGATTCCGACTCTGTTATCCTCATTGTACCAACAATGTCTGTATTGTTTTGACACAAGATTTCAGCCAAATGAATTGACGTATATAAATTATCTAAGTAAATCCTATACCCTTTATTCAGTAAGTCATGTGCTAACTCCAAAACAATTCCTGTTGATGGTTTTTCTTGCGAGTAGTTTGAACCATAATTTGTGCCTGTGTATAAAATTATATTTTGTACATATCCAGATTGTGTTTCACTCAAAATATACAACTTCATTCCAAATCTAGCTCTTTTTGTAGATATATATTGTTTCCAAGATAAACGTCCTTTCCATAATAAAAGAGATTCATCTACGCATATTTCTCGTTCACATACATAAAAACTTTTAAACTTCTCTTTCAAATTATTGATGATTGGATCAATTTGATATGTTTTTCTATTAGATGTGTTAGGATCAAAACTTAGATTGTCTGTAAAATGCAAAAACTTGCATAATAATCCAAATCTGCTTTCGCTCATAGTTTCATAAAAAAATGGTGTTTCAATTATTCCTTGTAAAATTAGGAGCCCCAAAAAAATCTACATTTCAGCTTCATTTGTATCCTTCCATTTTCGAAATCTCGAACTTGGTTTCAATTCAGGATCATTATCAACAAATTTGTTTCCTCTGTAATTAATTCGATAAGTTCCACATCTAAAAAAAAAATTTTGGAGTATCGTAAGTTTTTCCAGGACGTGCAGTGAAGGGAAATGGTGGTCTTTCTTCATTTTAATGTAGCCATTCTTCAGAAACAATGCTGTTGCTAGGACCAACTTTTTCACCATCTTCATTCTCAGTATCCCCCAATTCCGTGTTGTAGTCAAAATTACTGTCGGATGACTCCGATGACGAACTCATAATATGTCTCCTTTTTCTACCTGCCGGTACATTGATTTCGTCATCGCTGATATCGCGTTCATTCATTTTGATGGATACTTATAAAAATGTATTCTGGTGGTATGTAAGGTGGGAAATATAAAAAATATAAGTAAATAATATATAAAAGGAAAATAGGTAGGTAAGTGTAAGTACGTACCCGTCACTGCTCATCCAGAACACGTCCACCACTCTCAATACCGAAATGATATTGCTTCCCTCCGTGTCTTGAATTCATGTTGAGACATGTATGGATGAGCTAATACCTTTGTTGTTCGAAAATATACGTTCCGCCCGTTCCAGGGTGCAACATATATTTCAAGGACGTATTCATATGTCCTACCCGTACCCGATATTGTTTACGTTTGACATATTTATACGTCCCGCCCGGTTAACAGGTTAAGCATGATTACTCTTTTTAAATCGGTCCACATTTCTCACCTTTCTGAAGGTTAATTTGTCCTGCTACAGGTATTTGACGGTGAAGGCGGTGACCTGGGTCAGCCAGTCGCCCATGATGGAAAGCTGGAAACTCATGCCCCCTTTCTTTCACCTTATTTTAAATTAGTCCACATGGCCCCCACGTGAGCTACGACCATCTGCCGGAGAGCGCGGAACTAGAATCTGTCTGTCCGACCGAGGTTGCTGGCGATTGTCAGCAACTTCCAGCCTTCAGATTTTTTATCTGTATTATCGGAGTAAGCTTTCAGGGCAAGTAGCGCCAAATGTCTTATTGTTCTTTCATGTCAATACTGACATAAAGGAGGATAGTGGCCTCAATCATCCCGGGCCATTCCCGCAGCTGAATCGAGTGTCTCTCCAGTTAGATGCAACGTATCTATCCGCCGCTGTGACACTTCCAGGTGTTCTTCGGTCTAAAGTTGTGCCAATTAAAAAAGCCATTTATTTTATGCTTGTAGCTTTTGTGGACTGTCCAAGTCTCCGCTGCATACATGCAAATTGGAAAGACTGTGAACAAATACAACTTTAGTTGCTCGAGATGCCACTGTCTCCATATTCTCGTCTACAGTTGGTGTTCCGTGCGGGAAACAAGAAATATAGACAGGGGTTCATAAATTCAATAAATATTCATGGTTCATGATATTTTCCCAACATTATATAAATTTTTATTATTCCTTTAATCCCAACGTTTCCACGAGATATATTAACAGAATGGCTTCCATTGTAGACAGTGCCGTGCTTGTTCCGGAAAGTCGCCAGTCTAATAATGCCTCCAGCCCAAAATCCACACCTAACAGTGATACGTTTGGGATGCATTTCCTTCTCATGAAACATATGTGTGTTTTCATCACTCAAAATGCGGCAATTTTGCTTGTTTACAAAGCCATCAGCATGAAAATGGGCCTCATAACAGAAGATGATATTGTTGGAAAACTTAGCGTTCGCTTGTTGTTCAATTAATCAATTGGTGAACCCTCTTCGCTGTGTATGGTTTGCAGGCTCGAGTTATCAGTCTGTCGCGAGTCAGATACAAATCTTTGGTGAGAATACGCCGCATAGTGCTTCTTGAAATGTTCCATTCTCGAGCACAATGCCGAATGGATGTTCCTGGACTCTCAACTCTCAGCCCAACAGTCCCAACAGCCGTGATGTTCTCTGTTGAATGACCTGGACGAACACGTGTCGACGGTCTGACATCAGTAATCGACACAGTCTTCTTGAATTCTGTGGTATGCTTTGAAACATTTAGCGGTGCATAAGGCAACCTCACAGTCACGACACCTATACAGAGTCGAAACTCGGCATTAAGGTTGTCGCAAAGTATTTACACACGCAAAGCACCGTCAGTACACAGATTGTCTCTTGGAATTTGGTATTTACGGAATATCTGAGAAAATGACGAGCACTCGGTCTTGGCTAGTTCTCGACGTTGACTCTGGATGGTGAAGTTTTTGTAAAATTTGCCTAATTGCTTCTAAATCAAAATCAGTCAAAGACATGTCCTTTTTAGTTTTATATTTGTACATTGCATGAGCATTTATTAATATGACACGTGTGTAAACTATTTAGCTCAGTTTTATAAAGTGTAGGTATACTCCATAAAACTATAGGTTTACAAAATTAAATAAATTTTCCCAAAATGGTATAAATTATATAACAAAAGCCATGTTTTATTTTAACTTGTTATGCCTGCCTTGTAAAAATGGATTTTTTTGTTCCTTACGGCGATTGAATTTGCCAACACTAGTATTATAAAATTTTCTTACCAATGTAATTAATTATATACTTATGGAATACATTTGTGAAATTGGTAACATTTTATATATTTTAATCCAGCCCAAGAATTGTACATTAAAGTTCAGATAAATAAATGTTACAATACATAACCTTAATGGCCTTACATTTTATATTTATTCCCTATCCCATCTTTCTTCCTCTTTTCCTCTTTTTTAAAAAATTTTATTGATTTTTCCTACTCCTTCAACAGAACATAAAATTTTCACACTTTATTGCCTTCTATGCAGCGTAAAATGTAATCTTTAATACTAAATGATTGTATCAAAGTACTGTCTCACTAGTCTATTGTAATGGGTTGAATTTATTGTTACATTTTTATTAGTCATTTCACAGAACTTTGGACAAAACCTGAGCAAATGCATTTTATTTTGTTTCTGTTATCTTGTCATTTCTGACATTAGAGAATTGAGAGTAGTCTAGAAATTGATGTTTGGTGTGATTTGTCAAACTATTTTAAAATGAACATGGAAAAGACCAGAGCAGTGTTTGTATATTTGAAGGTTGTTTTCAACTCGTCTAGTATATTTTTATTGCTCCAAGAAGGTAAATTTTCACATGTGAAAATAAAGCACTCATTGAGACGCATTTTGCCTTGTAAGGGCATTATCAATCTAACAATTTAACTCAACTTGTATTTATATTAATGGTGGAGGACAGCTACACAACTTTATTTGCAAATATGAAAAGGGATCATTGGAATTCAGAGGATTTCTGTACATTTTTAAATGCTTCTAATTATTCTATGTAACCATTCTGTTTTAACACTAATGATATTTTAATGTCATAGGTAAGATGTAGAAAAGGACAGTTATATAATTTTCCAACACAAGAAGACATGTTTGCATGATTCTGGGTAATAATTATGTTCAACCAGGATATTTGCAAATGAATGCAGCAATGTGGAATTGGTGATCTTGTTCCGCATCCTCAACAGAAAAAGGTTTCGGCAGAATCAAATCCTCCTATTGGCTATAATTTATAATAGTAATTAAATTAAATTAAAAAGTAAAAAATGTGCCTATTTAAAAAGTTTTTATTTATTTAAAATATGACAAGTTTTTGAAAACTTGTTTAATTCATTATGTTATTACTATCTATTCCACGCTTGATAATCTCCAACTGAACACTAAAAGTCAATGTAATCTGAAACCTCAGAGTGCGAGTGCCAGTTATTATTATCTAAAAGATGTGTGAATTGAGAATATATTTTTCTTTTTTGCCAAGATTTTTTATGTTCCGAGAACCTTTGTTCAAAATTTCTACTCTAAATTAAACAAGTAGAATAAAATAACAATTGTTCACATATGTGATTATGGAGTTCTATAAACTCGAAAGCAGTAAAAAAAAGGTAAATTTTGTTTAAAACTATTATTTTTGCCTTCACACTTGACTTACATGCAAAAATATCATTCAGTTATGCTGTTCTTAGCAACAAACTAATTTAATTGAGGTTAGGTTGTGATAGACCTCATTCAGGAAAATTTGCAAGTTTTTGGGTAATCTGGATATCTTTGGATTTCACAATTATAGATATTTATCATTCAAGAATAAAATAAACTTGTATGTTTCTTAAAAATCAGAACCTCAAGACCAAAAAGACTTATCAAGATTTCAATATGCCGAGGAAATCTTTGTTGTCTCTATCTGGAACAAGAAAATAAAGAACTAGCCTCAATAATCATTGCATCAAGCCCCGAAGAAAATAGAATTTTATTGTGTGGATATATTGCCCTGTTGGGATCATGGACTTAAAACCGCCCCCAAGTTCATGTTTTACAAATGAGATAAATCAAAACTTGTCATTGAAGAATCAGGAATTGATTGTAGTAAGCGTTTTCTTGTGGAAACATGCATGCTCAGACTCAAAATCTGTATACATTCATTCTGCATAGAAAAATTACAGGTGCAATCATAGATAAGCAGGTGCAATTATTACCAGTGTTGCACACAGAGAAATTAATTGTTTAAAAATATTGTTTGTGCCGCGGGATTGGGAGCATAATAAATACTCGCCCACCCGTCGGTACGTCGCCTATTAATGGTCTGTTTTATGTCAGGTGCCGTGGACACGGTAGAATAAACAAATGTTATAGTCCACGGCACCCATTATCTGTTGATTAATTTACCCCGCCGGCACTCCTATCAAAAGGGCTGTTATCAGGGCCGCCAGTGAGCTTTCTGCTCGGCAACCCGGAGAAGACCTTTATCAGAGCCTTCTGCTCGGCGGCTAGAAAAAGGCCTTTATCAAGGCCGCAGACTTCAGTATTTTACCCGGTCGGCGGCCCTAAAAAACCAAATCTCTTACGAAGGAGCGCTGGTCCGGTCCCTTTTGTTACGGGATATCACGGGTCGAGGTAGCGACTACCGATTCCCCTACTCGTGATATCCCGCTTGCTTAATTTGTAATTTTTAGATTAAATGTTCCGAAGTTCTATTTCTGTCGTCTGCCAGCGCTCGACCGAAAAATGAGACATAGTTGTTGGGTTCGGCCGGCAGGCGGCTACGCTCTCGGGCCAGACAAGGCCAATGCTACAGGTGCCAGGCGCACGGCCATTCATCAACATGCTGTTTTGGAAAACCGCGCTGCGTTAAATGCGCAGGCGATCACCCTACGGCTGAATGTACCACGCCTAGGGATACCCCTCCCGCCAGTTACAAGGGATGCCCGGCCCATCCCTCCCATCGTCAGCCTCAGAGGCCTAGATACAATAATAACTACCAGCAGCGCCGCTCCTACAGCGACATTGCGCAAAACGATCCGGCCCCTCCCATAGCCACCCGGAGCTCGCAACCGCGCCCCCTCCTCGAGAATAGGACTTTGGGGGTTGGGACGGTGGTTAGATGAAATAAATGTGATTGATGTGTGTTAAGGTTTGTTATTGTCGGTATGATAAAAACAATGAAGACAGATAGAAATGAATAAAGATGTAGAAGGTGCACGTGTCTTATGAAATGAAATTAAGCGAATTGACGGTCTTGCTCGGCGAGCGCGAGCCGGCAAGACCGCCGTCGTGAAACGATGAAACTGGAGAGACTGCTTGGCGGTGAATTCTCGAGCCAGGCTTGTAGCAGCAGCCGGCAGCGCTGTCGCTAGCGTTGATGCCGACTGAGATGGCGGTGGATTTGAATTCCGATCGCTACAGGACAATTCCCTCCCCCCCCCCCCAGCTTCGGTGCAGTCTTTATCAGAAAGGAACTGCTTGCCTTTGTGAGGTCATTTTTCATTATACAACATTTTTGTGGTGTCACTGAATGACCCATTTGAAAATGTCCAATTGTCAGTGTTTATAATGACGGCGCTGCCACTTCCGCGGGAGTATTCTGAAATTCATCAATCTTTCATTATTTAATTGTAAAGGAGAAAGAGACAAAAGAAACATTAAAAGCCGATATATTTAGAATAATGGAATAGATTTTTGGGGGTTAGGACGGTGGTTAAATGAAATACATGTGTGATTGGCGCGTGTGTTGAGGTTTATTGTGACAAATGATAAATGCGATTAAGACAGATAGAAATGAATACAGGAATGAAGATGTAAGAAATTATGAAATGAAATGAATTTGTGGTCTTGCTCGGCTAACGCGAGCCGGCAAGACCGCCCTTGTGAAACGCTGAAACTGGAGAGACTGTCTGGCGGTGAATTGAGCCAGACTTGTGGCAGCAGCCGGCAGCGCTGTCGCTAGCGTCGATGCCGACTGAGATGGCGGTAGATTTGAATCATGGTCGCTACAGATTTTTTCACAATTACGAGCATTTGTTAATCCCTTCTGTTTCTCTTCGTGCGATACATTACATTATACCATGCGATGCTAAATCTGAGAGACATTAAATGCTATGTCTCGAGAATCTTGACATTTTTGTTTAGGGACCTCAGATGCACACAGTAACATAGGATAGAATTGTTAAAATAACATCAAAATGTTATTTGAACAATTCTCTCCTATGTTTTGATCGCGCGAGCGATGGGGTGCCCATCTCTCACGCATCGCTCCCACCACAGCAAATCCTTCTGATTAACTGCCACACGCCCACACAAACATCAAATGTAAATCTTTCATAACTACACTCCTATTCCCCAAAGGCCCACACGATCAATAATACTGTCATTACTTTCATGTATAAGGGTCTCCTTAGATTCTGTGTAGGGCGTGCACGGAATTGCTAATCTTTCATCAAATGTGGCACTAAAAAGTCAACCAAGACAAGAATATCCCAGAAGCGATCTATTACAACTTGGAATGTTTGTGCGCCATTATTGAGAATATTGAAATCCAATGAGACTGAATGAATGAAGAAAAGCTCACATCACTTCGCAATTAGATACTAACGAGATCAAAATATCGGCTGGTACTTACGGATAATGCAATATTACTATGATTTTTAACACTCTTCTATTTAAAAAAAATAGATATGTTAAGTCGTTATATAATTTTAATCCGTCGAAAATATATTGCGGTTGCCCTGTTTTAGTTAGAGCAGGATTGATATGCTGGTTTTGGGATGTTCTTGCTAACGTATTAATGTGGTGATCATGGGTCATCCGGTGTGAACTCTGGAACAGCCCTGAGTATACTATAAATACAGCGGAACCTCGGTTTACGAACTTAATTCGATACGTAAAACTATTCGAAAACCGAGTTGTTAAAATTGTATTTATATTTAAATTTGTTTAAACAAAGTTAAATATAAATATAATTTTAAGAAGTCGGGACTGTACGGGACAGGGTGGATGCGGCAGACTTCCCAGTTGGGCTCCTGGATGACCATCTTAACCTTGAGTAAAGGCGAAAATGCCCGGTTTTCTCAACTTGACACTTCATTATTTAAGCCCAAAAAATAAGAAAAACTGTAAGATACAAGAAAACGGTGACATTGGCGTTATAGAGCAGAAAAATGCTGTTACATTCGTACATAACATTGTATGTCATTTTCTGTCACAAAAAAACAAAACGGCGTTTTAAAAAACCCGCACACTTATTAGATGACCCTTAAAAGCTGTTGATTTGTTGATAAAAAATATATTTCTGTAATAATGGATAGAAATGTCAATATAATAATAACAGCCACCGATGACTAATTAAGTTGATTTCACAAAAAAATATATCCATGAGAATCATTCCCTTCTGGTCATCCATAATGTATAAGTTTGTTTCAACTTGCACATTGCTAACAGTGCGATACGATATTGTATTACTGCTACATTTATAGATATAAGATTTTATTCTTCTTTATATAAAAAAACCTGTCTTAATTCATTTTATTAAAGAGGATAGAATAAAAAAAACAATGTCCAAATTAGGAATAGGACGGAGACATGCATCGTACACTGCTCCTAGACTAGACTGTGTAACCATCTGCCAATATCAATTAAATTATCAGAAAATATAAATGTTTACCAGTTATAAAATGAATTAAAGGTCTTCAAAGTTATTAAATTGTGTATTTGACATCTTTCCCTATTTATAATCTAATCAATTTCCCAATATTTTTATATATTGTATTATTATAGATGTATGTATATATATATTTTCTTTTTTCATTTGTTGTAAACAAATTCTTACATCTAGTTTATATTGATATTGTATTATATAAATGTTGATAGCCACCCCCATAATTCAAGCTCTTTCTTATTTGGGGGAGCATAATTTTACTTTTGTTAATTCATTGTCGAATATATAAATGAGCTTAAACTTAACCCTCCGGTACTGTAGTGCGGGTCGGATTTAGGTACGTTGCATTTTCAGACAATTCTCACTTCATTGAAACTTGTCTTCTGGCTGGGTCGGATAGGACCCAACTATGGCATTTAAGAATTTGTTTAATCATTTTTAGTTCATTATTTTTAGATTTATTTTTTGTCCATTATTTTTAGAATTTTTGGTTATAACTTTTAGATTTTTGTAATTTTTTTTCAGTATTTTTTGTTTTTAGTTTTAGTTTTTTTGCATTATTTTATTTTTATTTTTAGATAATAAAAAAGGCTTGATATGGTGGATAATTTTTTTTTCGCACCGATTAGGATTGTCTGAATGGGGGAGGCTAGAAGAAGAATCAGACTCAGATTTTGAAGATGTTCAATGTGAAGGATGTTCGGGAACTGAAGATGATGTCTTGGTATAGAAGTTGACAAGTTTGAAGTTGATGAGCATCAACCTCAACCTATGGTACTAAGGAACACGGATCCTGAAATGGATATGAGTGAGGTTAACATAAACTTCGAAATTGGAAAAGACGGCGAAACATTCTGGAGTAATCTTCCATTTCTTGCCCTTACAGCCAAGACTCCAAGTGCCAACATTATTTCACATTTGCCAGGACCAAAAGTTGCTTTTTATTCGATCAAATGAGAGAGACAACCATGTTTAATGAGACAACCATAGTCATGATTTCTTGCAACCTCGCCATAGTACCGGAGGGTTAAATTCCTACTTCTAATGTCGCAAGATTTACAACATATAGTTTAATATTGTAAACGATCTCCCTCCGAGCACCAATTTATAATAAATTAAATTATATTAAAATATCAGTAAAATATAATGGTCGTTTAGTACATAAGAATTATTTAAAATACATTAAATGAATCATTAAGTAATTAACTATCAGAGGAGTGAATCAAACAAATAATCTGAGGCAGTTTGCAGTGTAGTTCACTCTGCTCATGGCGCGGAACCGAGGAGGTGCAAACTATCTGTCATCGCGGTCCACCACAAGTTTTGTTTTTCAAATGTATTCAATAATTCACAGAAGGTACGCATTTACAGAATTGAAATCATCTGAAAAAGAAGAATCGGTAGTACCAACACTTGTGATTCAGTAGCTGATTCAATTTAGACAATTGTGCTTTTTCATATGAACTCTCAAGTTTGCTTTGGTAGTGCATATATATTTGCATTTGGCACATGAAAACGGTTTCTTCCTAGAGTGAGTAAGCGTATGTCTTATTAAGTTGCTATTTCGGTTACAAGTATAAGTACACTGTGGACATGATAACAGTTTCTCCCCAGAGTGAGTAAACATATGTCTTTTTAGGGTACCCTTACGATTACACGTATAAATGCACTGTGAACATGAAAACGGTTTTCCTATACTATGGGTGAGCACGTGTCTTCTCAAGTTACTTGAGTTACAACTTGTAAAAGCGCATTGTGAACATGAAAACGGTTTATCTCCAGAGTGTGTAAGAATGTGGATTCTTAATGCACCTTTAACATTACACGCATATGAGCATTGTGAACATGAAAAGAGTTTTTCTCCGGTGTGATTAAGCATATGGGTTTTAAAGGTGTGCTTTTGATTACACGAATAAGAGCAAAGTGAACATGAAAACAGTTTCTTCTCGACATGCGTAAGTTTATGTCTGCTTAAATCTCGTTTCCTTTTAAATCTATATGCGCATTCCGAGCATGAAAACGGTTTCTCTGTACTGTGAGTAAGCTCATGGTTGTTTAAATCTCGTTTACTTTTACATACATAGGCGCACTCCGAACAAGAAAACGGTTTAACTCCAGAGTGAGTCAGCATGTGTATTCTTAGGCTTCTTTTCTCAATACATGTATAGTTGCAGTGATCACACGAAAACGGTTTCTCCCCAGTGTGCGTAAGCATATGTTTTTTTAAGTTATTTTTCCGTTTACACATGTACGTGCAGTGAGGACATGAAAACAGTTTCTTCCCAGTATGACTAAGTTCATGCCTGTTTAAATCTCTTTTCCTTTTACATGTATAGGCACATTCCGAACATGAAAACGGTTTCTCCGTAGTGTGAATAACCTCATGTCTGCTTAAATCTCCTTTACTTTTAGATGAATATGCGCACTTCGAACATGAAAATGGTTTCTCCGAAGTGTGAATAAGCTCATGTCGGGTTAAAACTCTTTTACTTTTACATGAATATGTGCACTTTGAACACGAAAATGGTTTATCTGCTTTGTGAATAAGTATGTGTCTTTTTAACATGCTTTTTTCACTGGATTTATAAGTGCAGCGTGAACATAAATACGATTTACGGCTTTTTGACATCTTCAATTCTGGCTCTTTTCCAGAGGAAATCACAGGGACAGTTGAGTTTGCCAAAACAGAGTCTTTTAGTCTCAAGAGACCTGCAAATAAAATTAATTAGTTATATCATGGAATCATTGTATTTCTTCGCTAAAATTCTCAGTACTGGGTTTAAAACTATTCAAAATGCATTCAACCCTTCATTTCGCTAAATTGACAACTAACAACAGTAGTAATCCAGATATTGGGATATACTAACCAATTCTTGAATGGACGGACCGAAAAAATGTACCCATAAAATATTATAAAAAGTCGTATAAAACAAAAACGCTTCTCTAATCACAAATATGTTGAACTAACAACGACCACACACTAGAAAAGCTACTTCACTTCAAACGATAAAATGTAATAATCATTGAAAACACAAAGAAACCAATTCACGAGAAATTAATAGTAAAATAATTATTATCTGGCTGCCAGCACAGTAGAGGGATGGGGCAATCCTACAACTATCCCAATGTCAAGTGCTCGAGAGAATCATATATGACCAACAATACAAGGTGTCCATGTTTACTTCTATTGAAGACAGACACTCTACATCTCTACCGACTGCGTCTCTTTGTTAACTATTAATTGCAAGAGACAAAATAATGCCAACAGATGCACCGATTACCGCGATCAGTCGGTTCTTAATAACTCATTATAACAATTGAGGTCATATTTTGTGTGCGTATTTTTCGATTCGCGCTTCATACAAATATACATCAACCTTCAACGGTCACATCGAGTGCGAGATTTTTACATCACGAACTATCAATCTAAAGAAGCCAAGTTCTTACCAGGGTGCTGGTCGGCATTCCTGGAGTGCTCCAAGCATTCCTGCTTTATATCAGGGAGCGATATTTCCACATCCGTGTAGACGACACCACCGGCATCTCCTTCATCGCTGCTTTTGGCTGGAGACCCAGGTTCTGGCTTGACAGGAGGGTGCGTAACTTCAAGACCCTTTTCCATTTTAACATAGACATTTTCAAAGCCTGTGTATTGGGAACCTCCCTCAGTCTCGAACTCACCGGGCAATCGTGAGAATCCTGGTTCACTCTTGACAAGAGGAGGAGCACGGTCCATGGTTTTAATATGTCCCACGCTCCAACGTCACCGAGAGACGTCAGCGGTGGACCATAGAGATAATAGATCCAAGCCGAGATGCGACTGGACGTGGTGCCGCGCTCTCAAACATTATAAAATAAATATCTTTAACTAAAAATCATTTGGCTTTACCGTGATCTTGATAATCTTTAAATTGTGATAATCGAGATACGATACTTCGTTCTTAACTTTTTACGATACTTTTCGTAAAAAAGGATCGATGTTAATTCCCAATCATTCTTAATATTAATTGGTCTTATTTGTTGATCTTAATCTGCAGCATTCATCGTAAAATCTTTAGATTATTTCAAGACCTCTTGAAGTTAAAATTATCTAATGTAAAGAAAATAACGCAAATTTTCTTAATGTCTAACGTAATTACGTAAAATATTTGTATTTTCATAAATTATAATAATATCAGGATAATGCATGGTTGTAATAAATGGCGGCATTGACAAATTTGTAAAGGCACCGTGTTATGCAATCTCTTCGCAACCCGCTCCAAGAATGCGAAACATTTGTCAAATGAAAATTGCGTTATGTAGAGAATAAATATGTTTCATTTTAATATTTGTATTTCGATTACTGTGCTGACAATTACAACTATCAATGCCTATTGCCGGACCCTGTATTTACAAAGAATTACATATTTCAGTTGTGTCTAAAAATAGTTTGGGCTTAGGGTCATAAAAATAGCTTAATTATATTTTTTTCAGGACGTATTGTAAAGGTGCCCCTTTTTAATGAATGTTTAGATTATTTGCAGATTTTGTGGTGAAAACATCTTGTAATTTTACAGTGATTTCAATGGTCTTAAAATTGTTAAAATATTTATCAAATTGTCAAAAATAAGGAACTTAAATGCTCTTAATGACAAAGTTAGATATTTCACAAATAACAATAATTGAATAATTCGAATATCAAATAAGGTTTTAATCATAAACAGATTTATCATATATTATATACCTAAATATATTTAGATGGGGTCGCTAAAATCAATGTTTTGTCGTATAAATGCTGAAAAAAGAGGTATATTCTCTCCAAGAGTGTTATTGATTGAATTTGAACTCGTAAACTAATATTGCACTTAATCTGCGTATCTTATTATCCAACCATCCATCTTAGTGCGTCTCGAGAGAGTTCAGAATTATCTACCGATTGCATTTTGGAGGTCTTTGTCAAGTACCTACACGGATGAAATGCACCAACTTTTTAAATTTGCTAAATTGTAAGTGCTTGGAACTTAGAGGTGAATTCTCGCTTTGAATTGCAATTTGTCGGATGTCGCCTCTGTTTAAAGGATCATTTTTCATAAATTCGAGAATTGATACATGTTCGATTAATCGAATTATAACTCCTGAAGAACCCTGACTCAAATCCTATGGCACCCAACGACATCGTGGCATACATTACAAGGCGCACAACGTCGTGTCTAAATTATATCAAGTAGGAACATTGACGCTGAGGATGAAGACTAAATCTCACCTTTATCTCATAACATTTATTTTTTAGAAATATTCAAAAACTGATGGGCGGTTCAAACATCGCAGCGCGCACTGAAGCGTTATGGCAGGTGGCGTGCGCGGTGCAGGGTTAGGGCGTTTTGAACATCGAATGAACACCATACGTCTTGGTTTGACCGGGATTATCCCGGTTTCACACATTGATCCCGGCCGCTGCGTGTGCGGTGCGCAAGCGGCGTAGCACACCAACTCACCCACGAAACAATAAAAACAATTCAACAATATTCCTTTAGAAAGAAGAACACAGTATCAGTATGCATAAATATATAAAATATTCGTTAAGTAAATTATAATTATTTTTAATACAAAAAATGTATCATCAAGTAATTAAATATCAGAGGAGTCAATCATCGGAGGCTGAAGCAGTTCACTCTTCTCATGGCGTGGAACCGAGGGAGTGCAGATTACGCTACCTGTCAACGGGGTCCACTATAAGTTCGCTGCTTTCCAAATGAATTCAATAATTTATTAAACATAATGTATTCACAAGAGATAAGTGTGAGCATTTCCAGAAATGAAACGCTTTAAGAGCAGCTGTTAGTTGGTCTTTGACATTATCCATAATACCAACACTTGTGATTCAGTAGCTGATTCAATTTAGACAATTGTGCTTTTTCATATGAACTGTCAAAATTGCTTTGGTAGTACATTTATATTTACATTTGGCACATGAAAATAGTTTCTCCGTAGAGTGAGTAAGCATATGTCTAATTAAACTGCTATTTCGGTTACATGTATAAGTACACTGAGGACATGAGAACGGTTTCTCCCCAGAGTGAGTAAACATATGTCTTTTTAGGGTGCCCTTACGATTACAAGTATAAGAGCAATGTGAACATGAAAACGGTTTCCCTATACTATGGGTGAGCACGTGTCTTCTTAAGTTGCTTGAATTACGACTTGTAAAAGCGCATTGTGAACATGAGAACGGTTTATCCCCAGAGTGCGTAAGAATATGGATTCTTAATGCGCCTTTAACATTGCACGCATATGAGCATTGTGAACATGAAAAGAGTTTTTCTCCGGTGTGATTAAGCATATGAGTTTTAAAGGCGTGTTTTTGATTACACGAATAAGAGCAAAGTGAACATGAAAACAGTTTCTTCTCGACGTGAGTAAGTTCATGTCGGTTTAATTCTCGTTTCCTTTTAAATCTATATGCACACTCCGAACATGAAAACGGTTTCTCTGTACTGTGAGTCAGCTCATGGTCGTTTAAATCTCGTTTACTTTTACACATATAGGCGCACTCGGAACAAGAAAACGGTTTCTCCCCAGAGTGAGTGAGCATGTGTATTCTTAAACTTCTTTTCTCAATACACGTGTAGTTGCAGTGATCACACGAAAACGGTTTCTCCATAGAGTGAGTAAGAAGATGTTTTTTTAAGTGACTTTTCAGTTTACACATATGCGTGCAGTATGAACACGAAAACGGTTTCTTCCCAGTATGACTAAGTTCATGCCTGTTCAAATCTCTTTTGCTTTTACATATATATGCACATTTCGAACATGAAAATGGTTTTTCCGTTGTATGAATAAGCTCATGGTTACTTAAATGTCCTTTTCTTTTAGATGAATATGCGCACTTCAAACATGAAAATGGTTTCTTAGTAGTGTGAATAATCTCATGTCTGCTTAAAACTCCTTTACTTTTACACGAATATGGGCACTTTGAACAAGAAAACGGTTTATCTGCTTTGTGAATAAGCATGTGTCTTCGTAACTTGCCTTTATCACTACATTTGTAAGTGCAGCGTGAACATGAATATGATTTATGGCTTTTTGGCATCATCAATTTTGGCTCTTTTCCAGAGGAAGTTGCTGGCACAGTTATGTTTGTCAAAATAGAGTCTTTTAGTCTCAAGAGACCTGCAAAGAAGAAGTTATATCATGGAATTATTGTAATTATTCGCTGAATTTACCAGAACTCGGTTTAAAACTGTTCTACGATTACTCGTTAAATTGGCAACTAACAACAATGCTAATCATGCTAAGATGCAAATGCACTGGATGCACCCTGACAATGAAGTGCAGTTGTCATGATGTCGTTTCTCTCTGGTACTGGGAGGTACAAACTGAATTTTGAATAGACGGATCACAACAAAGTACCCGTCTCAGCAGTATATACACAGTGAAGAAAAACTGAGTAAAATATAATAAAAAGTCGTATAAAATAAACTCGATGAATATTAATATATTTGAACATAGGATCAGACAACAATAGGCATACAAAAAAGTTTATTTAACATCGATCACAAACTAGAAAAGCTACTTAACTTAAAACGATAAAATGTAAGTCATGGAAAACATTAAGCTGAAGACAATGAAACCAGTTAACGAGAAACCATCGTTTAATTATTTTCTAGCTACCAGCACAGAAGGGAGATGGGACAATCCCACAATTATTCCAATGTTAAGTGCTTGAAGGAAATGTATATGATCAACCATATAAGGCGTCCATGTTTACATCTATTAAAGACAGACACCGTCGCTATCGACTGCATTTCATCGTTAACTTTTGATTGCAAGAAATGCACTGATTACTGCAATCATTAGACTCTACAAGATCTTAATAAGTCATTGTAACAATTGAGGTAAAGCCATTGTGTAGATGTTTTTCTATTCGTGTTTCATAGAACTATACATCAACCTTCAACGTTCATTTTTACATCACGAACTATCAATCTAAAGAAACCAAGTTCTTACCAGGGTGCTGGTCGGCATTCCTGGAATACTCCAAGCATTCTTGCTTTATATCAGGGAGAGATATTTCCACATCTGTGTAGGCGACATCACCGCCATCTCCTTCATCGCCGCTTTTGGCTGGAGACTCTGGTTCAGGCTTAACGACAGGTGGGTGCGTAACATCAAGATCTTTCTGCATCTTAACATAGACATTTTTAAAGCCTGTGTATTGGGAACCTTCCTCAGTCTCGAACTCACCGGGCAATCCTGGTTCACCCTTGACTAGAGAAGCAGCACGGTCCATGGTTTTAATATGCATCACCAAGAGACATCGGTGGTGGAACCATAGAGAAAATAGATTCAAGCGAAGAGGCGGCTGGACGAGGTGCCACGCCGTCAAATTTTATTTAAAAACATATTTTTTTAACTAAAAATTAGTTTAAATTTTGATTTACTATGATCTTGATAATATTTAAATTGTTATCATCGATAATTGATTTTCGTGATACGACACCTCGTTCTTTACTTTTCATAGAAAGCGTCGATGTCAATTCCAAATAATTCTTGTTCTTGTTCTTAATCTGCAGCGTTCATCGTAAAATCTTTAAATGATTTTCAAGAGCTCTTGAAGTTAAAATTGTCTAATGTAAAGTTAATAACGATCATTTTGTTTAATGATATTCCGTAAAATTGGTGTAAGTATTTCCCTAATTTATAAAAGTATCAAGATAATGCATAGGGTTGATATAAGTAGACACAACGTTATGCGCCATGTGATGTATGCCACGATGTCGTTGGGTGCCATATGATTTGAGTCGGGGTTCTTCAGGAGTTATAATTCTGTTAACATGTATCATGGTCCTGATCGCTCGCCAGAATGAAACCCCGCACACTAATGGAATGTTCGCTTCGCGACCCATCCATCAGGTATCACGCCTTCCTTCATCAGTACCATGGTTATAGGAAGAATACAGGTAAATATGAACATACGGAAAATACACAAATTAGACATTTATTAATCACAGTTTATACTCAATGGGTAGGTGGAAATACTTATAACTAATCTACCTCAGATTATCTCGCGATGTTCTTCCGGAAATCTGGTCTCAGGTCGGCGAAGTGATGCCGTTAGCACCCGGCGCGGGCGGCTGCTGACTGATCTGCTGCTCCTTGATAGACTGCGGTGGACCGTGTCTCCGTGATAGACTCCGGTCCCCTGTTGCGTTCTGTCGGATTCCTGGTGTTGACTTTCTGCTGTTTCGACTGCGCGTTTTTTCCTACTGACGCTTCCAACTCTGAACCTTGTATTCAACTGTCTCGTTCAACTGCTGTCGCTAACTGATTCCTTCAACTCACTCCTCCGGATTTCGTTCAACTCGTCCTCCCGGACCTCGTTTCCGACTCATTCCTCCGGATCTCGTTTTTCAACTCACTATACTTACGTTCTAAAAATATAAAGGAAAGACCCAGTGAATATGTTACAAATACGGACGGAGTCGTCAGTTAATAGTGTTATAAAACCAGTTATGTTACAAGTTCAGGTTGAAAACGCAAATTTAAATTGCATGCTAGATTCGGGAATAGCGACTAACGTAATTCCATTTGATATTTACAAAAAGGAGTGGAAATATTCAAAATTACAACAAACGGATATCAAGTTGGTCTCGTATGACAAGAAATCGTTAGAGATACACGGAATATTGGAAGTTTCAGTGAAATTCCACGGCGACAGACAAATTTTTATATCATCAGGAATGGAATGGTACCTATTCTGGGGAGAAAGTACTTTGAACATTGGTTTTAACCGTATTAACAC
The DNA here is from genome assembly GCA_031772225.1 of Eubasilissa splendida. Classification (NCBI taxonomy): domain Eukaryota; kingdom Metazoa; phylum Arthropoda; class Insecta; order Trichoptera; family Phryganeidae; genus Eubasilissa; species Eubasilissa splendida. The sequence goes on along the minus strand of CM062854.1, from coordinate 31,578,116 downwards.
TTTACATAACATTACGTAAAGAATTTCTGAATAAAATCAAGGAAGATTACCCGGAGGTTTTCTCTGATAACATTGGAGTGTTTAATAAATACAAAGTTAAGTTAGCCGTAGATCAGAATATTGTTTCAAAATTATGTGATTGTTCCTATCGTTCTAATCGTTTGATAGGCACAGCGCCCACTGCCTGGATTTGAAGAGATTTTGGCCGAAATAAGCGGCGGTTGTTATTTTACTCAAATAGATCTGAAAAGTGCTTCTTCTCAATTAGAATTGGAAGAAATTAGTCAAAAGTTTACAATCATTTCGCTGGGATTGTTTCACAACAGCAGATTAGTTTTTGGAATAGCTTCAAGTCCAGGCATATTTGCGAATGCATCGTGTTTGCAGGGGTTAAAAGGGGCGGTAGTGTTTTTGGACGATATTCTCCTATCAGGGAGAACGTTCGAAAAACATGAAATTAACGTAAGGGCATTGTTGGATTGGTTGAAGCATTGCAACCTCACGGTAAATGTAGAAAAATGTGAATTTTTTAAAGAATGTGCTGAATTTCTAGGTCATGAGATTGACAAGAACGGGGGTAAAGCCATTAAAAAATTAGCAAAATGAATGCGATTTTAAAGGCAGATTATCCGAAAGATATAGGAGAACTTGGAAGTTTTTTGGGGTTAGTTAATTACTACAGAAATTTTATGGGTAATTTGGCGACAATACTACATCCAGTGCATAATTTGTTAAAAATGTGATAGATAAGGTTAAAAAGTTGTTAACGGGAGATAACGTGTTAACGCATTATAATATACATATAGATTTCTTCGGACCAATTGCGGGTAAAGTTTTTTTTAGTAATTTGCGATGCCAGTTCAAAATGGGTAGACTGTTTAGAAGTAAAGAATGTCAGTGCGGGTTGTTCAGGTTCAGCGGCGATTTCTTCGAGAATATGATAATTTTGCAATAGCATCGATGGTTTAATTTTGTCTAACGTAAACCTTAAAACAAGCATATTTGAAAATTGCATTATGACGAGAATAAATATTTGGGGGTTAGGACGATGGTTAAATGAAATACATGTGATTGGCGCGTGTTGAGGTTTATTGTGACAAATGATAAAAACAATGAAGACAGATAGAAATGAATACAGTGAATGAAGATGTAGGAAATTATGAATTGAATGAATTGGTGGTCTTGCTCGGCTAAGGCGAGCCGGCACGACCGCCATTGTGAAACGCTGAAACTGGAGAGACTGTCTGGCGGTGAATTGAGCCAGATTTGTGGCAACAGCCGGCAGCGCTGTCGCTAGCGTCGATGCCGACTGAGATGGCGGTAGATTTGAATTATGGTCGCTACAAATATATTTAATTTTAATCTCTGTGTTTTAATTACTAAGCTGACAATTACAACTGCCGGACTGAATTTATAAAGAATTACATATTTCAGTTCAGTAAAATAACTGAATCATTTTTTAAATCAGGGTGTATTGTAATAGTGCTCCTTTATATTTATTATGGCTAAAATCAAAAATCTTTAATGCCAAATTTAATTATTTTACAAATAAGAATAATATAATAATTTTTGAATCATAAACAGATTGATTACACATACAGATTAAATGTATTTACAGTGCATTTGGTCTTATTTCGCCAATATTGTTAATAACATATATTTTGGTAGTATCAAAAGCATTTTAAAAGGTAAGTTTTTATACCTCGATATCAATGCGTTTTAGTTAAATCAATCATTACAAAGACGGCTACATTAACCCTTTCACTGCCACATATTAAAATTAATGTATTATGCACGGTGCCAGTAAATAAATTGAAGTCTAAAAAACATATATAATTTGCAAAAAATATGCTACTCACGCATGGGAAGCGTACGTTCAATATATTACATCAATTTTTTTAAAGAAAATTGTGTAAAACTACATTTTAATTTTGAATCTCATCACAAAGGTGCGTTCATACAAAGTATTCTGTTTCAAATATTATTTATTATTGTTTCATTTGTATATTTATTACATTACAATAATAAAGAATTTATAAAAATACCAAAATGACTAGTGGGGATAAACATTTGTTGTCAGGGTATCGCTGCACAAAACAAAAAGGTTTCTTCTAACAAACAAACGAAGCCGCAAAGAACTAGATTGCCGATAATACTTTTGTTAGATTGGTACAACCGAGCAGATTACTCAGATGTCTGACCGGGACTGTTATTACAAGTCTTCATCATTTCAATTAACTATTTCTAACCCTTGCGGTACTTGACTGTTGGGGTTCATACCTGACTTGTACTCGTGTGAATTCCAAGAGTTGAATTTTCGAATGGATTTCCCTTTATCGTGGTACAGCCTAAAACAAGGCCTCAAACATATTCCAAAGATACTGGGCGTTGAGGCCTTTGTGGTGGTCCCAAAAGGTCATCAATTACAGTCGATCGAAAATCATACAGGGACATTTTATTGATGAGGGTGGTTTGGAACACGGCATGGAATGGAATGGTTGGAAAGGACCATCTACAAATACTACAACTGAAGGAAAAATTATATCACCAACAAATCCTCAAGTGCCTTCCAGTCCTGTGACCCAAGTCCAAAAAAGTCACAGACCATTCGTTCTCGCCGCGGTGCGCTGTCAAGACCGCTTTGACGAGTTTTATTTTATTCTCCCCGAGCTGTACATACTTCATACTCTTTCAAGCCGACATTAATAGTTAAAGTACTTACAATATTACTTTAATACCAAACGTTTTGGTAGAAAGAGATGATAATAAAATGGTTAATTTTCTCGCATTCGAGAAAGTTGTCAGAATTAAACTCATTTCTAGAGTTTCATCATCATAATATTGGTGTGTTGTCATTCGGGTCAATCAATCGAAAATTAAATAATTTAATCAAGCAACAGGTATATACAGGATTTTTAAATTGGTACAAGATAAGATTTTCCAAAGAGAAGACTTTAGTCAAACCAATGTTGTTTTATTATTTTTATTTTATTTAAATCTTTTCTGTTTTTCCATATTAATAACAGTTTTTTTATTTCTATAAATATATTTGGATATCCGTCAAATAACCTATAATATGATATTATTGTGTGATATTTGATGTGATTATTGGGTTTGTTTAATATTATGGATTTAAAACCCCACGTTGCCGTTTTGTGAATTGTTTGTTTCATAATACGAAGTATTATGCTGTGTTTAAGAGACAACGCGCTAAATATATTCGGAAATTAAAACTGCGCTACCTTACAAAATGACGTACATAAAATATTTATATGTTAAAAAAAACGTTATTTTCGTTATAAAACCGTCTAATGTACGAAATTTACAACTTATTTTAAGAAGTAGAAAATGAATATAGTTTATAGCTGATATATATTTTTTATTGAAATATTTAACCAGGATCTAAGGGAGCGCCAGATTCCACGTCCGCTTTGACGGGTTTAGCGGCCTTTGGAACTTCGAATGATCACTAAAATAGTAGTATTTTATGAGCAGAAATTTTTATGCAGAAATTAAATGACATGATGGTAAGGCGAAAAGTTCTATGTCCAGATTTTACAAAATATTGAAAGACCACAGCTTGTACAGTATCTGGTGCATTCTATAGTTTTATATGATGTGGAATAATTGACACACGACATAAGAGACACATGTTTCGCATACGCATACGAATGTCTCCATTCTGGAGGAACTAAACACCAATGACAGACTCTCAACCGTTTGCTCAGATAAACCCTTCAATTTTTTGGTCTCTCTCGTTAGATTTAACAGGTATTCCTCTTCGGTTTCGAGTCTATCCACGATTTTGAGTTTGTTTTCGATCAGGGTCAATTTTAAGGTGAAATCGTTCAATTTGGAATTATTGAAATCGATGAATTTCTTAAATTCTGTGAAATCGTTCTAGAGTTCGTTAAAAATCTTGAATGTCGATAACGCCTTGCTTATTTTTATACGTTTCATTCATCAGGTTGTCGGGATCATTTGGGCTGGGTGCTGATTTAAAAGGATGGCATTTCCGGCTTGCGCTTAAATTTCCTAAAAGTTCCAGTGCACTGGTAATGATACAGCTTCCTACAGAGGGAGCACGTAATTCCATCGTTAGCAGATTACATACACCTAGAGCGATCCATCGGTGTAAGAGTTGAACAGCCCTGGCGATGATACACTAGCGTAATTACATGTTTAGTGTGGAGTATTGACGACTGATAATGATGAATATAAGTGATAAACAATTACTTGATTTAACTAAATCTGACATATCACTGGAATGAAATGACACTTCACTGTTGAAGACAACACAGAAGGGCACCGAATAAGAGCACAAAAGAGTAGACAAATCAACAGGCAAGAGAGCGCGTGCTCACTGTGTGAGCAAAGGCGATGAATTAATCAGAAAAACGTATTCACAAGAAGTGTGCACATTTCCAAAATTGAAATCCTCTGAAAAAGACAAACATGATTTGTTAGTAAGATTAATAGCGCACGGAAGAATCTCAACAGACAAAAGTCCTCATCGCCACTCGTACGACAGAAGCTGGTGAGAATAATTACTTGGAAGGTCTGGGGAGAAGCTGTTAGTTGGCCTTTGATCATTATCCGTAGTACCAACACTTGTGATTTAGTAGCTGATTCAATTTTATCAGTCGTGCTTTTTTAAATGAATTTTCAAGGTGGCTTTGGTAGTAAATTTATATTTACACCTGGTACATGAAAATGGTTTCTCCCTAGAGTGAGTAAGCGTATGTCTGATTAAGCTGCTATTCTGGTAACATGTATAAGTACACTGAGAACATGACAACGGTTTCTCCCCAGAGTGAGTGAACATGTGTCTTTTTAAAGTGCCATTACGGTTACATGTATACGAGCATTGTGAACATGACAACGGTTTATCTCCAGAGTGCGTCAGCACGTGTTCTCTTAAGCTTCTTTTCTCGATACACGTATAGTTACAGTGAGCACACGAAAACGGTTTCTCCCTCGAATGAGTAAGAAGATGTTTTTTTAAATGTCTTTTCAGATTGCACACATGCGTGCAGTGAGGACATGAAAACAAATTCTTCCCAGTATGACTAAGTTTATGCCTGTTCAAATCTCTTTTCCTTTTACATGTATAGGCACATTCCGAACAAGAAAATGGTTTCTCCGTAGTGTGAATAAGCTCATGTCTGCTTAAATCACCCTTACTTTTAGATGAATACGCGCACTTTGAACATGAAAACGGTTTCTCCGTAGTGTGAATAAGCTCATGTCTGCTTAAATCACCTTTAGTTTTAGATGAATATGCGCATTTCGAACATGAAAACGGTTTCTCCGTAGTGTGTATAAGCTCATGTGTGCTTAAATGTTCTTTTCTTTTAGATGAATATGCGCACTTCGAACATGAAAAAGGTTTCTCTGTAGTGTGAATAAGCTCATGTCTGCTTAAATGACCTTTACTTTTAGATGAATATGCGCACTTCAAACATGAAAATGGTTTTTCAGTAGTGTGAATAAGCTCATGTCTGCTTAAATCACCTTTACTTTTAGTTGAATATGCACATTTTGAACATGAAAACGGTTTTTCCGTAGTGTGAATAATCTCATGTCTGCTTAAATCACCTTTAGTTTTAGATGAATATGTGCATTTCGAACATGAAAATGGTTTCTTCGTTGTGTGAATAAGCTCATGTCTGCTTAAATCACCTTTACTTTTAGATGAATATGCACACTTTAAACATGAAAACGGTTTCTCCGTAGTGTGAATAAGCTCATGTGTGCGTAAATGTTCTTTTCTTTTAGATGAATATGAACACTTCAAGCATGCAAACGGTTTCTCCGAAGTGTGAATAATTTCATGTCTGTTTAAATCACTTTTACATTTAGATGAATATGCGCACTTTGAACATGAAAACGGTTTCTCTATAGTGTGAATAAGCTCGTGTCTGTTCAAATATTCTTTAATTATGCATGAATATGCGCACTTCGAACATGAAAACGCTTTCTCCGTAGTATGAATAAGCTCATGTCTGCTTAAATGACTTTTACTTTTAGATGCATATGCGCACTTTGAACATGAAAACGGTTTCTCCGTAGTGTGAATAAGCTCGTGTCTGTTTAAATATTCTTCACTTTTACATGAAAATGCGCACTTCGAACATGAAAACGGTTCATCTGCCTTGTGAATAAGCATGTGTCTTCGTAACTTGCCTTTATCACTACATTTGTAAGTACAGTGTGAACATGAATACGATTTATGGCTTTTTGGCACCTTTAATTTTGTTTCTTTTCCAGAGGAAGTTTCAGGCACATTTATGTTTACCAAAATAGAGTCTTTTATTCTCAAGAGACCTGCAAAGAAAATAAATTAGTTATATTATGGAATCATTGTTATTCTCTGAATTTACCAAAATATTAGTTAAATTGGCAACTAACAACACTGGTAATCAAGATACAAATGCACTGAATGCGCTCTGACCATGAAGTGCAGGAGTCATGATGCCGTCTCTCTCTGGTACTGGGAGGTACGAACTTATTATTGAATGGACGAAAGTCAACAATGTCTCTTCAGCAGTATATACATAGTGAATAAAAAAAAAAAACTGAGTAAAATGTAATAAAAAGACATATAAAACAAATTCGATGAATATTTATATATTTGAACATAGGATCCGGCAACAATAGGCATACGAAAAAGTTTTTCTAGCCACAAATCTGTTGAACAAACAATGACCACAAATTAGAAAAGCTTCTGGACCCACTTAAAACAATACAATGTAATAATCATGGAAAACATAAAGCCGAAGACAAAGAAACCAATTCACGAGAAACCATCGTTTAATTAAATGTATTAATTATAAAGATGTACATACAAAATCAATTGTATCGATTAATATTGTTGTTGCGGTACCGGGATTCGAACCGCGATCTCTTTCCAAACCGGGGAAGGTGTATTATCCAACATGCTACAGCGATATTATCTTTGACGACAAATTGTCGAACCTATATGTTACATTTATTCAAATTAATACATCTGTCGTTCCATTATTTAAATTATCGCATTGTTAATTCTGGCATCTGCTCTCGGTTTACTCAAAGGTATTTGATACTCCGTAAAAACAAAGTAGATGGCTTTCAAATTTAAATTTAAAAGGTGTAACATACAGTTTCGAAAATTTGTCGTCTAAAATACCTATGTTCAAATAATTACAACTTCACAATAAGAATATGTTCTCCTAATAACATCATTTAATTATCTTCTGGCTACTAGCCCAGTCGAGGGATGGCGCAATCACAAGGCGTCCAAGTGTACTTCTATTAAAGATAGAGACCATCTCTACCGACCGTATCTCTTTATTACATTTTAATTGCAAGAAATAGACAAATTAATGCCGGCAGATGTAATTATTCGGCTCTACACAGATGATTTACATCACGAACTATCAATCTAAAGAAGCCAAGTTCTTACCGGGGTGCTGGCCGGCATTCCTGGAGTACTCCAAGCATTCCTGCTTTATATCAGGGAGTGATATTTCTACATCCGTGTAGGCGACACCACCGCCTTCTCCTTCGTCGCTGCTCTCGGCTGGAGACCCCGGTTCAGGCTTGACGACAGGAGGGTGCGTAACGTCAAGATCTTTCTCCATTTTAACGTAGACATTTTCAAAGTCTGTGTATTGGGAACCTCCCTCAGTCTCGAACTCACCGGGCAATCGTGAGAATCCTGGTTCACTCTTGACAAGAGGAGCAGCACGGTCCATGGTTTTAATATGTCCCAAGCTATAATAATGACGTCACCGAGAGACGTCAGTGGAGGATAACCATAGAAAAAATATTCTAAGCCGAAAGGCGTTTACACGAGGTGCCGCGACCTTAAACTTTATATAATAATAAATATTTTTAAACTGAAAATTAGTTTACATTTGGATTTACTGTGATCTTGACAATCTTTAAATTGCTATCCGATCATATGATCGATTATAATGATACGAAATTTCGTGGAAGGGATTGATGTCAAATAATAATTAATATTAGTCCTTCGCTGCTCATATAAGTGTCTTAATCTGCAGCTTTCATCGTAAAAAAAATGTACTATAAATATATAGTTCTGAACGAAGTTTTTAGATGATTTTTAAGAGCTTTTGAAGTTAAAATTGTCTAATGTAATAGCGAAAATATTTTGTACATCTTTATATTATATTAATTTTAGAATAATGCATAGGTTTGCAATAAATGGTTGTCACCCTAATATAAAAGGTCCGGCAATGGTTTGTGAGCGTCGACTGAAAGTTACTGGTTCACCAGAAGAGAGAAATATAGGCGATAAGCAAAACCAATTAATGTTTGACCAACAGATTTACATCGACCAATCTAAACCTATTTTTCTTTTAATAGTGTAACGGAAACTTCGAAGCATATGTCGGCTCGAGCGAGTTAGGTTAAAAATAATAATAATAATAATAAGAATTATCGGCACAAAAATATAATAATTGAAGTAAAGTTTTGCTGGGGTAACGAAAATTGAGGTATTTGGTTCTAATTTTATTTGAAAGACTGACGAAGAGCGGTTCATCGGTGGGGATCAGAGAATATGAACTTCTTTGCCAATAGAGGGGGCCCCGTAAACAAAATGATTGTTATAAGATGAATATGTTTGTAAAGTTGAGTAATTAAGTGATTCACGAGCATAAAAATCTGTAGCGATTGGAATTCAAATCCACCGCCATCTCGTTTGGCATCGACGCTAGCGACAGCGCTGCCGGCTGCTGCTACAAGCCTGGCTCGATCAGTCACCGCTAGGCAGTCTCTCTAGTTTCATCGTTTCACAACGGCGGTCTTGCCGGCTCGCGCTCGCCGAGCAAGACCGCCAACTCGCTTCATTTAATTTCATAAGACACGTGCACCTTCTACATCTTCATTCATTCACCATTTCTTCATTTCTATCTCTCTTCATTGTTTTTATCATACCGACAATAAACACCCCTCCACACGCCAATCACATTTATTTCATTTAACCACCGTCCTAGCCCCCAAAAATTTAAATTTAGAAATAATATGTGACTAGTGTAGTAGTGTAAGAAATATAACAGTAAGTGAAAATATATATAAAAAAAGGTGAATAATAATTTAATATGAGAAACGATGTCTATAGTTTTTAATATGTGATAATACCGAGCGCGGAGTAACAATTTTATGTACTGGGATTTAAAATAAATAAATTATAAATTGAAGGTAATTAATTTTAGGAGGAAACACTAATAAAAAAAGGAAGATGATCAACTGTGACAGGAGACGTGGCTCCTCACCAGAATGACCAATGAAGCGGAGGGCCATCAAAAAATGGACCAATAAAGCATCGCCAGTCCTGAGAGGATAGGCCAGCCGACCAATGAGGATAAACCTTCACCACAAGTGCTTTAAAAAGGTCAGAACGCCGATCATCAGTGGTCGGTTATCGGCATCGGAAGTCGGGACACGCCGCGAGACAGTCTCCGACAGTTGACAGTTGGTATTAGTAGTTGGCAGTAGATGATCCGTACCAGAAGTCGTAAGAGAGGGTCGACAGTAAAAGCTCACCGGATCAGTCAGCGAGTGCTTCGCCAGAACCACAACGGGAGAGGAGTCCAGAAGAGGTCGGATGCTAAATGGGACCAAGTGAGGCTGTAATCACCAAACAGCGAATGGGAGGACGAAGCACGAAGTTGACGAAGACAAGCGGTGAAGGCAGTGATGTGGCAGATTTAAAAAATCTTATTTGCTAATAACCATCTTGAATTTCTTCTCCTTTTTCGTTTTCTAATTGTTAAAATGTAATTGAATTAAAGTCGCGTATTTTTATTAGCCTTGATGAGTGGGACCGGCAAGGAACCCCTAGCTTCTAAACCGGTCCCGGGAAAGGGTGGGTCCCCCCCCCCCACCTACTGTTTCTAATAAGTGATGTGGCAGACCATCGGACGAGTCGAGCGAGCGGGAAGCAGACGGCACCACGACGAGCGGAAGCCCAGACAGCGGACACCAAAGAGACGAAGAACGTCGCCCTTCATCCGGTTGAAGGCCGAATGAAGGGCGACCGGCACGCGTAATATAAGGTTTTATTAAATTAGCTTAAGTTATAATTAAGATTACGTAGTAGCCAATAAATATCTAATTAATGCGTGTTTTCCTTGTTTCTCTATTTTAACCTTAATAAAAGTGAGACCTGATGAACTTGAATGACGCACAAGCGATCAAGAGCATAATTATAATGTTCAAATAATCGAGGAAATAACCCCCCCACCCCTATCGCTACCTAGGTTTAACTCAGAATTTAAAAATGTGTAAGGATGAACTATAATTTATAAATAAAATGTAAATATCTAGTACACACTACACACTGCAGCCATATTCAACGATGCACTTTTAGTCTCTCTCTCACTCACACATTCTGGAGAACTGGGTTTGAGAACACTGAACAGACGCTCTTTTTCATTTACTACCAGTGTCAACGAAATCCTACTACAACAGTTTTATTTAATTATACGTTGGTGAGTTTTGTTAATATTAGTTGTTACTAGTTACTAAAATTATATGTCATAATAACAACCATTATAGTTTTAGTTTAACATTTATAAAACATTATTTTTTAGTTAAAATGCCGAGAGAAAGTGCAAATTTGCAGAAAAGTATAGTGTGACGTATTTGTTTTTTTTAACACTTACTGCAAGGTGGGTTAAAACAAAACACGTCCGGCGGTGGTGGGTCATTTTAGACCCAACTCAAGTTTTCGGTTTCTCAACCGTTTAGTGGGATATTTTTTATTGATATATTGTTTTGAATATGGTTTAATGAAATGACACGATGTGGCGTAATGTTTCTGCTAAAAAAATAAAGTTAAAAATTTACATATTCTCACTCATTAACAGACGGCCTTACACAGCCAAAATACAAACATCCACTAAGCATGTGATCTTCTGATCGGTTGGCGATTGTTTCTACCTGCTGGTGTGGAACAGCGGTTATAAATAATTAAAATGTAATATTTATTTTTTATATTTGGGGGTTAGGACGGTGGTTAAATGAAAGAAATGAGATTTGCGTGTTGAGGTGTTTATTGTGATGGATATAATAATGAAGACAGATAAAATGAAAGGAATGAATAAAGGTGTAGAAGGTGCGCGTATATTATGAACTGAAATGAAGCGAGTTGGCGGTCTTGCTCGGCGCGCGTGAACCGGCAAGACCGCCGTTGTGAAACGATGAAACTGGAGAGACTGCTTGGCAGTGAATGATTGAACCAGACTTGCAGCAGCAGCCGGCAGCGCTGTCGCTAGCGTCGATGCCGACTGAGATGGCGGTGAATATGAATTCTGATCGCTAGTGTATATTAGTATTTTTTACACATAAACCGGATAAAAATAATTTAAACAAAATATTTATAGAAGTAAAATAAATATATTATAAATAAAATATTTTAAAAATTACATTCTTTTTATACGAAACGCAATCAATAATATTATGAGCAGAAGCAAATGTAATATAATAATAGACAACTTATACTCAAAAAATATTGATTGTGTCCTGTGAATTCCGGTCAGTAAATTGTTTGTAATTGTCAAAAATATAAATAACAATTATACCATGGCTGACACTTTTTCAATCTATGTCGGAACCGCTTGGGTCATAAAACTTACAGGTAAGCGCAACGCCCCTCAAATAGTTATAGACAAAAATATGTCAAAACAAATACATGGACGCATACCTGGTATCCTTTGTCTACTCGCCGTAAAAAATATGGATATCTAATTAATCAACCGCGGAGTACTAAATATTATTTTTCATGGGGCACCATTTGGATAGTTTGCCTCCGGGCGCCAAATACCCTAGCTATGCCTCTGGTCATTCGTCGCACCTTGCAATCAAACAAATAATCTGAGGCTGAGGCAGTTTTCAGTGTAGTTCACTCTGCTCATGGCGTGGAACCGAGGGGGTGCAAACTACACGACCTGTCTCACGGTCCACCACAACTTCTGATTTTCAAATGTAGTTAATAATTTATTCGGCAAAACGTATTCTCGGGGGGTAATTGCGCGCATTTCCAGAATTGAAATCCTCTGAAAAAAAAGAACATGATTTTTGTTAGCAAGATTAATAGCACATCAAGAGGTTCAGCCGACAAGAGAGACCGACCGAGGCTGGTGAGAATAATTACTTGGCCTTTGGTCATTATCCGTTGCAACAACACTTGTGATTCAGTAACTGATTCAATTTAATCATTCGTGCTTTTTCATATGGAATCTCAAGTTTGCCTTGGTAGTGGATTTATATTTACACCTGCCACATGAAAATAGTTTCTCCCTAGAGTGAGAAAGCATATGTCTAATTAAGCTACTATTCCGGTTACATGTATAAGTACACTGAGAACATGATAATGGTTTCTCCCCAGAATGAGTAAACATATGTCTTTTTAAAGTGTCTTTACGATTACATGTATACGAGCACTGTGAACATGAAAACGGTTTCCCTATACTATGGGTGAGCACGTGTCCTCTTAAGTTGCTCGAGGTACGAGTTGTAAAAGCGCACTGTGAACAAGAAAACGATTTATCTCCAGAATGCGTAAGTATATGAATTTTTAACCCACGTTTTACATTACTCGCATATGAGCATTGAGAACATGAAAACAGTTTTTCTCCGGTGTGATTAAGCATATGAGTTTTAAAGGTGTGTTTTAGATTACACGAATAAGAACACTGTGAACATGAAAATAGTTTCTTCTCGTAATGAGTAAGTACATGTATGTTTAAATCTCGCTTCCTTTTACATCTATAAGCGCACTCAGAACAAGAAAACGGTTTCTCGGTACTGTGAGTAAGCTCATGATTATTTAAATCACCTTTACTTTTACACATATAGGCGCACTCCGAACAAGAAAACGGTTTCTCTCCAGAGTGAGTCAGCATGTGTATTCTTAAACTTCTTTTCTCAATACACGTGTAGTTGCAGTGATGACATGAAAACGGCTTCTCCCCAGTATGAGTAAGTATATGTTTTCTTAAATTACTTTTCAATTTACACATATACGTGCAGTGTGAACATGAAAATAGTCTATTCGAAGTATGAGTAAGTTTATGCCTGTTTAAACCTCGTTTCCTTTTACATGAATATGCACATTCCGAACATGAAAACGGTTTTTCTGTACTGTGAGTACGCTTATGGTAGTTTAAATCGCCTTTACTTTTACATGAATATGCGCACTCTGAACATGAAAACGGTTTCTCCGTAGTGTGAATAAGCTCATGTCTGTTTAAATATTCTTTACTTTTACATGAATATGCGCACTTCGAACATGAAAATGGTTTATCTGCTTTGTGAATAAGCATGTGCCTGCGTAACTTGCTTTTGTCACTACATTTGTAAGCGCAGCGTGAACATGAATACGATTTATGACTTTTTGACATTTTCAATTCTGCCTCTTTTCCAGAGGAAGTCACAGGCACAGTTGAGTTCTCCAAAACTGAGTATTTTAGTCTCGAGAGATCTGCAAAGAAAATAAATGAGTTCAATCATGGTATCATTGTAATTCTCCGCCAAATTTGGCAAAACTTGTATTTATTAAACCCTTCATTTCGCTAAATTGGCAACTAACAACATTGGTAATCCAGAAGTAAATGAACTGTATGCGCCCTGAGCATGAAGTGCAGGTCTCGTGTTGCCGTCTCTCCCTGGTACTGGGAGGTGCAAACATATTCTTGAATGGACGGACCGCAACAATATATACATAGCGAAAAAAAAGAGCTAAGGTTAGTAAAATATAATAAAACATCTTATAAAACAAACTTGATGAATATTTATATATTTAAACATAGGATCAGGAAATAATACGCGTATAAGAACGTTTGTCTAACCACAAATATGTTGAACAAAAAGTGCTTGAGGGAATTATATATGACTGACCATATAAGGCGTCCAAGTTTACTTATATTAATGGCGGCTCTTTTTTTAGTTGCAAGAAATAGACAAAATAATGCAAACAGATGCACTGATTACTGCGATCATTCGGTGCTCAATCATCAAGTGCGAGATTTTACACCAAGAATTATCAATCTATAGAAACCAAGTTCTTACCAGTGTGCTGTTCGGCATTCCTGGAGTATTCCAAGCACTCCTGCTTTATATCGGGGAGTGATATTTCCACATCTGTGTAGGCGACACCATCGCCTTCTCTTTCATCACTACTTTCGGCTGGAGACCCTGGTTCTGGCTTGACGACAGGAGGGTGCGTAACGTCAACATCCTTCTCCATTTTAACATATACATTTTCAAAGCCAGTGTATTGAGAACCTTCTTCAGTTCTCGTCTTAAACTCACCAGGTAATCGTGTGAATGATATTTTACCGCTTTCTTTATCATCGCCGCTGAGTCCTGGTTCACTCTTGACTAGAGAAGCAACACTCTCCATGGTTTTAATATATCCTACGTTATAATAATCTCCGACGTCACCAAGAGACGTCAGTGGACAATAACCATAGAGAAATTTGAACCAACACAAGAGGCGGCTGCGTGTGGTGCCGCGTCCTCAAACTATAAACTTTCGTATAAACGATAAAAATTATTTAAATCAGTTTACATTTGGATTTACTGTGATCTTGACAATATTTATCAGTTTAATGACAAAAGACATCATAAATTATGGTATATATAAAAATTAAAAATATAGTCGTTAATAACCTTATAAAAATGAAATGAAAAATGCATGAAAGCGTAAAATAATACATAATTACATACAATAACTTTAATATAATTATAAATATTGAATATATTGCATACCTAGATTAATACTAAAATAACTCAAAGACATTTTTCAGTAGACAAAAAAATAAAATCATTTTTCTCAATTTTTTGTGACTTAAGTTATGAAACTAAAAATGCATCTTAAAATGATACTATTTGAGAACTGGTGACAGTATCCGAATACAATACTAACTAAAACTTTTTTGGTAGCTTAGTGACGGATTGGAGAATATTATGTCCATCCTATTTACCGTGAAAACTTTATTATACAATCTACACATTTGTGAAATGCGATATATTAAAAAATCTCTTCAAATATATTAAATTAGAAATGAGAGGTGATCCGTGACCGTTCTATGAGCTAATTCTCTTTTATCGGTCCTTCTTATTAACCGCCAGGATGGCATTTTTTAACGCTAAAAGGCAACTATTTAATCCAAGTTATCGTAACATTAATATAAATTCAGGAATTGTATAAATTTTACGCGGGAACTCCTTCCAGAATCATCTATTTTTAATACAATTCTTTTACGATGACAGCTGCAGATTTAGACATACTTGAATCAACAGCTAAGTCCAATTAATATTAAGAATAATATCGTACTTTCTAAAAGTAGCATATCACGTGATCGATGATGAAAATTTAATTGTCAGTAGATTATAAAATAAAATAACAAATAAATAACGAAAGAGTTGTTAATAAAAGAACCTACTGGTCGACCGAAGATTATCAGATAAGCAAACGAAATAGACGTCTGACCGCATCAAGAATTTCTTTCCAAAGAAACGAAGATTTCGAAGTGCAGGCCTGCTACGATGGTCACAAACGTATTATGTTGAACAATTAATGAGTAGAGGTTTTGTAGGCAATGTATTTGGTTATGGTAATATATATGGTTCTAGGTGGTACGTGATCATTCGGAAGTCTGATAAATGTGTGACACGATGGGGATACTGTTACAGTGATGTTTTGATGGATCACATGTTGGGATTTAAGACAATTTTGAGTTGAATTCTTGATAATAATTGGCTGTTTATTCAATTTTCAACACGACAGTAATTCGTTCAAAATATACAAGGCATTGTAGCAGATGAAAGTTGTACAGATATTTTCTGTGATGTGTTGGCCTCCTCAGTCGCCTGATTTCAACCCAATTAAACTCATGAGGGATGAATAGGACAGAAAAATTCGACAATTATGTTTTACGTCAAGACAGTAGTAGTACAAGAAAAAAAAAACAAGACATATGTAAAAACATTTCATAAACTGATAAATACGAAGCCATCATTTTGTTATATCTAAGTTGTTATTCGTCATACAATACGTTGTCATTATACATTTGTTATATTAAATTAAAAACTTTTTTGTATGTTGGAAAATATTTATGGCCCAAAAAAAGGGAGAACATCTCGTAACATATGAGTTAATTCAAAACATAATATAATTAATTATAATTCTTAATGTAATTTTTTTTGCACAATATTTAGCTAATCAGAAACCATTAAAACATCCCATATTGCATAATCTTCTGGGTTTAAATCTGAGCTGTTCGGTGGCCGCATGCCTGGCTCGATGAAATTAACATTCTCACGACGAAGAAAGTTGATTGTATTTCTGGCTGTGTGAGATGAAGCTCCACCCTGTTATAATGTCCAGTTATGCATTAATATCTAGCTAATCCAGGATTTGTTTTGAAACTCTTTGATCATTTTCCTAGCACCCTAACTTTATTCAATTCGCAAATTTTTGATGAGAATACGGACTTTTCTATGCACTGAATTTGCTGCATTGGCATAGTTGCGCCACTGTGTGTAATTATTTTCTAAAATATCACGTCATCAACCTGTTATTTAAGTAGGAGTAAATTATAAAAGATACATCATTTTCTCACATGGTCTCCCAGGCAGTCCGTAGTAATCATAGACAAGGTAGTAATTGATAATTTTTTCTATGGTTATCCATCAACTAACAGCTTCAGGTAAAAATATATTTTATTTTGTGATTACTGTTACGTGGGACGCGTTAAAACCTGCGACACGCTGCCAAACGTGAACCATGCAACACGCGGCCAAACGTGAACCGGGACTCAGTGACGATGAACAAAAAGGCGGTCAAATATTATTGTCTGCTGCAAATATAAAGTTGGAGAATGTTCTCCCATGTTTGCCTGTTGAGTTTGAGGCGAGAACAGATGCTGATGGAGGATCTTTTCAGAACATATGCTGTGTTAAAATGGAAAAGGATATTACCACTAAACATCTTTCTCCCATCAAGTCCGAACCAGAGCTTCCTGATGGGGGCGGCGATGAGGGACTCTATACCGATATCGATATATCACTCACTGATGTAAAGAAGGAATGCTTGGAATACTCCAGGAAGGTTGACCAATGCACCGGTAAGGAGTTGGTTTCTTTAGATTAATAGGTAATTTGTGAATACCAATGTTACCGTTATAGGAAAACGAGGCATATATGTATACAAAGTTACTGCCTCAATTGATATAATGAATTAATTTTCAATTCAATTCAGCAAAAATAAGTAATGTTGAGCTGAACCCAGGGCCACCTGTTGGACTGCGTCGCAGTAACAGTGCGTCTGAAGTTTGTTTGTATTATTTAGTGCATTTCTCGCAATTTTTATTTATTTATTTAGAACAACTGTTGATTCGAATACAAATATAATGTCATTAATAAACATGGCGTTTACTTTGTGGTGTAATATATTCATTTCATTTTCATCACTAAACTTTGTACTACACACACGTTGGCATATAATCGAGTTAAATGATAAAATGCTAAAATCAAAATTAATAAAAAAAACTCACATAAACATATCTGTACTCAGTACATAAAACTCCATCGAAAATACTTATTGGCGGAAAATGTTATATACTGGTTAAATTTCTAATCATTTCCCTTTGCATATAAAACTCGCGTTTTACACCAACACCAAACAACGTCGGCAAAATTCTACTCAACTCAAAAACAAAAATTAATATATTAGAAAAAAATCGGAATATATTAAATAATTTATGGAGATTGCGATAAAAAATATATAGATCGAATCGCGAGAAATCTTAATACGAGAATAAAAGAACATCGGCGCTGCCTATAAAATAACAACTTCTCTGAATTTTCAAAACATATAATTGAAACAAACCACTCTTTCGACAGTCGTAAACTAAAACTTCTCCACTTGCTACTTTATAAAACATTGATAATGAATAATTTATAAACCGTTAAAATTCAAAAGAATTTAAGTTCGGAGAAAACACCAATAAACAACATAATATTCCCTAAAACTTCGCTTTTACTGTTTATATTCTCGTTAACTACCGAAATCTCCCCCCCCCCCTCTTCTCAAGCACCGCGAATGCAAAAATTGACTACAATAGTGTATTTAGTTTAGTTATAAACTGATGATGAGAGGGACTGCACCTCTCGAAACTAGTTGTGACAATAACCCAACGTGTGTGTAGTACAAAGTTTATGTGTGAAAATTAAAATAATACAAATATAATGAACGAGTTATATATGTATATATATATACATCCAACAACAATATGCAACAATTGAATATGCCATCCTATAACAATGAATCCATGATACAGATAATTTGTTTTTTTGCAGGTCTCTTGCGATTACAAGATTCTGTTTTAGAAAACTCAACTATACCCGCGAGTACCCCTGAAAGCGAGCCAGAATTGGGGATGTCAAAAATGTTAAAAAGCCATTGGATTACATTTACTGGAACAAAGTCGTTTTCATGTTCGCAGTGTTCTTATGCAAATATTTGTGAAAGCAAATTAATAAACCACATGATTGCTCACAATGCAAAGAAACTGTTATCATGTTCACAGTGCGCGTATACATCTAATCGGAAAAGCCACTTAAGAATCCATACTCTCACCCACACCGGGGAAAAACCCTTTTCATGTTCTCAGTGCACGTACACATGTAATCGGAAAAGCAATATAAAAAAACATTTACTTACCCATACTGGGAAGAAACCGTTTTCATGTCATTACTGCAACTATACATGTATCGAGAACAAAAGCCTAAGAGCACACGTGCTGATTCACTCGGGAGAGAAACCATTTTCATGTTCAGAGTGTGCATACACGTGTAAAAGTAAAGCAGATTTAAGTAACCATGAAGTTACTCATAGCGCGGAAAAACCGTTTTCATGTTCGGAGTGCGCATATGCTTGTAAAAGGAAACGAGATTTAAACAAACATCAACTTACTCATATTAAGGAGAAACTGTTTTCATGTTCACAGTGTTCTTATTCATGTAATCGAAAAAGCACATTCAAATCCCATTTGCTTAAGCACACTGAAGAAAAACCGTTTTCTTGTTCGAAGTGCATTTATACAACTAGTAACAGAATTAACTTGAGAAGGCACGTGTTTACTCACTCTGCGGAAAAACCGTTTTCATGTTCACAGTGCACTTATACATGTAATCGTAAAAGCACCTTAAAAATTCATATACTTACTCACTCTGGAGAGAAACCGTTATCATGTTCTCAGTGCACTTATACGTGTAATCGACAATGCAGCTTAAGAAGACATAAGCTTATACATTCTAAAGAGAAGCCGTTTTCATGTACCAAGTGCGAATATAAAAGTATTACGAGAACTAACTTGCGAATCCATTCGAATAAGCACGTATGATTAAATTGATTCAGCCGCTACCTTCTTCTGGTGAACTTACTACTAACGAAGTCACGAATATCGGCACTACTGACCTTTAAGGTTTAAGGCCGAGTAACGGCTACTCATTAACCTAGTTTCTGGTCTGCTTGATCCTATCTGACGATGTGCAATCTTTTTACGTCATTATTTCTTCGGCTTACCTTGTACGGGTCTCGATGAGGTCTCTTGCCCGCTGAAATAATCTCGTGTGATTTTAAATAAACCATATACTGTGATCCTTTTTAAAAACGTATCAACCCTGAAATTTACCAACACTTGAACCTTGGTCAATCCGTTTTGTAGAATAAATTCTTCAGTAATAATAAAGCACTCGTGGTGCGGGATTTGAAACTCTCCGGACGCTGTGTAGGAGAATACCACAAGTTTCTTTAAAGGCGACTCAGAAAGAATATTCTCACTGAGCTTTAACACGCCTCACACTGTAGAGGCCAGTGTAAGTGCCAGGAGCAAGGATATTTAGCATCTTGTTACGGAAAAACAAGATGCCTGAAATACACCAGAGACAGTGTGACTAAGGGTTCCGAATCGGGTAGAACCTAATCCGAAGAACCGAGCATCCTCGTGTTTTAAAAATAACCAAAAACCGTATAAAAAAAATGACGGATACCCGGTTCTTAGAATTTTCAATTTTAGATTTTTCGGAATTAAACATCTTTTATGACACTAATACATTATTATTTTCGTAGCGTTCACGTATGAAAGTATAGATTACGTTATCATAAAAACAACTTAAACATAATTTATTAGCAATGCGGGAATTTCTGCTTTTATTGCTTTTAACCGTTTCTCAGTAGACATTACAAACCCAACCTATATGGTACCAAGTGGAGTAATTTTAAGTAACCAACCATTCATTCGACAGCCATGTTCTACAATTACTCCACTCGGTACCATATATCAATAGTCTTGAAATGATAGTAATCCAGAAAAATCTGAATTCAGAAAAAACATTAATAAACAATATCACGTTTTCACCATAAAGCCATTCGCACCCATCGCTCCACAGCCAACTGTATTTAATTTAGTTTATTTTACACTTGTAGATTGGAAGGACTACTTTTCCCGAAACTAGTAATGTTATTACATCAAAAATTGTGTATAGTACAAAGTTTAAATAAAAAAATAAAATAAAAATTATACAACTCTTTCAATTTTCTATTCGAACAATTTTTGTTTATTTAATTAGATATTATTGTAATGCAGTACTGAAATCAAACATATTAGTATATATTGCAAGTACATAATTATAATCTAAACCCTGGGATCAGTATAATTATAATTATTAAAAAAGTGGAAAAAATTGCACAAAAGCTGCCCGGCAAGCACCGACTTGACACTAAAGGGTTGAAAAACAGACAAAGAGTGCTTGATTATTTTCAAGCATAAAATAACCATACTCCTTTAATTCACATAAATACAGTAATTAATGCAATAGGTCGGATATTATAATGAGTCCCGTTAATAAAAACCACCACAAATCAGACTAATGCCTTGTAACCTTAAAGGAGCGACGATTGAAATTCACCGCCGCTCCCAGCCGACCAACAACGCGAGCGACATCTACATCCTGGGTCAGGGTTTCGACGGAGTGAAATCTTGCTCGATCGCTTGCCCCGACAAGTTCCGCTCTTCCACGGTGAGTCTCGCCCGGCGGGAATGAGACCGAGGAACGCCGACTCGCTCCTCTCTATCTACATATTTCACGTTTCTTCTGAACTCTTTCTTTTCTATCCCTAACTCAATAAATGACTATACAAACCTCGAGTTACCTTGTCACCACCCCCACAACCTTTTAACTATATTTTGAAACACAAAAATTCAGAGGATTTATTTAAATTAGTCTCGGACCGAAGAAATAATTACAACTTCGTATTTTCTTTGATTTGCACCTGTCTCAGGTTTGCCCTGATTTTTAAAAATTTAACAGGCATTTTTAAAGACTGAGAACATTGCACATATTTTCGTCTCAAACTCATCAGGTAAATTTTAGGAAAATAATCGCCATCTTTAAATCGGAGAATGACATTTCACCGCATTCTTCTTCTTCTTCAGAGACCCGGTTCAGACTTGACTAATACGACAGCGTGTTATATGGTTTCAGTACATCCCTCGTCTAGTTGGAATTACCAGATTTTTAGTAGTAAAATAGGACAAAAAAAGGACAATTTTATGAAAACAAGTGGCAAATAGAAGGAACGCTTTTTATTACACAAAAATAGTCAAATCGTAATTGTAATTAACAAAGTATAATATATACATAAATCTTACAAGGACGATATGAATATTACAAGCATACGCACATTTCGTATGATTATCGGAAGTATTACAAAGAAAAAGGTTAGAAACTGTTACTTTGCGGATCGGAAAAATTGCTCGAGTTCGCTTTTATAGATTGTACACTCCTTGTCGCGAGACATAAAGAATAGTCGGACTAAAAATTAAATAAGAAGAACAATAAGGAAGCACATCGAAATAATAACATCTCGTCCAAACGGAGACACGAGTTGAACTGAAGAAATCCACATTTCATCTCTAATCCATATTTTGCTATATTATATAATTCCGCCCGGATAGCTTGCTTGCTAATGAGTGCATGATCGTGCGTGCTTTTTCATGTGTATATTCATGTCTCTTCTCCTAATACATTTATATTCACATTCGGCACACGTAAACGGTTTCTCTTCGGAGTGAGTAAGCATATGGCTTGTTAAGTTTACTTTCCGATTACAACTATAAGAGCATTGCGAACATGAGAACGGTTTCTCTCGAGAGTGACTAAGCATATGAGTAGTCAAGGATGATTTTCGATTAGACGAATAAATGCACTGTGAACATGAAAATGGTTTTTCACCAGTGTGAGTACACATATGGCTTATTAATTGAATTTTCTGATTACACGTATAAGAGCACTGTGGACATGAAAATGGTTTCTCTCCAGTATGATTAAGCATATGGGTTTTATAGTCAAACTTTCGATTACATGTATAAGTGCATAATGAACATGAAAACAGTTTCTTCACAGTGTGAGTAAGTTCGTGATGGCTTAATGCTCCTTTCCTTTTACTTGTATAAGCGCACTGCGTACATGAAAATGTTTTCTTTCCAGTATGAGTTAACATATGACTCTTTAACAGGCCCTTTTGATTACTGTAATAAGTGCACTGTGAACATGAAAATGGTTTCTCACCAGTGTGAGTATACATATGATTTCTTAATTGTATTTTCTGATTACACGTATATGAGCACTGTGGACATGAAAATGGTTTCTCTCCAGTATGATTAAGCATATGGGTTTTATAGTTGGTTTTTCGATTACTTGAATAAGTGCATAATGAACATGAAAACAGTTTCTCCACAGTGTGAGTGAGCTCGTGTTGGCTTAAAGCTCCTTTCCATTTACTTGTATAAGCGCACTGCGAACATGAAAATGGTTTCTTTCCAGTATGGGTGAGAACATGACTCTTTAATAGCCTTTTTTGATTACTGTAATAAGCACATTGCGAACATGAAAATAGTTTCTCTCCAGTAAAGGTACGACTTCTCGTATAACTTCGTGAGGTAAATATTTGATTCAATTCTGGCTTCTTCCTTCCAGGGTTAGCTGGGGAAACTGTTGGGCTAGCTTGAAATCTCAAGATGCCTGCAAAGTAAGTAATCTATTCATATTATAAATAAAATAAACTGTTTTGACCCTTTGACTGTACCACGGATCTATCGAACACATTTAACAAGTAATACCGTACCATGAATCAAGATTGAAATATTCACTTTTAACGGCAATAATTGTCACGTGATTCAACTTCGTTTAACTTGGAACCTACGTGTTGTGGTACTTCTGTGTAATAGTTTTAAATATATTGTTATTTCTCTACAGTCAATTTGCAACACAACTTTTATTTTCGTCTTTTACAGTTTTTTTAAATTACTTAACAATAAAAAAGTGTATTCAGTAACATATTATTGCTAATTGTCTTAAATATGTTTACAATATACTTTAATGTCATCTAGAACTATCTATTGGCGTTATTAATGACGTATTGATAATCTGTATATGAATAATAAATAAATATAAACAATATAAAAAAAGGTTGTCTTGTGAAAGCGTAGTTAAAATAAAGTGGTACAATACAGACTAAACTATTATTTAATATAATACCCACAAACTCCACAAGCTTCAAAACAGAAAACAGTAAAAAAAAAGTAATAATCGTCGAAAATCTAAAACAATTCAATTATGGTTGTGAAATACGAAGACAAATAAACTAATTCAATTCTCGATAAATCCTCCCGGCTATTAGCTCCCTAGTGGAATGGGGCGATCCATAATTATCCCCATCGTCAAGTACTTGAGGGAATTATTTATGACCAACATTATAAGGCATTCAAGTTTATTTTTATTAAATACAGACACCGTCACTACTGACTGCGTCTCTTTGTTAATCGTAAGGGACCCACTATTTTTGGTACAAAATGAGTACGAATGAAATTCTTTAAATAATTTGATAGTACAGTCCATACATCTAAAACTTTGATTATGAACGATTGTATTAAAATAGTACAGGTTTTGAAAGTAGTCAATTGTAAGAAATATACAAAATAATGCAAACAGCGCTCGGTTCAACACGATCTTAATAACTCATTGTAACAATTGAGGTAAGTGTTCGCGTTTTTCGATTCGTTTCATAGAACTATAACAACAACATCAATTGCAAAATTTCACATTACGAACTATCAATCTTAAGAAACCAAGTTCTTACCAGTGTGCTGGTCAGCATTCCTGGAGTACTCCAAGCATTCTTGCTTTATATCAGGGAGTGATATTTCCACATCCGTGTAGGCGACACCACCGCCATCTCCTTCATCGCTGCTCTCGGCTGGAGACCCTGCTTCTGGCTTGATGACTTGAGGGTGCGTAACGTCAAGATGATTCTCCATTTTAATATAGACATTTTCAAAGTCTATGTATTGAAAACCTCCCTCGGTTCTAGCCTTAAACTCACCAGGCAATCGTGAGAATAATATTTCACCACCTTCATCTTCATCGCCGTTGAGTCCTGGTTCACTCTTGACTAGAGGAGCAGCGCGGTCCATATTTTTAACACGTCCCACGTTATAATATCGCGATCACGAGACATCAGTTGAGGTTAACCATAGAGAAAATAGATTGAAGCCAGAGACGCCTGAGTGAGAAAATTACAATATATTTTTCTACATCTACTCCTACTCGCCTACAGGTTGATGGTAATTTTAGGGAATAATAAATGTAGAATGAATTTTAACCTGTTAGATGCTTAAAAAAAGACCTAAGTGAAACAGCATCATACGACCAATTGACGTCAAAATTATTAAAATTCAAAATTCACAGGCTTTGATATAAGTATGCCACAACATAGTTGGGTGCCGTGTGATATATGACCGCCACGATGTTGGGTGCCATTTGATTTAAGTCGGGCTTCTTTAGGAGTTATAATTCGATTAATCTGTGATTAATCGAACATGTATCGTGCTCCTAATCACTCGTTACAACGATACTCCACACTTTAATGAAATGTTCGCTTCGTGACTTATCCATCAGATATCAAATCTTTATTAGTACCTACCATGGTTATAGGAAGAATGCAGGTGAATATGAACACAGAAGATGCACAAATTAGACATTTATTTATCACAGTTTATACTCAATGGGCCGGTGGAAATACTTTATGACTATCTTATTCTATAACTAATTCTACTTCAGATTATCTCGCAATGTTCTTCCGGGTCATCTTCAGGAGACCTGGTCTGGCGAAATGATATCGTTGGCACTCGTTGTGGGCGGTTTTCTGCTGACTGATCTGCTGGACAGCGGGCTAGGCGGCTACTCCTGGATAGACTGTAATGGACCGTGGCTGTCTATCCTCCGGTTCCCTGTTGCGTTCGGTAGGATTCCTCGAGTTAACTATCTGTTCTTTCGACTGCGCGTTTTTTCTATTGACACTTTCAACTCTGAGCCTTGTATTCAACTGCCTCGTTCAACTGCAATTTCCAACTAGTGCTTTCAACTCGGAATCTTGTGTTCAACTGCGGTTTTCACTCACTCACCCGAACTTCGTTTCCACTGCCGTTCCGCACTACACTGGATGAACTCTCACTCCCAACTTCCCACCGTGTGTGCTGCCTCTTCTGCTGCTTCCGAACCTCGTTTTCAACTTTCTTTCAAAATGGCTTTCTGGCCCTTTTAAAGTAACCGTGGCGAGGGCGCACTTCTCGCTCGGGGTTCGGTCCGTCCTCACAGGATTGGCGGTGCCTCATTGGTCCATCCGTTGATAGCAGCGTTACACCTTCGCTTGTAGGCCTAATTTTCGATTCCGCCCACTTTCTTCATAATTAATTACATTTAATTGCACAATTTATTTCTTTCCATCAAATCACAGTCACTTAATCTTCGAGTTCATCTCATCCGTAGGTATAAACACTTAACATTGTCTTGTCAATTAAACTTTCAACCTAGTGACCTCATTACCGCTATTCAATATTCTAATATCAAATTATGACTAAATTTATCTCTATTGTAATTTTACATGGTATATTGATTTTTCTTAATTCAGCCCAGATTCAGCCTTACATTACACATACTTACATATTTGTCCTACCTGCCTAGATATAATTACATTATTTATTATTTATATCGAAATCTCCTTGGCCGTCTTCATTTTCATTATTCAAGTTGATTAGTAGAGAGTAGATTACCGCGGAAGAGCCGCTACATCGGTATAACTTTAATTATATCTAAATTCGCGATCGATCAGAGACTCGTTCAGATTGTTTTGCCGTATGGGACGAACATTCGCTGATGGCATAGTCCGATTTACGGACCATATAAGGCGCATGAAGACAGAATGTTTGTGGGTATTCGCTCTATCCTCTCTGCTTACCCCTACAGAGAAAAGACACGATTCGCAGTCGCCGCTCATGATGGGCCGTTGCATATGAGCTCCGGCCCGAGTTCAACAAAAGCTACTTTATTACCCAGCAGTTCATTATCCTAGGGGCGACAATAGGGCCGAACCTAATATGGTTTTGAGATGAAAGAAAAAGGAATAAAAAAGTTTACAGTTTTGTCAGGCCACGTTTAAGAAATTAATATTCAATTTGTATTTGTTTTTTGGAAGGACAACTTCAGATTTTATTAACACAACTATTGTCATATTTAATTTGATCTTTACCTAGAACATTTTATTTATTTATATTCGTGTCGAATGTGCCGCTTACCTAAAACTCTTCTTCAGAGTGGTGTGTTTCCGAGTACGGCAATATACTGACGAAATGAAAGCCGACCTTTGAAGTGCAGAAGGCAGATATCTGGTGAAGCGTCAAAAGTACTGCGAATTTTTCTTTCATTGCGTACATTATAGGCATGACATTAAGGAGTCGGTCGCCCGGCACTTGGAGTTCTTTAACAGAAAAACGTAACATATTATTTGGAACCGATTTGTTGACCAATGCTCTACCAAAGTATTACTGGACAACAAACTCAGGGCCAAAAATACATATACTTCGTCGCTTATGGTGTCAACACATTTTCTCAATCTTTAAGTCAATTGTATATTTTTGTGGAAAATTTAAATTGGCGGTTTGTTTCATCCACAATAGTATCCACCACTGCTGTATAAACAATTTAAAAAATCTATTTCTCGCTTGTCCGAGTTCAAATTAGGAGTGCACTTGTTCATGGCTGGTTTTCAGCAACAGTATTGTCAAGGTCTTCTTCATCATAGATATGAACCTCAAAACAATCATTCTCGACGTCATTCTCATCATCAGACTCTAAGATAGTTACGAGCATATCGGAAATTTCTAGTAAGTCCGCAATATCTCCATTAGCGAAAAAGTCATCTTCCGCCATTTTGTAAAAAAATGTTCATCGGTGTAAAAAAAATCAAAAAAGTTTTCAAAAATTCGATAACTGTAAACGAAAAAATACGTATTAGCACTTTACATCACACCAGACTTTTAGTAGTCAATTCAGGACAAATAAGGGATAATTTTATGAAAACAAGTGACAAATAGAAGGCACGTTCTATATTACAGAAAATATTTTTGTAGAATAACAAAAATAGTATAAAGCGTAATTGTAGTTAACAAAGTATATAAGTACAACTAAGAAAAGATAAGATACTACGATATGAATATTACAAACATACGCATATTCCGTACGATTATTGGTTGAATTACAAAGAAAAAGGTTAGAAACCGTTACCTTGCGGATGGAAAAAATCGTTCATGAGTTTGCTTTTATATATAGTACTTATACAAGAAATCGTTAAGGACACCCCTGTTGTTGTTGAGGACACCTTAATAATGGTCAGACTAAAAATAAAATAAGAAGAACGTAGGTAAACACATCAAAGTAATAACATCTCAGTAGCTAATTCAACTTGATCGTGCGTGCTTTTTCATATGTATATTCATATCTCTTCTCCTAATACATTTATATTCACATTCGGCACACGCAAACGGTTTCTCTTCGGAGTGAGTAAGCATATGGCTCGTTAAGTTTTCTTTCCGATTACACTTATAAGAGCATTGTGAACACGAGAACGGTTTCTCTCTAGAGTGACTAAGCATATGAATAGTCAAGGAGGATTGTCGATTAGACGTATAAATGCACTGTGAACATGAAAATGGTTTCTCACCTGTGTGAGTATACATATGACTTATTAAGTGAATTTTCTGATTACACGTATAGGAGCACTGTGAACATGAAAATGGTTTCTCTCCAGTATGATTAAGCATATGAGTTTTATAGTCGTACTTTCGGTTACATGTATAAGTGCATAATGAACATGAAAACAGTTTCCCCACAGTGTGAGTGAGTTCGTGTTGGCTCAAAGCTCCTTTCCATTTACTTGTAAAAGCGCACTGTGAACATGAAAATGGTTTCCTTCCAGTATGAGTGCGCATATGACTCTTTAACATGCTCTTTTGATTACTGTAATAAGCGCACTGTGAACATGAAAATAGTTTCTCTCCCGTGAAGGTACGACTTCTCGTATAACTTCTTGACTTTTTTTTTGAGTTAAATATTTGATTAAATTCTGGATTCTTCCTTCCAGGAGTAGCCGGTGACATCGTTGGGTTCGCTTGTAATCTCAAAATGCCTGCAAAGAAATTTAACTATTATAAAATTACTATTGACAAGAAATTGAAAAAGTTCGGTAAGCGTCAACAATGGCTTAGCAAAATAGACTCATGTTTAAAATTTTACTTCATAATGCAGTGTTTCTTGATTAGTATTTTGTCATCTAGAAAGTTTGAATGTTAACTGATGCTAGAAGAGAGCGGCCAAAAAAATCATTGACTGCCATATGGAAATAAAAAGGAAACACACTGCTGTAAGTAGCGACGCTGGATTGTCAAGGACAACGGAGTCGAGTTTTCGATCAACGGGAAGACGAGAATGACTTGTGTACACAAAGATTTGCTTTGTCAACACAAAGTACAGAACAGAGAAAGTATTTTACTTTGCCGTAAAAAACTCACCCAACAGCATTTTAATAAACGTTTTAGTAACGAGGTTAGTTTGGTGTCGAAAATAATACATGTTGTCGCAAACTCCTGTTGCGCATGTGCATGTTATCTAACCACAGGAACAGGCAGAATTCATATATTATTAAAGCTTGCTTGTATTTAATTACCTTGTGCAAACTATGTCCGTCTCAACGCAGATTTTTCTAGTGAAACAGGCACAGTGCAATGTCAATTGTATAAATATCTCATACAGAAAAATAAAAAAATTGTTTTGACCCGTTGACTGTACCACGGACCTACCGAACACATTTAACAAGTAATACCATGAACCAAGTTTGAATTATTTGCTTTTAACGGCAATAACTGTCGCCTGTGATTTAACTTCATTGAACTTGGAACCACTTCTGTGTGGTAGTATTAAATATATTGTAAATTCTCAACAGTCAATTTGCAACATAACTTTTATTTTCATCTTTTAGTTTTTGTAAATTGCCTGTTATTGCCTTAATTGTTTTAAAATCTTTTCAATTTATATATTAATGTCATCTAGGACTATCTATTAGCATCATAAATAAAATAAAATTATATCAAAGTGTTGCTAATAATAAAAGCTCGTCAAAATAAAGTCGTACAATACATACTAAACTATGATTTAGAATAATGACCTCAAACTCCAAAACAGGAAATAAAATATAATAATCAAATATAATAAACCAATTTAACTCTCGATAAATCCTGGGGCAATCAAACAATTATCCATCGTCAAACGCTTGGAGGAATAATTTATGATCAATCATGTTTACTTTTATTAAAGACAGACATCGTCACCACCGACTGCGTCTTTTTGTTAGCTTTCGATTGCAAGAAAGAGACAAAATAATGCCAACAGATGCACTGATTACCGCGATCAGTCGGATCAACACGCTCTTAAACTCATTGTAACAATTGAGGTAATAACATTGCGTGCGGATATTTTTCTTTTTTTTTCTATACATCAACCTTGAAAGGTAACATCGAGAGCCAAACTAAATAAATCAATTGACTCCCTACCGGTGTGCTGGCCTGTCTTCGCAGAGTGCTCCGAGCACTCCCGCTTTATATCAGGGAGTGATATTTCCACATCAGTATGGAGGACACCATCGCCCGCTCCTTCATCGCTACTTTCCGCCGAAGACCCCGGTTCAGGCTTAATAACGGGAAGAGTCTTTTCCATTTTAACATAGACTTTTTCAAAGCCTGCAATTTGAGAATCTCCCTCGGTTCTCCTTTCAAATTCAACAGGTATTTGTGTAAACAATGTTTCACCATCTTCGTCGCCGCTGAGTCCTGGTTCACTCTTGACTAGAGGAGCAGCGTAGTCCATGGTTTTAACATGTCCCACGTTATAATAACCTCTAAAGTATGTATCGTGATCACAAGACGTCTGTTGACCATAGAGAAAATAGATTAAAAACCAGAGGCGCCTGAAAGAGGAAATAACAATATATTTTTCTCCATCGTCTCCTACTTACTACAGTGTACATATTATGTTCCGATTATGATTGGCTACCATTCGGTTTGGCAGATGTTTGTCAGTTCGCATTTGGTAGTCGTAGAGAGTAATTGATTACAATTGATTGTAGAGTGTTAGAGAAATTGTGTTCCTAATACCCATAGATACCTTCCAACACATATTTGGTTATATCTACTTGTCCATCAATGTGATATAAACGCAACGTTCTGGCCGTTGCGCAATCAATATTTGTGGTGGTCACGAGAAGATGGCGGGAGGGTAAATTAAATTAATATGAGTTTCTAGATACAACAAAAGAAAAATATGGAATAAGAAAATTATTATTTTTAGACCTAACCTTAATTAAACGCGGGCGCACTAATTGTTTAATTGTTTTTGCCATTCACTTTTGTCTGTCTTCATATTTGTGGCCACGTGCGGCCCGCCGCGGGCGCGTGCGACAAGCGGCATCTGGAGCCCGCCCCTGGTCCAGTTCACGGACGCGGGCTCCGCCGCTTCGCTCGCCATGTGGTCTCCGTGGCCGCGTTCGGTCATCTCGTGGTGGGTGGCCTCCGGTCCTCCGTTGTGAGCAGCGGGAATATCCTCCACTTGCCTCGTGTCCAAGGCGGGGTCCTCGGATGCCTTCCAGGAGGCACATCGCAGCTTCCTGGCGGCTTCGTCTCGAGGCAAAATGGCGGTCGGTATGGAGCTACCTGGTGGCTGGCCGCAAAAC
This sequence comes from Eubasilissa splendida, assembly GCA_031772225.1. NCBI lineage: Eukaryota > Metazoa > Arthropoda > Insecta > Trichoptera > Phryganeidae > Eubasilissa > Eubasilissa splendida. The sequence goes on along the minus strand of CM062854.1, from coordinate 31,546,918 downwards.
CAGTGGCGCCCCGGGGCAGGTCCGATGCGTTTGACAGGTGTAGAGCTTCGGCTCGTAACAATCTGACTCTCCAGTACTAGATACAGGTAAACGCGTAATTGCAATGGAAAACATGGATTTTTAAAAGTATATTGAAATATTTACAATTTTATATAATATATGAGTTACTTGAATATGTTACAAAACTAAACTTACATATTTTTCTGAATCGATTACCTCTCCAAAAAAAGAGACTAGCTCTTGTGTTTGGAAAGGAAATGTATGTAATATGTTAGTAGAGTCGTATAAAAATGACGATCTAATTTTCTTATATTTACTGGTGTTTATTTAATAATTACCCATATTATTATACTTTTTCAGTGATTTAAAATTAAAAAAATCAAGCGTAAAGGATATTTTTGCTTTGCAGCCATGGCTTGGTTCCTAATCCAACGTGCTTGCAGAGAACTAGTGTATGAAGCAAAAATATTTGTGTGTTTTCGTAATTCACGTGAGAAATGATTTTCTAAATCTTATAATTCCATTTCTTGTGGATTCTAAAAATTATTAGTTGATTTAGAAAAGTACTTATGATAAAGGTTTTTTAGAAATCCTTGTCTGATGTGGGCCTCGATACACCGCGTTGGCGTTGTTATGTCGATGGAGCCTCTCCCAATGATTGCCAATCTGTCATCGGCCTTTCTCATTCGTTTGTCCCCCGCCATTCTTGTGATGTCGTTGTTCCGTCGAGCTTGAAGACTCCCGACACCATTCCAGAATCTTCTTCCACCATTATAATATATAAGTGTATGCGTGCAAACACCATTCGATAGGTAAATTCTTTGATCCTGAGATTTCTATTGACAATGCAAAATAAGTAACTTTAGAATTAAGTAGATAACCACTAACCTGGACAGCCCACCGATCTCCCAACTGCTCGTTATGCTGCTGCTCTTCTGAACGCGATCTAGATCTCGCGCGCCATCGAGAGAAGTTTTAGTAGATCCGACATCGATGGCCACTCGATTTATTCTGGTTCGCAACTTAAAAGTGGCGTACTCACTAAGACCAAAGGTATACTTTTTACATCTTCAAAAAACCAGGACCGCAAATCGAAGGAAGTACAATGTGAAAACAAAGTGTTATTAAATAAAAATTTATTAAAGACTAATTGAGTTTTAGAAATATTAATGTGTGCAAAGGGAATATGAAACATAAAAGTAAAAACATGATTTTTGGTGTACATATTAGTTTATTATAAACAAACTGTAATTTAACTAAATAAACGAATATAATTATTTCGGACTTGTTGAACAACAAGCGTTAACATTTATATTACGTCGAAAGTAAATATACCACGCACCCAAGACAAAAAAAGCGTTTCACTGACACGTCTGCTTCTCGGACCTACTCTGCATTGTGAGTAAGCGTGTGGTTTCTTAAGCTCCTTCTGTCACGACATGAATGTGCACATTCCGAACATGAAAACGATTTAGTTGCATTGTGTGTAAGCAAATGTCTTCTTAAGCTACTTTTGTCGCTGCATGTATAAGCGCACTGTGAACATGAATATGGTTTTTCCGCAGAGTGTGTAAACAAATGCCTTCTTAAGCTACTTTTCCGATTACACGTATATGAACACTGTAAACATGAAAAAGGTTTCTCCTGAGAGTGAGTAAGCGTATGTCTTCGTAAGCTGCTTTTTTCACTACAAATATAAGAACATTGTGTACATGAGAACGGTTTTTCTTCTGTGTGAGTAAGCATGTGTTTTCTTATGTTACTTTTATCACTACTTGTGTAAGTGCACTGCGAACATGAAAACGGCTTCTCTGCAGTGTGAATAAGCATGTGTCTTCTTAAATTACTTTTATTAATGCTTGTATAAGGGCACTGTAAACATAAAAACGGATTCTCTGCAGTGTGAGTAAGTTCATGTTTGCTTAAATCTCCTTCCATTTTACAAGTAAATGCGCACCCCGAACATGAAAACGGTTTCTCTGTTGTATGAGTAAGCATATGTCTTCTTAATCTGCTTTTGTCACAACACGTATAAATGCACTGTAAACATGAAAACGGTTTCTTCCCGGTGTGATTAAGCATATGAATTCTTAAGCTGCTTTTACGATTACACGTATAGGAGCACTGTGAACATGAAAAAGGATTCTCCCTGGTATGAGTAAGTTCATGTCTGCTTAAATCTCCTTGCATTCTACATGTATATGCACACTCCGAACATGAAAACGGTTTCTCTGCATTGTGAGTAAGCATGTGTCTTCTTACGCTACTATTATCATTACTTGTATAAGCGCACTGTGAACATGAAAACGGTTTCTCTTTAGTGTGAGTAAGGACGTGTCTTCTGAAATTGCTTTTTTGAACGCTTGTATAAGTACACTGTAAACATGAAAACGGTTTCACTACAGTGAAAGAAACCTGACGGGTTTTTGATATTTTTTTGGCGGTGTACGTTATCTCTAATTCTGGTCTGTTTTCAGTGACAGACACAGGCGTAGTTTGGTTTGCCACAACATAATCTTGAAGTTTCGAGATACCTAAAAAGAAAAGAAAATGTTAGAATCATATAATCCTTATTATCGGTAATTACCCGACGATTCTAGCAGTCTTCAGTTCAGGACTATTGAAGTGTTGTCCCTCACTGCACAAAATCACATTGCTAACCAACGTGGTAAAGATTTGATTTGAATTACATCTTCCGTTTAAGCATCATATTCCAATAGAAAATGCAAATTATAGGTTATTAGAAGCTAAACATTCTCAACGAGTTAAAACTTCTTACATTATCCAACAATCGAATACTGTATAAAAAAGAATTCGCTTTATATAAAATAATAATATTTAAAGATAAACATGTATCCCTTTCATATCCTTATTGCTATTAATTTATATTTGTTTTTTTATAAGCTAGTTATTGTAACAATAATTATTAATATATTCTCCGCTTTTCCGCACAAGTATATGCTTTTTAGAGAAGTATAGCATGAAAAAAAAAGGTATTGTATCATTGTACAATTGAGTCAAAGTCATCAACCTCCTTTTTTATATTTTTCTAACATTTAATGCAGTTTTCTTCTGACATAGCCTTTTCACTTTATCAAATTTAGCGCTTTTTGAAGTAAATTTATCATTCAAAATTAGTGTTAGCTGGAAAGTCAGTTGCTTTTACCTGCCATTATTTATATTAAGATTCTACCAATACCAGTCTTCGCTATTCTGAAATTTAAATAGCCGCCAGTATGGAAATTAGTTTTTGAAAGTGTTGCATTTATTTTGTGTTATTAGATTATAGCGACAATTATTCGTAATAAGAAGTGCATTCATAAGTGAGTCGCTTACTTTTAAACCTTTCTATAATAAAAAATGAAAAAAATGTACATTTGAATGCAGTTTTACCAGGAAAAAATTATACTTGCGACTGGTTCAAATACTTTGTGTTTTGTGTCAAAGCCTTTAATAATTGAGTATTTAACATTCAATAGTTTTTAGTGGTATTCCACTGGCTTGTACCAAAGAAGATCAAATAATGTGAGTGACAAATACTTCTAAAATATGCGTGTTGAGTTTTAAACACCTGTATAAATGGTATAGGGTGGCAAATCCCTTTTTACAAATTTCGGATTTGTTAAAAATCCATTATGGAGGGGTTTGGAAATAAACTACTCAAATATATTGTACGCCAAGCTCCTCTCAGTGTTTTAGGTTCTTCTCTTTATAAAAATAAATTGAGATGATTGAGATTGCAACAAGTACTCTAAATTGATTAATCTACAAGTACGGTATACGCGGCATCACTCATTGTTGTTGCCATTCAGCTATAACTCCACTGTTCACACACCCCATTGTTCCTCCGATGGACTGACTGAGGAATGATTTCTCCTCCGATGAAACACGAATTATCTAGCTCTCAAGATGCGTTTGTCTGATATTAAATACTATGACTTTACAGATTTAAATAGTTATTTCAAGTACCATTATTCAAAAGGTGGGATGGAGTGTTCATACGTAAACAAAAATACCTACCTAGCTTTTGACTGTTTGCTGATTTGGTCTTGTATATGAAATGCACTTAAAACAATTGAATTATAAAATATTATTATAGTGACGTATATTGTGAATTAAACCATGTTATTCGTTTAAAAAAAATGTAATACTATATTATAAAAAATACACTCTGCGAGTGTAAAAAAAACACAACAAAATGTCTAAGACGCGAATTATCGCCCTGTGACTTCTTGAACTGTAATTGTAAAACAGAGCGATATAATAAATTGAGAAATAACTTTGTGCTTGGACAATTCTTATCTTATGGCACAGAATTACTCGCCAAGCAGGTGCCATATAATTGATACGATAAGACAAGTGTTAATAATTTAAAGGTGTAATCATCGGCGTGGCGCCAAAAAACCCGTGGGATAGATTTTAGAAAACCTCATACGCGGCTGCCTGTCGCCGTGTAGGTACTTGAAAATATGACTACATGTATTGTTATGAATTTGAATAAAAACAGAGTATTCTGCTGACGGAAGCCATTCTCGATTTTACCGCCATAGTGTGCCTATATTGAACATCTTTTGTGTTTCATTTCTTTCGACTTCATCATCATCGCCGGTTGAGAGAAGCTGAGATCGGAAAATCACCCATGTCTACATAATCGTTTCCTGTACGGAACACTTATTCTTCTTCTTCTTCTTCTTCTTATGCCCTGTCGTGTTGGCTATCACCACTCCGGCCCGATACAGCTCTACAGTAGACTGGGCAAACCATCGCCTCAGGTTCTTCAGGCATAATGTTCTCCGTCTGCCACATTCCGAAATATTGAAGTTTTCTGATTTTTATTGTTTTAAATACTCGTCCGAATGAAAAAGATGTTCTGCTCTCATTCTGTTCATGATCTCAACCTTACAATACGAATGCGAATGGTCAGATGCTATGTGTTCACGATACTATTGTATGGAATGGAAGCACGGACACTTACCGAAGAAATGATAAGGCGACTTGAAGCTTTTGAGATGTGGATCTACGGAAGAATGCTCAAAATAAGCTGGATGGGTAGAGTTACGAATGAATATGTACTGGTTCGGATGAATATTTTTAAAAGAGTATATAAAACAAATATTTTTTAATAGTAACAACAATATTGTTAGTCTTTTCAAATTAAGCTAAGCGCTTGTGCTATGGCATCAATGGCCTCCCGGGACGAGGCTCGAACTGTTTGATCACTTGGCGAGTATCACCGCCTGACTAACAATCACGACAATTTATTAATGATTCTCATCGTCACACCAGAGCGTGAGATGAATTAAAAATATAAAGTAACCGACTCCTTACCGATGGGCTGGTCGGTCTTCCTGGAGTAGTTAGAGCATTCCTGCTTGATATCAGGGAACGATATATCGACATCAGTATAGAGGACTCCACCGCCTTCTCCTTCTTTGCCGCTCCTGTATGCTGACCCTGGCTCAGACTTGTCGCTAGAAAGATGCTTAGTTGCAAGATTATTTTCCATTTTAACATAATCTTTTTGGAAGTCTGTGTTTTGAGAACCTATCTCAGTTCTCATTTCAAACTCAACGGGCAATTGCGAGAAAGGAATCTCTATCTTAACATTTGCAGCTGAGAATAATGCTTCACCGCTTTCTTCTTCGACACCGCTGAGGACTGGTTTAGGGTTTACTAGAGGAACAGTGCGTTCCATGCTTTTAATCAACCATTAACAACGTCAGCGTTACAAATAACCTCAACTATATAAACATTCAGATACGTCTGATGGATAGCCATGGAGAAAAATAGACAAAAACCTGCAGACGGCAGCCGCGCCCTGTGTGCCCAGATAAGAAAATTATTTGTGTGTTATTTATTTCCCGTCGACTCCTACTTACTAACGTATTAGAGATTTGTTGTACCTCGCTTTCGCAATAATTAGATGTAGAACGGGATTAGTCACCGTCAACGGGACCGTACACCAAGGAGCTGTAGTCTTAAAAGATCTACATATGAGTGAAGAGCGTAATTGCCTAGGGACCGTCTACTTAGGAATTGAGCAATAACCATTAAATATGCAAGCGTCTTCTATTGTAGTAATAGACTCATTGTTTTAAAAGGGTGATTTATTTATATTCAGGTGACACGTATAACGACCAAAAAAAGGAAAATTGTTTTTTTTTATCACAAGAAACAATATATTCGTAAAAGTCTCTTAGCGATCCTAAACGACTATAGAAGCGAAGGGTGCAGGAATGCGCCCTACTGATAAATCATGTCCTGAAAAGAACATGCAAACCGAAGTTCAGATAGATGACACGAACATAGAACAATGGCTCCAAGTAATTGACGTTCGAGTGGAACGTCCGTATATGAAAACAAAAAACATTTCCTTTTTTTATTTCTGTAGCGGCTCGCGCGCATCGTCCAGATGTTCCTCGTACTGTCAATTCGTGGTATTGCACCATCTCACGTGTACAAAGCGGAAACGTTCGAGGAGGGCCGGACTGCGCCGCCCGGCGGGCATGACACACGTGCACCACAGATGTGCACCAACACATGCAGCGGAAGAAGCGGTCGGCCAAACAATCGGCGCTGAGTACCCGAACCGATCGGACCGCAGATGCGCATCCCGACTCACCTTTCACTAACCGTACATCGTTTTTCCATCTGTGTTGTTTCTTGCACTCGGTAGCTTCTCCCCGATGAGAACAAACATGTGTGAATAAAAGTGGTTTTCACCAGAACACGAACCAACCTTCCCACATTTCTAAACGCGGTGTTGAACAGACTGCATGGCAGAAATAACAATTTTAAATTAATGAACTTCTAGGATCTTGTGAATTCCAAAAATAACATATCCGACGATTTAATCGTTTAATGTACTATGAAGCAACCAAACATTGTCACCTGTCCATACAATCTTGACAGAGCGTGTTGTGAAAGCGACGAGTTAACGAATTACTTTTATATGAGTTCCGGCTTCGTTGGTGGTAAAACAATGTAACAGAAAGTAAAGATAATGAGGTATTATTAGAAGTATATTTCCGATCGTTTTAAATATGAATCATAGCGGTAAACGTGAGAAATTAATAATATGGTATAATGATAGTAAACGGGGGATGGGCAATTTGTTTTAAAAGAAACATACAACTGGACATTACAGCAGGACGGAGCTCCGTCTCACAAAGCCAGAAATATAATCAACTTTCTTCGTCGTGAAAATGTTAATTTCATCGAGCCAGGCCAGGTTTAAACCCAGTAGATTATGCAATATGGGGTGTTTTGATGATTTCTGATTAGCCATATATTGTGCAAAAAAATTACATTAAGAATTATAATTATAGATCAAGCTTTAAGCTTCACTTGGACTTGTCAATAGAATTATCCATCTATGCATCTACGTTCTTCTATTGTCTTTGGTTGGTCGCCATTTGATGTACTAAATACTATAGTATGGACCGTGCTCATTCACGTATTCCTGCCGTCAAGCCCGATCCAGGGTCTCCACCTAAGAGTGGCAATGAAGGAGAAGGTGAAGGAATCCACTGTAACACTCCTCTAGTTAATCCTGAACCGGGACTCGGCGGCGAAACATTCTGCGCTGCAAATGTAAAGATGCAAATTACTTTTCCTCAATTGCATGATGAGTTTGAGGCGAAGACTGAGAAACAGTCTCGATGCTTTGAAAATGTCGATATTAAAAAGGAAAAAGTTCTTGCCATTATATACCTCCCTGTCAAGTCTAAACCAGGTTCTCCAGCTGAGAGCCGCGATGAAAAAAAAGACGGTAGAGAATTTTATACTGTTGAAGATATATCGCTCCCTGATGTGAAGCAGGAATGCCTGGAGTACTCTAGGAAAGCCGACCAGAGCGTAGGTGAGGAGATTGCTAAAATATGTATTTTTTAAATAAATACAATAAACACAAGATTGAAAATGTGTGGTTTGTGTGAGGATATGGATGCAAATTCTCTCGTGTGCTTTTGTAGCGTTGTATGTTGTTCGTATTTGTGTTGAGATATATTTGGAGATGTATGTGGTTATAAATGTGTGACAGACAGAACACACAGCGGCTTCTGAAGCTGCTGCTCTGGCGACGTGACAGCTAGAGTGGCTCGTGGTTCAGACTCTCCGAGTGCAGGTGGCTGCGTTTGTACGCATTAAATTATTTAATAAAGCGATTTGGTACTGTTTTCGTAGACTGAATGGTGTTTTTATTAACCAGGCCCTGCAGCGTTGCGATGCAGTACAGCCTGGATTAGTGTAGAAATTAAAATGAAAACCTGGCCGCGAATAAGTAGGGAGCGGCGGACGAGTGAGGTGAGAGTCGCACTTCTGCGAGGAGAACAGAGTTCTCAAAATTGACGAATTATAATTTTTGACGCAAGACGAGTACCTACTCCCTGTGCATTTTGTCCTTCCAATATATACTTTAATATACCTGTTCCTCTCTGGCCAACCAATGAATTGAGGACAGATTGATCTTTTTCTACCGTTTTCGCCGTGCGTGACGCTAGGACCACAAAGTAGCGGTGTTCTCAAATGCTCCGGAAGTGCAGTAATCTCTCTGTTCTTCACAACAAACGTGCTAGTCAACTGGAGGTGAAAACGACGCCCAACCCAGTACTTTAGAGCAAGGTAGGCCAGATCCATCTGCCATTATTTTTCTTCATAAGTCCAAGTTGGATTGCGTCAACTAATCAGTATTACAATCGATACAGTCCACGGGATCTTATCCCACCAATAATTAATAGTAAATTCGTCTTGTTTACTTCTTCTTTCTCCTGTCATTTCCATACCTACTGGAGCGTGTGGCCGCCACAAAACTCTTCCATCGACCACCTCCAGCGTCTTCCCGCAGTTCCGCCAAATACGAACTGTGTATAGTTGGTCTGGGATTCCGGTGTCCTACTGTTCTGACCTGACAGGCATTCTCGGTTTAGAATTTCCCGCAGACACTCGCAGTCGTGTCCCCTTTATGATTACAATCGTGATTTGGCGCTGTTGCCACCGTTCCCTTATATTAGTGTTCCTCGCGAACTCAAACCACCGCCTCCGAGAATTCTCCGCAAACATCTGTTCTCAGAATGATCTTGCGTAATAGTTAGAGAAGTGACATTTTTATTAATTTATTCATTAATTCTCGTTAATTACTGTCCTGATATTTCCATCGCCATCAACTGTATTAATTTCAAAGCTAAATGTTTTTAGTTGTGTTGTAAAGTTCTTAATTGAGGACTGGTGGAATCAACGGATCCCGTAGTCAGATACTCTTTGATTCTAGATGTAAAATATATAATGCTAGTTGAGTTAATGATTTTATGGTATAAACAATTATTTTTTTCAGATCCATTAAGACTAAAAGATTCTGTTTTGGCAAATCCAATCATGCCGTCATCTATCGCTGAAAGGAAAACAAAATTGGAGACCACGTACAAAGCCAAACAATTGACAGAAGTTTGCACACCAAAAACGTTTCCATGTTCACAATGTACATATACCTGTAGTGGAAAAGACATTTTAAGAAAACACATTCGTACTCACATTGTAAAGAAACCGCTTTCATGTTCTCAGTGCACTTATTCGTGTAATTGGAATAGCGACTTAAGAAGGCACATGATTACTCACTCTGGGGAGAAACCTTTTTCGTGTACACAGTGCACTTATACTTGTAATCGGAATAGCGACTTAAGAACCCACGTACTTACCCACTCTTTTGAGAAACCGTTTTCATGTTCACTTTGTTCATATACGTGTAATCGTAAAGACAGTTTAAAAAACCATCTCTATTCTCACACTGGACAGAAAAAATTTTCATGTTCGCAGTGCACTTATACATGTAATTGGAGTAGCAGTTTAGGAAAACATATGTTTATTCACTCTGGAGAGAAACCGTTTTCATGTACACAGTGCTCTTATAGGTGTAATCGGAGTAGCTACCTAAGAAGCCATATGCTAACTCACTCTGTTGAGAAGCTGTTTTCATGTACACACTGTACATATACATGCAATCATAAAGGCAGCTTAAGAAAACATATGTTTACTCATTTTATCGCGAAACCGCTTTCATGTTCACTATGCCCGTACACATGTTATCGTAAAGGGAGCTTAAGAAATCATACCCTTTCTCACAATAAACCTTTTTCTTGTTCCTAGTGCACTTATACGTGTAATTGGAATAGCGACTTACGAAGACATATGCTTACACACTCCGGAGAGAATCCGTTGTCATGTACACAATGCATGTATACGTGTAATCAGAAAAGCTACTTAAAAAGCCATATGTTTTCTCACTCTATTGCAAAATAGTTTTCATGTTCACTTTGTTCATTCACGTGTAATAAAGGTGAAATCATATTCTCTCTCGAACTGCAGAGAAACCTCTTTTATGTTCAAATTGCGTTTATACCTGTAATTGGAAGAGCTAATTAAGAAGGCATATAGGAAATTGATCAGATTAGAACTTGTGAATAAGGAAGATGTAATATATAATTATTTAATTGTTTTGGAGACTTGAGCCATTTTATAAAATCTTTTTTGTACACATATATATTTGCTCCTAATGTAATTGATTTTGGCAGTTGTTTATATAGTTTAGGAGCAATGTACGATGCATGTCTTTGTCCTATTCCTAAATTTGACATTTTTAAAGTAACATATTAATAGGTTTTACTCCGAGTCTGATAGTTGTGATGGATTTTTATTTTGTCCTCTTTCAATCACGAATAAAACCGTTTTTTATAGGTATAAGAAAAATAAATTGAAAATAGGAAAAAAAAATCAAATTTTGTTTGGTTGGCTCATCTCTAGGCTTTTTTAAATGATTATCTTTTGAGTTCTAATTATTGGTTTGATGTGTATGGGACAAGTTCTTTCTCTAACCTAGTATTCCGTATTGTAATTTTGATTCAACCAATCCACGGTAGGTATATCATTTAAGAGTTTGTGAATCACAATATTGTCTAAGGACATAGAAGTAGAATAAAAACATACGTAATTTATTGTTTAGTAGGGATAACCCCTAGTGTAGTGTAGTGTTTATGAAGTAGAAATTATTATCCAGAACTAATCCTAATTTATAGTTAGTTTTTGTATAATGGTTTTACAGTTACATTGACAAAAATAAACGTATTAGGAAAGACAACTTGAGATTCAGTATAAAAGTTAAATCAGCTACTTCTACCACTGCTACAGATCATTAGCAGGTGTGTAGTCAAAAGTAATCCCCTCTTATTTTTAATCTGTCATGATTCTCATTCTTCCCCGGGTACACTCTCGGCCAGTCGTTGCGCAAAAGGGTGGCGTCGGCGACGACGGCCATCTCGCTCTCGTGTGAACGGCACCGCTCTTGCCCCTTGCACCTCGGGCCTCGTCCACCGACAGCAACACACAACTTACAGTGTTTTAATGTCGATGTGGCCCTAGGTACATTTTATTTATATATCTCACGATTTGTTAACCATAGTAGTACTATTTTTGTCATTCTGTATATATTATTTCTGTAATAAAAAACGTATCTTATGCTTGTACATTTTTTTTAGAAAAATGTATTTTATTTTTCCTACTTTTTCAACTCCTGACTACATGTCCTACATTGACTACTAAATATGTGTTAATCCTAACCAAACGTGGAACATAAAAACCATTATTTCATGTCAAATCTCAGCGATGATGAAACATTATTTTCCACTGCAAAAAAAAAAAGAGCAGAGTACTACAATTGTGTGATGAGCTCTCAAAAAACAGACATTGAACATATCTATTAAAGAGTACAGCCTGTTTCGCGCAAAAAGCAGATAAATAAAATAAAATATATACAGGCGGCCTCTAAATCTGGATATTTGTAATAATAAAATAATGTGCTAACGGAGCTCGTTCTTTACAATATTGAATACTTGAGCAGATCCATCCATCAAGTCGGCGGACTTGCTCGACTGCCTCGTACCACCAGTCTGGATTGCGACCACCAGTCTTGTAATATCACCGAATCTACGCCGAGTTGAGGACAATATTTTTCTGTACACGCCTACTAATGACAATGAGTGTATATATATTTTTTCTACATTTTTTACTAGAACAGTGTAGCTATTTCGTACTGACGAACATCAATATTAAAGATCCGTTTAGGTGACACTGATAGTCCGTTCGCTCACGGCTCCTGCCTGGAGGGCCGAAGGGCTGCTCGGCTCCAGCGCTACAAATTATGGACAACGATGATCAGTAAATAAGGCGACTGTTTTATATTTATAAAATTGTTTTTTTTTTATACAATATCACCTGCGTATAAAAAATTCATATAATAAATAAGCACAAATAGAAAATAAATTAATAACAAATCAAACAAATAATCGATATTATTATATTTTATTTGGATATGACAGATTTAAGGTAACACATATTGTGTATACCGTATGACAAGCACAATGACATTGTAACCATATTTGGGAGCATTTTGGGAGTCTCTTTAGTCCAGTTTGACTTGGGGTTGCCAGAGCGTAGATTGGGCATCCACGATACATTCCGTTGTATGAGGACTCTTCTGACGTCGGGTCATTTTACAAAAAGGATTCACATAAGTTCAAATTACCGTTTCAGGGTCGACATTCTCCCAAAAAGAAGCACACTAATATACATGCGTTGTCAGTAATATAAAGGGTTTCGAGGGTTAAGAGACCGTACAAGGTAAGCCGGCAAGAAACGGCCTAAGCAAATTGTTAGACTAGCTCAGAAATCGGAATGTCTGAAGATCGGTCGTAAGTAAGTGGGAATTAGGGTAAAAACCTTGATGATTCGCAGTGTCAAGATCGTTAAGTTGTAAGTTCAATAGTAGAAGACAATAACTAGTTCAACTTAATCACATGCGCTTATCCATATGAATTCTTAAGTTTTTCTTCGTGATACAGTTATAATAGCATTTAGAAAATGGCTTATCTCTAAAGTGAGTGAGCGCATGTCTTCTTAAGCTGCTTTTCCGATTACTTGTATAAGAGCACTGTGAACATATAAACGGTTTCTCTGCACTGTGAGTAAGCACGTGTCTTCTTAAGTTACTTGTGTTACAGCTTGTATAAGTGCAGTGTGAACATGAAAATGGTTTCACTCCAGAATGATGCAGCACGTGGGATTCATAGGTGTTTTTTCGATTACATGAATAAGAGCACTGCGTACATGAAAATAATTTCTCTTCAATATGTGTAAGTTCATGTTTGCTTAAATCTTGTTTTCTTTTACACGCATATGCGCACTCCGAACATGAAAACGGTTTCTCTGCAGTATGAGTAAGCTCATGTTTGCCTAAATCTTGTTTCCTTTTACATGTATATGTGCATTCCGAACATGAAAAAGGTTTCTCTGTAGCGTGAATACGCTTATGGTACCTTAAATCTCCTTCACTTTTACTTGTATATGCGCACTCCGAACATGAAAAAGGTTTCTCTCCAGAGTGAGTGAGCATGTGTATTCTCAAACTTCTTTTTTCAATACATGTATAGTTGCAGTGGTGACATGAAAATGGTTTCTTCCTAGTGTGAGTAAACAAATGTTTTCTTATATTACTTTTTCGATTACACGTGTACGTGCACCGGGAACATGAGAAGGGTTTTTCTCCAGTGTGGGTGAGGGTATGGTTTCTTAAGTGGCTTTTCCGAGTACATGTATAGGAGCACTTCGAACATAAAAACGACTTCGTAGTAGTGAAAGTATCGCTCTTTGATATTTTTGTTATTCCCAACTCTGGCTCCCTTCCGGGAGTGGTCGCGGGCACAGTTGGGTTACCCAAGACAGAATCTTGTAGTCGCAAGAGATCTGCAAATAAAATGAATCATCGTCATCGGTAATTCCCCAGTTCTAGACTATTCAACGCAATGTCCCTCACTGTGCCAAATCAGGCAACTAACCACAGAAAGCGTATAATTGAATAAAAATAAAGTTTACAAATCATACAATACAGACTTAAGTATTCTATTTATTTGAACTTGGGGTGAAGCAATAACATATGGTAAGGAATATTTTTTCTAACAGCGAGTATGTCAAAAAAACAATGATCACAATTTCTAAAAGCTTTTAGACCCATTTGAAGATTCCAAGTCGTAAAATACAAAGATAGAGAACTAGCGAGAAACCATCGTTCATAACCATAATTCTCTGGCTACTAGCTACCAGCTACCAGCGCAGCAGTGGTATAGGGCAATCCCACATTTACCGCCATCATCAAGTGTTCAAGGGAATTATTCACAATCACCAGATAAAATACACTTTTATAATAATTGAATAATTGAAAAATAAATCAATAAACTAACGTTTGTTAATCTTGAATGGTTTACAATGTAGACATTACTTTTATGATCAAGGACCTTTATGACTTTTAATTGCAAGAAATATAACAAAGAATGCAATTACTGCGGTGCGTTCCGGGACGTAGGGTCACGTTATCTGTACCTCAACCTTTGACGATCACACTAAGTGCGTCACGAATTACTAAACTAAAGAAACAAACTCCTTACCGGTGCGCTGGTCGGCTTTCCTGGAGTACGCCAAGCATTCCTGCTTTATATCAGGGAGCGATATATCAATGTCTGCGGAGAGGACTCTACCGCCTTTACCTTCGTCGTCGCTGTCGGCTGGAGCCTCTGGTTCACACTCGACGGTGGCGAGATCCTTTTCCATTTTAACACAAACGTTTTCAGAGCCTGTGTGCTGTGACCGTGCCTCGGGTCTCTTCTCAAACTCAACCGGCAATCGTGGGAAAATAATCTTCATCTTTACATTTCCAGCGAAAAATGTTTCACTGCCTTCCTCTTCGTCGCCGCAGAGTCCCGGTTCAGGCTTGACCAGAGGAACTGCATAATCCATGGTTTTAATACGTCCCGCGTTATATTAATCTCAAAAGTATTTGTATCAGGAGACGTCAGATGGAAGGTAACCATAGAGAAATTAGAACGAAGCCATTAAACACATAGACAAGTAATATAAATTGATGACCGTACGTAATCAATTGTTTTTATATATTAAAAGAATGTTCGAAACAATATTTTATTCCTTCGCTCTGAGATGAGCTCCTCTGTTTACCATAAATCCATGAATTTGTTTATTTAACTAGTCGCTCCTAGATGTCAGACATGTGAATACAAAATATTTTGACCGTGCTTAATTGTTATCAGATTTTCAAAGTAGGTGCAAACAATTTTTCCATCACTCCGAGATGACCTATTAAACGGCGTGCGGGACTGCGAAGCTGAGCATCAAAGTGCCCGGTGCCCGAGCCCTGCCTCGCTCAGCCGAAAGAACGGGAGCGATCGGACCCAAACTGATAGAATTACGGCCGATCGAGCCAAACTGTTACGGCCGAAAGAGTGAAAAAGAAGGGCGTGTATTTTTAAAACACCCGAAACTCCGCTCTCAGCACCGCGGTGCCCGGCCTGAAGAACGGAAGAGAAGGGCCAACGTTTACGGCCGAAAGAGTAAAGAGGGAGAGGAATATTTTTAAGCCCGCCGTACCTCCTCTCCTGAATTATTGCGAAAATAAAAAGACTCAGCGCTTGCATTCGAGGAGAGCTCGCTAATTTTGATAAACTCTAATTTATTTCTAATATCTCGCCAACTGATTGAGTTACGGTGGAAGTTTCGAGCGAAGAAAGGGATCGCGTGTCCGAACTTTGGGATCAACGGCCTAAATCAGCGAAAAGGGTGTAGGTAAAACCCTCTGTAACTCCGCTATTTGTGGGAGTATCAAAGCGCGGAAAACGGATCTGCATGGAGGCCAAGAGTCACTCTGCAACCGCTATCGATCCTCGGTTCACGGACCGGGCTGACTCTTGGCTGAGTGTTTCTTGCGAAAAGAGATCGGCCGAATCGAGGTCGAATCTCGATTTCACCCGAAGCGTGACATGGAAAGATTAAAACGTGTAACTTCTGTCCCCATTGAAAATCCTAATTGAAAGAAACCGAATATCGCAAAACCGCCGCCGGACGAGCCCGAATCAGGAATCGAAAATATGAGAATATAAAAAAAATTAAAATTATTGATATCATATATAATATTCACCAAACTCAACGACCGAAAGGACAAGAAGTTCGCAAATGATGTATGTAATATTTTGACTAAATATTCAATTGTTTTCAGAAAATCAAAGTTTATACAAAAAAATTATTTATTCTTCAACTCCGAGTTGAGAGCACTAGCTCTTTTGTTTACAATGAATTTGTGGGTTTACTGAGCTATCCAGTTGCTGCCATATGTAGTGCACGTGTACACAAAAGTTCGAGACTGAAAGTGTTTTCTGAATATAATAGTGTGTCCAAAACACTTTTGTTTTCCTCCACTCCAAAATGACCACCCCTAGCTTCTTTGTTAACCATTAATCCTTATTTTTATTTACTTATACAGTTGCGTCATGTTAGGGCGACATCTAACATGTCTCGCCCCAAGTATATATTTAATTAACATTAGAGCTAAATATTCATAATCTTATTTCAAGCAGGCCATCACACAAGAAATTAATAATGCTAAAAGTTTCATATAATTAATTAATTAATTTTGTCAAAGACATTTATTTCAATGGAGTTGTAAATTTGTTAAAATAGATTTTAGTTTACTTGTGGTGTACATGAATTCTTTAAAGAATATAACATAGGTATTATCCATAATAATAAAAAGATTCTGTATCCATATATATGTTTATCCGTCAACTAAAACTCAAAATTGAATTTTTGAAGGAAAATTTCTCAGCCAGCACCTACATAAAAAAAATGTAACCTCTTCATGAACACAAAAATGCGGCATATAAGTTATTACATCATCTCTTCTGCTGTTAGCTGTATTCCTAATTCCTATCCTTAAATTAATCTGTATCAGATGTTTGTCCTGAATCGGCTCGAAATCTAAAAAAATATATCAAATAAATAAAAATGCTAGACTGTTAAGTAAGTGTTTTTTGTAATTTGGTGTCCATGCAACCTTCTGACATGCTTATGAAAGAGCATATTATTAATCTTACAAATAAAATAAGGAAAACTGCCTATATATTTTTAAAACTCAGAAACAATTGCAATTATTGGATGGGGAGGAGCATACAAAACATTTGATATCACAATTAGAAATTATTCAAAAATGATGATAAAAAATATTCTTAAAAAAATGACTATCCGAGTGCCCAACTCCTTACAGAATTCAGAGTACCAAAAACAATACAAAAAAATTCAATAATTTAAATTTTTAAATTAAAAACAAATTGAATGCTAGACGCAATTTCCGATCTACGAGAAACAGTTAACATTTCAAAACTTAAATATACTGCAACTTAAAACCTAATCTCCCCCTTACAATTAGAAAAATAACAGATTATTATAAATTTTTATCTGAAACCAAAAAATATGTATACAATAAAGACACCTAGTAGATACATCAAAATTTTCAACTGTACTTTACTCTCACAGAAAAGTAAAAGATAAATAATAATTTCTGATTATAAATATTATATTCAAATAAAAAATAAACATCTTTTTCCTCAAAGTTCTATTAAAAACATTTTCCCAGAATTTACTCCATTAAAACAAACTATTTATGATTTTTTCATTCATTTATGTTTTTCATAATTCCTTCAGTTAGCTATGTCTTCTGCTTCCATCTCTGCTCTATCTATATGGTGTGTGTGTTTGTACATGAAATTCAAAAATATAATCAATTTTGAGCAGTCTCGGTGGGAAAGAAGTCGTATTTTTCAGGCATTATAACTAGGAATGGAGCATTCCAGGATGAAACTCCAGCTGGCACAGCATCTTCTTGTAGAAATATGAATACTTCATACCAGTACTTCAAAAATTCATTAACTAAAAATTTACCTAGTTTCAGTACAAACATGTGCTGATAGAAATATTATAGTGTGGAGTCCAGTTCTTCCAAGATATTAAATTTTTTAAACTATTTTGTGTATCTATGTAACTGATATAATATAATGACTTATATTAGGCATGATATGCTTGAGGGTTTGGAGGGAGTAGATCGAGGTTTTATCAGGAATTCCGATATGCTTAAGCGTGGCAAGAATCTGAAGTTGTTTAGGGCCATTGTTTGAATATGGGTCTCCAGGTGGAAGATCCTCCGGAGAACTGCTGCTGCTGAGTAGCTTCATCATTATTATTTTGTTCTTTTTATTTTCTACCTTCTGCCCAAATATGATCTGCGATGTACTGTTCTTGTGGGTTAATCTACTGGCAGTGGTGCGTGGAGGGTGAGCCTCTTATATGTTTTTCTTTTGTGCAGTTTCGTTTCTCGGAAGAGAGTACCTCTTTGCTTCTCTGCTCTCCGGCATTGTTAATCGTATTATTTTATAATATCTTTTTGTTATGTATTGTAAATATTATTTACTAATAAAGTGAGTCAACCGGGGACAATGAGGGCAAATTTTGTTTTGGCAGCTGTGTGGTATCGCCCTGTCAATATGCGGGGCGCTATCGAACAACTGCTTAGTAGTATTAAAAAATGTTAACCAGGCGGCAAATGAGTAGAACCGAGATGGAAGCCTTGAATTTATTGCATCGGTTCCAGGTAAGCGGTGGGTCCGCCCTCAATGCTGTTAACTTATATTTGATTTATTTTACTATAATACATATTCATTTACGCACTGCTTAATTGTTATTTGTTTATCTCAGACTTAACTGAATTTATAAAGTCTCATCTCAGTGTAATAATTAATAAATATTTTAAATGGAACTTAAGATCCAATCGTAGGTACATATATCAATATGTCCGCAGGAATTACAGATAGTTTATTTTTCATCGGTGGAGTCTATATTGAGGTATGACATCAGATCAGTACTTCTCAAATTAAAGCAGATCCCAGAGCAATTGCAAAAAAAATTGTAAGCCTGCAGGTTTTTGAATAAAAGCGTAAGGCGTAATCTAATAATGTGTTCTCCCTGTAAAGAGAATTACAATGATTAATTGAAAATGGAAATAAAAGACAAGAATGTTTTCGCATCTTTATTTTAAATTAATCCACTCACCCGTCGACCCTCGGCACCTCGACTCGTCTTCATTATTCAATCAAAATAATTATGTGTATAAAAATAACAAGAATCTTTGTCTTAACATTTATAAATAACAATTCTCAACAAGTATTATGAATATGAATAACGTCTATCAACGCGGTTAGCAAATCTACTTCAACGTGAAAATTAAAATTAGTTTTACCTCAGTTGCCTTTATTCCTTGTATGCGACCATAAAACAAGTAAATCTTTAGAAAGCAGAAGAAACAATACCAGTGATAGAAACATTAAACTAATATAGATCGTTGGTTTCAGGAATACAGCAAGATATTGGAAAAGCACTCAAATACACATTCACAGATTTCATAACTTAAACATTGAATTATCGTCAAATAGCCACAATAAATGTATGAAAGTACAACAGACAAATAAATAAATAATTAATTAAGCAATGTATATGCATTCTTCCATTTATCTGATGGCAATATTTATTTTTATGATTTTGATTTATTATAATTAGTGGCATTAAATAAAGTATCAGAAAAATGCAAAAAGTTGACATAAATATGAAAGCTACCATACTTGTGTATATATGTTATAGTCCGTTCTAGAAACCGACTTTAAAATAACAAATCTTAAATTAAACTGACAGAAATAATCAAACATAGATTTTTTTTTTAAAGAGAACTCATTCTTGTTGTGAAGTTTCATTTTCAGAACATAGTTCTGTGATATTTCAATACAAATTAAATTAATCAATACGAAAAATATACAGGAAAAAATCTATCTATCGAAAAAATAACTATCCCGGTAGCAACTAAATCTTGTATCTTCATTGGGACTGTTTTATTTAATACAGGGTGAAACAAGGCCCGGCATGTCCACACATGCATAATTAATATAGATAATTTGTACAAATAGCATACTAATACAGATAACATTAAATATTTGCAAAAATGTCAGCCACTTGGATCTAGTGGTCGCGGTCCCGCCTTCTTAAAAATCATTGTGAAACTCCCAACTGCTCCAGCTTTATTGTTCTTGACTCTCTTTTTCATGGCAGAACGTAATGCCTGGATTATCAGACGGATAGTCATCTGATCTCGCTTGTTTGGGGTCCGTGCTTTCCTGCTGCTACCTGCTGAACCCACCTTAAAAAGAAGAAATACATTTAATTTATCTACAAATTTTACATCTGAGATATGACCGCTACATGCTAGGCAATTGGCAAAGTGTGGAGGCAAGCAGCTCACGCTGTGGAAACAGAATAGAGGATCACGATACTCAAACTCAACCCATTATTTCATTTGGTTATAAAATACAATCTAAATGTGCAAGAAAATGTTATGAATATGTTATACCAAACCTATTTTGTAAAAGCTTAATGTGCCCGCCCAGTGTCGCGAATTCCTCATAGGATTAGTGAAGAATAGAGCACTTAACTGCCAGTTGAATACGGAAATCTGGCGTTGAAACCAGACAGTTAGAAAAAACAGTTGAAAACAATCAGTAAAAAAGTTAAAAATCTCGCAGGGAGAGCTGAATTTTCTACCCCACCGTCAGCCATCGGACGACTGGCGACCAGCGGTCGAGACCGGCCAGCATCAGGATGAACTAATAAAAATCTCAGTCAGGAAACATTTGACAGGCTGATTTTATCAGGGTATTGTATTAGTACAGTGTCACAATTAATGTACCTACACCTGTTACTCCAATGTCACCGTGATCTCTGGCCGCTGTAACCATATTAGCTCTTTACATGATATGTGCACGGCCTGTTGATCTGATTCATTCAAATAAATAAATCTCCTTTTGTAATGTATGAAAAGCAACCGTATAATTAAACAATGCTTTTAGACAGACAGGTGAAATCTTATTCAACTTCTTCAGTTAGAACTTTGCCTGAGGAGCGAGGAAACACTAATTAAAGCAATAATTAATACAAGTACAAATGGAAATATTTAAAATGCCAACACTAATTTACATTGAGCTTAATCATTCCCTTCACTTATACAGGGCCCAAGCTTTGTAGCGCTGGGTTGCGAGTGGTGCGGGTCAGTGCGGAGATGAGCGAGTAAACAAGCATAATCATTTTACAACTATCCTTTTTAAATCAAATCAAACATATTAAAATAGGATGGGTGAGGGCGGCCGTTCCCAGTCTCATCTTAATACAGGTCTCAGCCCGATCAACCTCAGACATATGTAGTTTCAAGATAGATTTATAATGTGATGATACCTTTTAGATGACTAGCAGCATCGGCAAGCCCTGCAGATCTCACAAGATGGCACAGGGTAGGGACACGCCTGAGATGAGAGCCGTATCTTCTCAGCGGTACTCGAGAGAGTATGGGTCTGCTGCCGGATTGTAATCTGTATCAAGTTTCTTCCACTGAGAATGGTCACCGTGTACCTTCACAGCCGGAGCACTCAGGTTAGTCGACAGATGCAGGCAGCTTAAGCGTGCCAGGACAGCAGTGTGGTCAGATACGAAGATTTAAAATTTTACAGCTCTGACCGAAGCGAAGGATCCATATTCCAGTGAGTAGGCGAGTCAGAGGGTGATTTCTCACAATGTTTTCATTTTTGCACAGTGCTCGTGCATGGGAAGGATGCACCGAGCGCCTCGATGAAAGTGTGTTGATAGTATTTGATGATGGCGCCTTCCGCCGGCTTGACATGTTATATTGCACAATTACAGTATATTTTTTAAGTCATTAGTCTTATAAAATAATATTTCATCACATGAGAAAATAACACCAAAGTAAAAGAAATACAGCTGATTAATAAAAATTGATTTTAAACATAAAACTATGTTTAAAAGTCTAAGACATCATAAGTAATTAATAAAATGGATTTGAATCATAAAATTATATACTGTTGTATTCCGCTACAACTTTGCGGTAATTCATTATAAATATAAATAAAAACAATTCACTTTTGTAAAAATGGCATAAAATTTAGTTTAATCATTTTTAAATCCAATGCTCGAAATTCCCTCCCACCATTAAAACTAGCCTTTTATACAAAAAAAATCAGCTTCTAGTGGTGGTAGTATGCCACCATTAGGGTTAACGCCTCTGGAGGTGCCTGGCGGCCTAATCCAGACATCTGTATGTTGCAAAGAGTGCAGTGTCATCTGCGAAGACGGCACGTGAGTAGTTCAGGATGTAGTAGGAGTATCAAAGGTGAAAATGTTAAATAAATGGGGACCGAGCAAACTGCCTTGAGGCATACCCATGGGTATGTCTCGGTCGGTTGAAAACTCTCCTCTCATCGAGACTGCAAAGGTCCTGCTTGTCAGATAAGAGTTTATAATCACGAATTGCTGTGTTCTTATTTCAGTTGAAGCCCATCGACACCTGTTCGACCTCCCGGACCAGATGTTGGGTCGTACCGTGCCCAGATCTAAATCCGAACCGGTCACTGGGGATAGTGCTCTTGCATGATGTGAACGCCACCAGACGGGTGAGAATAATTTTTTCAAGGATTTTACTGAGTCGTGAGGAGGCTGATCGGTCGATAGTTGAGAGGGCAAGAGTGGTCCTTTTTTGCTTTCGCAAAAGGGAGGAAAATTTCTGTAATATGCACTATGGCCCTCTGAGGGAGGTGCTTCAGAAGAATGTTATGAATGCTGTCCAGGCCCGGGGCCTTTTGTGGTTTTAGTTTTTTAATGGTGCATTTTAATTCGACTGGGGTAGTCAATCGTAGGTCATTGGTATCGTCTTCAGTGGGCTGAGCCGCTCTGAAATCCCGGAGCGTGTCGAATACGAGCTTTTCAGTATCGGAATCACCGATTCCATCGATGACTATATATGTTATCTCAAAGCCATCCGCCAAAGCATTTTCTTTTTCGGAATTTGGCTGTGTGATTTGGCGGTACTATAAGAGGTGGGATAACCGTTTCGTCTGATGGCCTGGGCCATTCTTCATAGAGAATTGTCCGCAGTAGTAAGAGATTTAAGTTTTTTCCCCCAGAAAGTATTACGCAGTTGTTGTTCCACACAGCTACGAGCCCGCGGGGCCGCAACAATCGCGGCCCGAGAAAAAGTAAAGGCAAGTAAAAGTGCACGCACTTCTGAATGATTAATTGACACTAAGGTGGCCAGTGCTGTTGGGGCCCGAGGACCGGTGCGTGAACTGCGGATCCACGGGGCGAGCGGGGTGTGCTCGTCGGATGCCCGGTCACAATCGGTGCACATAACCGTGTCGGACGACGGCGGCGAGCACTCGCTGAGAGCGAGTAAGGTGCACGGACTGGCGCTACTCGCGCAATGGCCAATGCCGGCCCGAGAGGGGCGCGCGCGCGGACCCTGAGAGAGCGAAGCAAGCGGTGCTGCAACTATTGATTAGGCAGGATCACGCGCACCTCATAGTGACTCGAGAGGTAAAGCCGAGGTTTCCCTTACGCCTGCCTGCGACCGACAGTTTGGGTTTATCCGAGGGTGTTCCACAGTGCATGCCATTTCGTTTGCGCGCGATTGGGTGAAGAATAAAAGCACGAAGTATGTCATGGGAGTTTTCCTGGATATAGCAGATGCTTTTGATAACGCCTGGTGGGAAATGATCCTTACCATGCTGAGGCTCAGACAGTGTCCAAAGTATCTATTCAACTTGATCGTTAGCTACTTCGGGGACAGGTTTGTAACCCTCAGCTATGGTGGAATCTCTTTCACCAGGCGTACTAACATCGGGTGTCCGCAAGGGTCCGTAATGGGACCCATATTTTGGAATATCTTGTTTGATGGTCTTCTTCGGCTTCTGTTGGCGGAGGGTTGTATTTCTGTCGCTTACGCAGATGATCTACTGCTGTTAGTGTCTGGCGAGAGTCGGCTTGAAATAGAAAGGAAGGCCGAAAAGTCAATAGAGCAAATTACAGAATGGTGCGCAAGGAACAAGCTAACTCTCGCTCCTCATAAGACGGTTGCAATGTTATTTAAAGGGAGACTAGACCGAGGAACGAACCCGACGATAAGAATGAATGGTAAGAATGTCAGGTTTGATACAAGTCAAATATCTCAGTGCGATTCTGGATTCGTCGGGTTCCTTCCTCGCACATGTGAAGGCGATTTCGGACAGAGCAGCGGACTACTTCGCTTCACTTAAGCGGATGTCTATGGCAGACTGGGGGCTGAGGACGGTCGCTGTGCGCAGAATTTATGATGCAACGTATGTGGCGCAAGTCACGTACGCTACAGAGATTTGGGCGCACATATTGTCTGTGTTCACAGTCTTGTCCGCTCTCGACAGGGGGCAGAGAGTTCCTCTGCTGGCCCCTACGAGGGCGTATCGGACTGTTTCCAGTGTGGCCCTGCTGGTGCTAGCGGGTGTGCTCCCTGCGGACCTGTTGGCATTAGAAGCGAGTACCCACGGCTCTTTGTGGAAGGGCCTGGAGGTGTATCACTTGGACACACCTTTAGGCCCTCAGATGCTGAATACAGGGTGTTGTGTGCGTGTATCAGGATTATCACTTTGGAAGTTTGGCAAGAAAGGTGGGACAATGCCCCCCTATGGAGGTGGACTTATTCCTTCCTCCCGACGGAGGGCGTTAGAGAGAAAGGCCAAAGGGGTCCTCCGGTACTCGACCATTTTGCGATGCAGCTGGTTGCAGGACATGGAGAGTTTAGAAGTAAATTATATGATCTAGGTTTGGCTCTTCACCCATGGTGCAGCTGCAATCGTGTGAGGCAATGGCCGGAGCACATCTTTTGGCGTTGCGAAATTTTGATGGACGCTAAAGACGAGATGCTGGAAGGTTTGGTAAGAGAGAAGATAGAGGATGGTCAAGCAGGTCCGGCACCTATTAGGAACCAGGACCTGCTTATGCGTGGAAGGAACCTGGAGCTGTTCAGAGCCTTTGTCAGAGTGTGGGTTTCCAGATGGAAGATTCTCAGGAGACCGTGATCTGGTTATTTTTTTATTTTTTATATCTTGTACGGTTGTACTGCTTTTGTAACTGTTTTGTTTTCTTTTGTTATAATATTACTGTTATTATTGTATATTTCTTTTGATCTAATATTACTGTTATTATTGTATATTATATAATTTCTTGCCTTATATTGTCTTATATTGA
Organism: Eubasilissa splendida; assembly: GCA_031772225.1. Lineage (NCBI taxonomy): Eukaryota > Metazoa > Arthropoda > Insecta > Trichoptera > Phryganeidae > Eubasilissa > Eubasilissa splendida. The sequence continues at coordinate 31,521,874 of CM062854.1, read as the reverse complement.
TTTGCTTCAACTACGACTTAGTTGATTAAGTTCGTACTATTTCTCTTTTACTAAGTAGCTTTCATTGTTGAAATAGGAATTGCCTGCGTTCACGGAATCACAACTCCTTTGTCTGTTTTAATTTCTGTAAACGTCATTTTCTCCGAAAGGAGTTGTCCTTTAACCCGCTCCACTATTTCCCCTTCCCATCCTCCATTTCAGTTTTTATTACTCATACTGTGTTGAATACCTCCTCATATATTTTAGAACTTTTATTAATGTACTATTATATCCTTGTTTGTACTATGTAAATGAAATGTAAATATTGATATTGTTGCACACAGAGATTATTATTATTTGTTTTGTTTGTTTTTGCTGTTGTCAAAATTATTGTATATTTTGTGCGGCGTGCCACGGGATTGGGAACATAATAAACATTTGCTCACCCGTCGGTACGTCGCCTGTTTATTTTATTAATGTTTTATGTTTGGTGCCGTGGACACAGTAAAATAAACAAATATCATAGTCCATGGCACCCATGTGAAGTATCCTGCCAGTGCTCCTATTTTAGAAAAAAGCCCTTACCAGGGCCGCAGAAATGAGCCTCCCGCTCGGCGGCCCAAAAGACCTTTTTCAGGAATGCAATATTTGTTTAGTCAACTTAAAAAGCTTAATAAAAGACATGGGAGCACTGGCCGAATAATTCTTGTGAGGGATATCACGAGTTACGGTATAACCTACCAAGTCCCCCACTCGTGATATCCCCCCCTGTTAATTTTACCTTTTTTTTTTTTGTATAAAAAAGTCTCCGAAAACCTGTATCTGCCGCATCGGACTGGATTCGCTACTCGCACTTCAAGGAGTGTGGATCGTTTTTTACTAGCTCGTGCGCAGTACCGTGCAGCATTTCAGACTCGCTCGCGCGATACCGTGCATCGTTTTGGTGATACCGTGCGGCAGTGGACTTTGTCGGTAGCAATACCGCTCAGCCGACTGCGCACCGCGCGCCGCATTCCTTTGCGGCGCTAACATTTTTGCGCGCCGCATTCCAAGCGGCGCCAAAATATTTTCCAGTGCCGTGCGCATTGGAAATAAAGTTATATAACTTTAAAAGTCTAACTTTTTAAAATCAGTGTCAGTGACTACTCTACACAGTGGGGTAAGTACACTTTTTTGTTTTCAACACCCGCCGCGTGTGGTCTGGCTTGGTCCGACCGTTAAGTGCACCGATTTTATTGAAAGTAGTTCGCGACATAACATTGCTCTGGCGTCCCCGACAGTGTCGGGGAAGCTTTTTCATCTGCTTCGCGCCAACATGGCGTCGAGGCAGACGTACTGGCTGATGGAGGACGGGTCCTTCGTCGCTACCCCCCCAAACTTTACCGCGAGTCCTCCATCGGCCATGGAAGTGACTCCACAAGTTATACTACCAGTCGCTTCAACTTCAACCTCGGGCAGCCAGTTCCCCGCCCTGCCACCCCCCCCTCCCCCCAGGATTTCGGCAATCCCCCCGTGGGAAGTGCCGAAACACTCTGCCAGCAAGCGAGTCCGACCGAACTCGGCTTCTCCTCCCACGACCCTGAACCGCTTCTCGTCCCTCAGAGAGGTCCGAGACGAGGCTGAGTCTTCTCCAGCGGCCTCGACCAGCAGACAGCCGGCCTCGCCTCCGAGGCACGCGGCGCCCCGACCGGCGCGCACGCCGCCAGTCATATTAAAGACGGAGAAGCTCACGCATCTCCAACTGCATGAGACCGTCAAGGCTCATGTCAGCGGACCGTTCACGGTCAAGTACAACCGGGGCGGCACAGCGGCCGTCCAGGTTCACAACTTGACCGACCACAAGGCGCTCGTGGAAGGACTGAGAGGGGGGGAACGAGGTTTCCACTCTTTCACTCCGGATGCAGAGCGCATGAAGCGCACGGTAATCCGAGGATTACCGTTGCTTGAGGTCGAGGACATTGTAGCCGACCTCAGCCTGCAAGGTTTCACGGCCACACGTGTCGTGAAGATGTCCACCCCGAGGTCAGAACTCCCACTCTATCTGGCCTATTTCGCTCAGGAGGTGGACATGGGAAAGCTTCGGGAAGAAGTTTCCGTGATCTGCTACTGCAAGGTCACACTGCAGAAATATCGATCAAATTTCTTGCAGCACGGCACTCAGTGTTACAGGTGTCAAAGTTTCGGTCATGCGTCCCGAAACTGCAACCACACACCGAGGTGTGTGAAATGTCTCTTGCAGCATTCCACCGCTGAGTGTCCCAAGACGACACGTGACGAGCCGGCCGCCTGCTGTAACTGCGGGGGCGCGCACCCCGCCAACTTCAGGGAATGCCCGCGACGCAAGGCGTACGTGGCCAAGTTGCAGCCCCGCCAACCGCCGCAACACTCAAGAGTACCAGCTCAGCGGCCCACAGCCGGCCCGAGGGTCTTCACCGCAGCCTCCGATGGAAGGCAGTGGTCGAGGGTCGTTCAGGGTGCAGCGAACGATCCTCCCGCTGCCCAAAACCCCAACATCATCCAGTCGCAGGTATTCGCCGCCTCCCAACCGGCGCGCCCGGTGCCCTCCGTTTCCCCGCCGCCACTGACTAGCCAAACCAGTGGCGCGCAGCCCGATTTTGAATTTTCACATTTCGCGGCTATCATGCGTCTCGTCATGAACGCACGCGATCGCTTCATGCAATGCAATGATGACTTCGAACGCGCCATGTTGTGCGTCGAATTGCTGGGCTCGCTAGGGCGTCCCACAGTCGCGATTGCCCGTTAGAATCAATAATGGCGCACAGAGTTTGGGGAGTTCGCGTGATCGCGTGGAACGCTCATAGTGTCCGTGATAAAATCGACGAGCTGATGGCTTCTGTCATCCATGCTGAGGTCGATATTGTGTTACTTTCGGAAACGTGGTTGAAACCAAAGCAACCACCGTTAAAAGTCCCCGGCTTTGACGTGTACCGGAACGATCGCGAACTCGGCGCCGCCGGGGGTACTGCCATTTTAATTCGCGATAATATCCCGCACACGCGGTTGAATATTCCACCGCTCGGTAGCCTGGAGGCCACGGCCATCAGGGTCCACGTCGACGGCCAAGACCACGTCCTGGTCGCCGCTTATAACCCCCGCGTGTTGTCGCGCGGTGACATTGACATAGTCATGGCACTCGGCACGACAGTAATCGTCGCCGGAGACTTTAATGCAAAACATTCGCACTGGAACTGTCGCCGCGCGAACACAAACGGGCGTACTCTCTACGCGCACATGGAATCGCACGATTATGTTGTCCTAGCCCCGGATTATCCTACTTTTCATAGGCCGCGAGTAAATTACACGAGCACGCTCGATATTGTTCTGGCCAAAAACGCACCCTTCCTGGGAGAGCCGACAAGCGGCGACGATCTCTCGTCTGATCACTTGCCGGTTTATTTCGAAATCAACGGCGCGTCAATGCGAACCGTGCGCACTCAGCGCAATTATAAGAACGCGGATTGGCCGGGCTTTAAAGAGTCCATCAACCAAAACATTTACCTTTCAACCGACACGTTTAATACACGCGAAGATATCGATTGCGCAATCGATTCAATCACGACGTTTATCCAAAGCGCTAGAGACACCCACATACCGGTCAAGGAGGTGCGACCGTACACTTTGCCACTCACAGATGACATAAAAACACTCATCACAGACAAAAATAATAATCGCAGACACTATCAGCGCACGCGCAACCCCGACCACAAAACACTTTATAACCAACAGATGAGAGAAATTAAACGTAAAATCAAACACCTGCGCAACTCCTTCTGGGAGAAAAAACTAGAATCACTGACTACTGCGGACAATTCTCTATGGAGAATGGCCCAGGCCATCAGGCGAAAGAAAACCGTCATCCCACCACTTATCGTACCGGGGCGCTCTCAGCCCGCGCTTTCTGATTCAGAAAAAGCCGACGCCTTGGCGGACGGCTTTGAGAAAACCTACACGGTCACCGACGGAATCGGTGACGCCGATACTGAGAAGCTCGTATCCGATGCGCTCCGGGATTTCAGAGCGGCGCCGCCCTCTGAAAACGATACCGATGACATCCGTTTGACTACCCCTGCGGAAGTGAAGCGCATCATCAAAAAATTAAAGCCGCACAAAGCCCCGGGCTTGGACAGCATTCACAACATTCTATTGAAGCACCTCCCTCAGAGGGCCATAGTGCATTTGACAAAAATTTTTAACGCATCATTACTGCTGGGATATTGTCCTTCCTTTTGCGAAAGCAAAGAAGGACCGCTCTTGCCCTCTCAACTACCGACCGATCAGCCTCCTCACTACACTGAGCAAATTATTAGAAAAAGTCATACTCACCCGTCTGGTGGCGTATACCACAAGCAAAGGCACTATTCCCGACGACCAGTTCGGATTTAGAACTGGACACAGTACGACCCAACAGCTGGTCCGGGTGGTCGAGCAGGTGTCGATCGGCTTCAATTGGAACAAGAGCACAGCAATGGCGCTCTTGGACCTTGCGAAGGCATTCGACACCGTTTGGATCGACGGCTTAATATTTAAAATGATCGCGATCGGAGTGCCACGGTACCTGATCGAGATCATAAATTCATATCTGACGGGCCGTACGTTCGCGGTCTCGGTGAGAGGAGAATTTTCATCCGACCGAGACATACCCATGGGTGTGCCTCAAGGCAGTTTGCTCGGTCCCCATTTATTTAACATTTATACTTTTGATACTCCTACATTACAGAACTGCTCGCGCGCCGTCTTCGCTGACGACACCGCGCTACTCGCCACCTCCAGGTGTCCGGACTTGGCCGCCAGACAGCTCCAGAGGGCGTTAACCCTAATGGTGGCGTATTACCGCCAGTGGAAGCTGAAACTGAACGAGGACAAGACCGAGACCATTTTATTCACGAATTGCGTCAAGAAGGCGACGCCGAGGGTGAAAATCTTAGCCAATGAAAGTGAGGTTGAGTGGCTGAACGAGGTGAAATACCTCGGACTGACACTCGACCGGCGCTTGAATTAGACACGTCACGTGACGAACACACGCCAGAAAGCGAACCGAGCAATTAGTGCGCTCCGTCCGATCTTCAACAGGACTGGCCCGCTATCCACTCACAAGACAATTTTATACCACAGTATGGTTCTGCCTACTATCACCTACGCAGCGCCTGTCTTCAGCAGCATACACAAAACGAAATACACGCAACTCCAAGTCATACAAAACAAAGCGCTTAAAATCATCCACAACACCTCACCCAAAACAAATTTGACGCGACTACACCACCGGCACAAGGTGAACACTATCACACAATGCTTTGAGAAATTATCAGCAAGCTTCCACAAATCTTGTTCCCAACCTTCTCAAGATAATCCTCTCATCCGGAACCTCGGCTCGTACGAGCACAACATCAGCTTAATGCCTTTCAGATACAAATATAGATTGCCCAGGCACTATTTCCTGCGGCGAAGCAACGCGCTCGATCCTCCGGACTGAGCTGCACACAGAAGCGGACAGCGTCGAGAGAACTCTCCAAATGATGATTTGTAAAAATAATAAAAACAATATATTTTTAAGTCTCGTAGTATTTATTTTAGTTTAAATATTTAAGGATTATGTTAGAATAAGGCGGCACTGTACATAAAGTGTCGCGCCTAGATAATTTGAAATACTTAACTTCCAGTAAATTGTTTAGAGGGTTTTTTATCAGTAATTTTTTACCCTTCCAATTCATGTATTAATATAAAACACTCAGATGTTTATAATAATAAGGTAGTTTGTAAAAGTGTCAAAGTGACTAGCGCTGACGCACTTGTAGTTTGTAGATTAGGCGGTCTAGCCGCATGTAGAGTACTCAGAGTATCGTAGACTCTAAGGAATTGGAAAAAAAAAATATATTTACGAGTATTTAATTGCAATATAATTGTATCGTATGTTTATCATGTTATATTATAATACATTCACCTCTGTTACAACAAAAATATGTATGCCAATAAAGTCTAAATAAAAAAATATAGAAGATGTTAAATGTAATTGACGCAAATGCGGGGAAAAGATCAGGAAGAGGATTGTATGCAATCGATCACTTCCTGGCTATGATAGTTGTTAATTTACACACGCAAAAAATGTGACCTCCTATGGGAACATACGTAGGGTCATTTTATTCTTATTTTCATGGCATGGCCCATGTCATTTTGACAATGATCTGAAACTCTATGGAGCCAATTTCGGAACGAGAACAGGAAGCGGTGTGAAAATGGACGAGTTGATTAAACTTAAATGTATTTGAAATAAATTAATAACATTTTATTTTTTTATTTATTATTTTTGTTTGATTAACCACTAAATTGAGTTTAAATACATCTACCGGTTTCGAAAAATACCATTTTCTTCTTCAGGATGTCATAACTAACTAAAACATATATCGTTTCTTTGACAGAATCTATTTTAAAAAAAAAAAAAATTTTTAGTATCTAACTCAAATACAATTTACTTGAATAATTTTTAGAAAAAAATTTTAGAATGGGGCTCGTATTTAAATTTAGTTGGTTGTTTGTAATTTTTATTAGTTTTACACGCTTTATTATCTCCAACGATTCCAAATTATTTAATTTGTGACCAACACCGTTTATATGCAAAATTGACAATCCCAATTATTTATCAAAACCATGACCATTTTCTATCAAATGATTAATAAATTCTGAAAACCCACTATTGTTCAAACATCTCAAATGCTCCCTTACTCTTATATTAAAATTTCTACCCGTTTTACCAATATAAAATGCAGCACAATCCTTGCAACTAAGTTTATAGACACCAGAATTGTTAAATTTATCATCTTTGTCTTTAGAATTTATGAGTAAATTTCCTATACTATTATTTTTATAAAATGCCGGTCTAATGTGTTGTAAACTGCATTTATATAATTAATATTCTACGATCTATTTTATGCATGATTGTTCACCTAGGTGTTCGAAATCTGTCACTTTGGTGATGAAATTTTGTTAATAATTTGAGATGTGACAGAAAGATTGTCGCGATTGTATTACGGTCGGTGCCCACCCGCCATCTTGATTGTGATCGTTACGTGTGCGCAAAACGGACCAGCCAAGTTTGATAATTTTTTTTTAACAGAAACCAATCGTTTCCGTACCGATCTTCTATGACTTTCTGGGTATCTTACACGTCTTAGATGTAGTGTCATTTGCCAGTAAAAAAAATATTTGCCTAAGTAGCGAAAATGCACAAATTAAATAATTTGGAATCGTTGGAGATAAATAAAGCGTGTAAAACTAATCAAAAAATTATAAACAACTAACTAAATTTAACTACGAGTCCCATTCTAAAATTTTTTCCTAAAAATTATTCGAGTAAATTGTATTAAGTAATGATTTGAGTTAGGTACTAAAGAAATTATTTTTTTTAAAAATAGATTCTGTCAAAGAAACAATATATGTTTTAGTTAGTTATGACATCCTGTAGAAGAAAATGGTATTTTTCGAAACCGGTAGATGTATTTAAACTCAATTTAGTGGTTAATAAAACAAAGATAATAAATAAAAATATGAATTTTAACCACAAAGATAATATTGCTAATTCTAAAAGTACATTTAATTTTTATCATAACGGTGTATGTTTTTTATGTCGTAACAACAGTAAGTACTATTTTTCTAGCAATTTGCTGTATTAAACTAGCACAGCGACATTTATAAAGGGAGGTTGTTTTGCAGCTATTGCGTATTGGCCATTCTCATAAAACTATTTAAAGGCCTACCCGTCAGACACGCGGACATCGATGGGTGAATGTGACAATAATCCTTCCACATGCACCGTCCGTACAAAATATCACTGCTCGGCGATTCAAGCTAAACATGTTATTACTTCATTACTTTGCAGTTATTTAAAAAAATATGTGAAAAGAACATGTGCGCGCCACACAACGATCCGAGAAATTAATGCGTATCAAGAGTTCCTACTGAACGTAATATATTATAAAATTACTTCCCGGGTAGATCTCGCGGACGAAGCAGCTGAAGAACAGGCTTCCAGCGCCATCCTAGGATGCTGGATGTAGCAGATATTTCACGATTTACACAGCGGCACTCCCGATAATTCGGTAAATATTTTTCTTTCGCGATTTTTCGAATCCGACGGAACTCGCCAGGGTCTGAGGGCCTCCTCAACACGACGCGGCTCAAACGGCTGAGCGATCGACATTTATTAATTATTATTTTTAACAGAAGATAGTTGCTAAACCCACTAACAAAAAAGCTCAAGAAGAACAACTCCATGCGTCAGATTTCGCGCGGTAATGGCGGTAGTTTTTCTGCCGCCGGCTAGTCCATCAAAATTCCTCTATGGTTCGTTATTTCTATGATTATTGCAGGCAAAACATCTTAAATCAGTTTTATCGAAATTTTTTTTTTTTTTTCTAATTCCTTAGAGTCTACGATTCTCTGAGTACTCTACATGCGGCTAGACCGCCTAATCTACTACTACAAGTGCATCAGCGCTAATCACTTTGACACTTTTACAAACTACCTTATTATTATAAACATCATAAGTGTTTTATATTAATACATGAATTGGAAGGGTAAAAAATTACTGATAAAAAACCCTCTAAACAATTTACTGGAAGTTAAGTATTTCAAATTAATTAGGCGCGACACTTTATGTACAGTGCCGCCTTATTCTAGCATAATCCTTAAATATTTAAACTAAAATAAATACTACTAGACTTAAAAATATATTGTTTTTATTATTTTACATATCATCAATTGGAGAGTTCTCTCGACGCTGTCCGCTTCTGTGTGCAGCTCAGTCCGGAGGATCGAGCGCGTTGCTTCGCCGCAGGAAATAGTGCCTGGGCAATCTATATTTGTATCTGAAAGGCATTAAGCTGATGTTGTGCTCGTACGAGCCGAGGTTCCGGATGAGAGGATTATCTTGAGAAGGATGGGAGCAAGATTTGTGGAAGCTTGCTGATAATTTATCGAAGCATTGTGTGATAGTGTTCACCTTGTGCCGGTGGTGTAGTCGCGTCAAATTTGTTTTGGGTGAGGTGTTGTGGATGATTTTAAGCGATTTGTTTTGTATGACTTGGAGTTGCGTGTATTTCGATTTGTGTATGCTGCTGAAGGCAGGCGCTGCGTAGGTGATAGTAGGCAGAACCATACTGTGGTATAAAATTGTCTTGTTGTGAGTGGATAGCGGGCCAGTCCTGTTGAAGATCGGACGGAGCGCACCAATTGCTTGGTTCGCTTTCTGGCGTGTGTTCGTCACGTGACGTGTCCAATTCAAGCGCCGGTCGAGTGTCAGTCCGAGGTATTTCACCTCGGTCAGCCACTCAACCTCACTTTCATTGACTAAGATTTTCACCCTCGGCGTCGCCTTCGCGACTCTGTGCGTGAATAGAATTGTCTCGGTCTTGTTCTCGTTCAGTTTCAGCTTCCACTGGCGGTAATACGCCACCATTAGGGTTAACGCCCTCTGGAGCTGTCTGGCGGCCAAGTCCGGGCACCTGGAAGTGGCAAAGAGCGTGGTGTCGTCGTCGGCGAAGACGGCGCGCGAACAGTTCTGTAATGTAGGAGTATCAAAAGTATATATGTTAAATAAATGGGGACCGAGCAGACTGCCTTGAGGCACACCCATGGGTATGTCTCGGTCGGATGAAAACTCTCCTCTCACCGAGACCGCGAAAGTACGGCCCGTCAGATATGAATTTATGAACTCGATCAGGTACCGTGGCACTCCGATCGCGATCAGTTTAAAGATTAATCCGTCAATCCAAACGGTGTCGAACGCCTTCGCGAGGTCCAAGAGCGCCATCGCTGAGCTCTTGTTCCAGTTGAAGCCGATCGACCCACATGACTTGCACCCGGACCAGCTGTTGAGTTGTACTGTGTCCAGTTCTAAATCCGAACTGGTCGTCGGGAATAGTGCCTTTGTTTGAAGTATACGACACCAGACGAGTGAGTATTACTTTTTCTAAAATTTTACTCAGAGTAGTGAGGAGGCTGATCGGTCGGTAGTTGAGAGGGCAAGAGCGGTCCTTCTTTGCTTTCGCAAAAGGAAGGACGTTGGCCTTTTTCCACTGATCGGGAAAATATCCCAGCAGCAATGAAGCGTTATAAATTTTTGTTAAATACACTATGGCTTTCTGAGGGAGGTGCTTCAGTAGAATATTATGAATGCTGTCCAAGCCCGGGGCTTTGTGTGGCTTTAATTTTTTAATGATACGCTTCACTTCCACATGGGTAGTCAAACGGATGTCATCGGTATCGTTTTCAGAGGGCGGTGCCGCTCTGAATTTTATCTAAATTGAATAGGCCGATGAAATATAACATATTACAATTTTCAAAATGGTGTGATTTTAAAGTTTATTGATATTTTTATTGTGCATTTTTATTAGCTTAAGAATCTTACGCTGTAAGATTTCTTTTTTTACCCACTGGAATTGAATTGAAACGTGAGTATTTTTTATAATCTGTGAATATATTTTAGAATTATAAAAACATAGTATTTCAAAACAATAAAATAATAGGGACTTAAAAGAAGAATGATATATTTTTAGCTATTTTTCTAAAAAACATAGTGGGTACCTATTGTACTAAAAAAACTAAAATAATAACCGCTATCGGCCTATGAATAGTCTTAATAAAAAGAGATATTTGTATAGGTATTGCGTAGGGATTGTTGGTTTTGTTTAGTATTACTGACCGTTATTTGACGGCTGCGATCTTTGTAGAAATAATATCGTATATTTTTAATAATAAATTTTATACTTCAACTACGGATGTCACACTATATAAAACGTTAAAAGTTATAAAAGATCAAATTTATATAAAGCATATAAGCTAAATATCTTCAATTGTTATTGACTTTGATCTTTCTTGTGTTATTTGTTTTATGTATATTGATGTCGTGTTACCCAGTAAATAATATGTACGCCAATCGCTAGTCAGCTCTACGCTGAATTAAAAACATTAAGAAAAATTGTTCAATCATATTATTTAATGATTTTGATTTAGTATATATTTGTAATATTCATGAAATATAGGATCTACCATATGAAAAATACTTTATTAACACTTCTTCTATTTTATTAATATTGGAATCTTAGAGGAGTACTGCCGCTTGGCAACTAGTGAGAATTGTTTTGCAGCCTAAGAGTCAGACTTAAAACATCGATATAAGTATTGAAATTCGCAATCCCAAATTGATCCGACGAGAATTTCATCCACTGTACGAATATATTGTATATTTTTTGATACAGTCCTTGTTTATAAGGTTTGGTTTGTAATGAAGTCGAGGAATCACTTTACTTGTTTTCTGTCCTTGAACTTTTCTGCCTTGTCAGTAGACCGAATAAGTTGCACCTAACCTTGTGAATGACGTATCATCATTGACGTATTTTTATCTGTTTTTAATTCATGGCGTATTGCATGCCATGTGGAATTTACTCTCAACCATGAATTTGTGATCAATGCATTTAATAATTTAGAAAGACCACTCCTGATACTGTAGGTATATCGGTTTTGGGCAGATCTGAGCTGTGACAATAAATGCCATAAGGTTGTATATTTTCTTGGGTATCCAATGATATATTATAAAATTATATAAAATAAATGAAAATACGTTATACACAATTTTAGTGATTTTTCATGCATCAACACTATATATTATTCAAGATGGCCGATGCTCTGTCTATCCATCGACGTTTGTAAAAACCGATATACAGTGATGTTGCAGGGTCTCAATTGCTGGATATGCTTGCAATAACAGCAAAACACATTGACGCAATGTGCAAATCTATGTGGACTACAATTTTTATCCCCCTTTTTAGGGATTATCATAAATATATTTATTTTTAAATATAATTAAGATGTTTTTACCGAAAACCTAAAATCATTTTTCGACTATTATTAGTGATTATTTTCATCATCCGTATTTGATAGTGTCTATTGATGTCATATTGATACGCAAAAAAGAGCAGCTTTTATGTAAGGTGATCAATATCCATTTTTTGGTAAATCATGATATAAGAAGTTTTACCTTCAACCACAGATTTTTTGGTTGTTGAGAGTGTTGCATAGAGTGCAGCTTCAAAGTTCGGCCGTAGACGGTGCTAGAATTCAATTAGTTAATTAATTAAATTACAGTTGCATAATTAGAACGCAGATGATTGGTTGCCGATTCAAAGCATCGTTCTAATAAATTGATTCAAATATGTATTCACGACTAACTTTGGTATCAAAACTTGAGCAGTGGTCACCGGATTGTTTAATAGCTCATTTGACATAAAATATGAGCGTCTCGTTGTGTTTTCATTATTGATTAACGCTCAGGAGGATTTTTACACATAATATTTATTCATCGGGACCCCAGTAAAACTTGTCACAAAAACTGCTATAAAATGTAGATTTTTATTTTTATCGATTTTTTAAAAATATTCTCTCAGCTTTACTTTGTATTTTATTTTCAACTTTACCGGTACTGGGATCGATATACATATGACAAATTATCATGTAAGATTTTTGATAACTTTATTATTTGTGCATCAGTTTTTAATACTAAAATTGAATTTATTGAACTGCTATCCCTGATGAATTTTGTAACAAGCCAGTAAATAATAAAAAGCTTAAGCTATTTGTAAACTACTATTTCCACATCTCGCTTGATGGATCTGGTGTGATAAAGTTAAAGATCCTTTTCAAATCAGCACGATACCGAGAACATATGATCACTTGACTGACCTAAACATTTAATAGGACGGGACCAGCCTTAGAGCAGTTAGCGTCCAAGGTAAAGAGATGCTAGTGCTCCCACTCTCCCTCAAGAAACTAGATTTCTTCAATAAACAGCAAGGGTAGGTATTTGATAAAATCTTGGTTATATTTTCCATCATTTCTTTTATTTAAAGGAGTATAAATTCACACGGGTAAAAGGCGTAAAAATAACTTTATAATACATTTCATTTGCCTTTATAGAGAACATGTGAAAGTTAATAAACTTTTGCTTTCAATCAAACAGGATATACAGAGAGTTAATGTTATTCAATAATTTAATAAAATACAAATTACAACAGTTGTCTAGCTGCTGAACTCATGACGGAGTTGTATTATGTATAAGGTTTGCAGCGGTGGAAGCAGGTTTTTGTAATGCCTTCAATATTTCAGACTTAAAAAAGGGTTCCAATTGTTCCAAAACAAACTGAGTAAGTTATCCCGGATGCTCGTGGACTGCGCTCAATTTAAGGAATGGAACAAGTTTACTAAGTTAAGTAGTTATTAGAAAATAGTTCAATGATGTTGCGATGATATTGGCTATGGTGCATCAGATACTCAATACTGCAGGAGATATTATTGAATTTACCAACCCAACTGAATGTTTGGAACGTACTTGTAGAACTTTAATGAGTATTTTATTTTATAATTTACAGAGCAATAACAGCTCAATGACACAACGCATAAAAAATATGGTACGTTATTAAAAATATAGTCATTAAATCTTTTGAAATGCAACTACCCACCGCAGCCTGTAGATGATACCACAGTGAGTATGAAATGTGCATTGATAAAATATTACATAAAACCATAATTACATACAGGAACTCAAATGAATATTGAGCACCAATATGTACAAAAGTTTGTTATAGCTTACTAATGAATTGGAATATATGTTTAACTCATTTACTATGTTCATTTCATTATACACATGTGTGAAATCGGATGTATGTACCAATTTGTTTAATGTATTGTCCAATATGGAACTTGGTCCCCTACCTTAGCACAGGAAAGCAGATAAAAGTACATTTAAAACTATAGAATGAAGTATTCTATGAAGAATGCAGATGATGGTAACAATAATATGAGTACGCCTTTACTTTACACATTCTTACTTTTGGATACATGTTATTGCTATATTGGGTACTTACTTACCTTTTATTTGTACCGCATGCCACTGATACATATTATTATAAAGCGATATTGCTTGGACGTATATTGAGATATTTCTAATTCATAAACACAGTGTTGATATTATACAACGCTCTAGTGAGCACCGAGTTCGGATCGCGGTGTGAGTATAAAAAATCTTTTGTTCAATTTTAAGAAAAAAAGGTTTAATTATGCACTGAGGGAGAAAATAAGAAAAAACATGACCTTTCCAGTATAAGGCTGCTCTCCCGGGTTGACTACATCACTGTACGCCAGCCCTACTTTCCTTACAGAACGCCCTACGTCAACAAATTCATATATTATATTGTGAAAATATCAGGACAGCCCATCACATTCACTCGCCATCGCGCAGACTGCACATGGCTGTATTCATTATATCGTGACTGACGCTACTTTGTAATGAATACAGTTAATTCGTTGACATATTTTATCAAAACTGATGTCAATGCTGGAATGTTAATCGTTTAGTAGAAACAATTCTAAAAGGTCTATTGTTTTGAGTGCTCATTACTTAGAAAAAGATGCTGTTTCAATTATGTGCCATTATATTATTTTTCCTCACCAAAATATTTGTTTCATTTAAGTATTTGTACTCCTCTTTGTACGTCCCGGGAAGGCCAGGGGTCCATCACCCCGACAAGGTACCACCGCTTCCGGGTGATCTCCACGTAGACTTGTGGACCGAGCCTCTCTTTTCAGGGTCCCCCCCCTAATACTATCACAAGTAAATATTCCCCATTTTTATAAATGACATAATCAACAAGGCTATTGCCATTGCAATAATTAAAGGAACGGCTCTGCTCTGCAGTTTAGAGATTTCATAATAGGTAGTGGAGGGAGACAAATGTTGCGCATACCATGGATGGTGAGACACACATATGTCCTTGAATGAACTGAATATCAAGGATAAACTCTCAGCTATTTGCCTGAGACAGATATTTCAATTTTTTGGGCATCTCACGAGAAGGGAAGATAACTAAGCTCGTGTCTAAGGACGGAGAGGAAGATTCCCCACCCGTTGGACCGACCGAGTGGAAAAGGTAACAGGCACTTCTATGGTCACAGCCTTAAGATGTACAGGATGCCGAAAAAATTGGAGCACAGTCAAGAGTCATAGATGATGAATAACTTCAATCAATCATTTTGATGGGAAAAGTAATCAAAATACAAAACACTAATGTTACGAAGCACCAAAAAAGTTAATTAATTAAAGTGTAGATTCACCATCCCTCGTTACACACGATTTACAGGGGGAGTTCAAGTAGAGCAGGCCCGAGTTATTAACCTTGAGTGAGTGTTGGGACTCACCATTATTAAGGTGGTCCTTCCTATCACAAATATTTATATAAACTACCAATATGTATTATGTAATACAAATGTAAATCCTGCTAATTGACTGCCGTAATAAAACTAAATTTGTTCAATCCATGTTTAATTTCATCAGTACAGGACATAATATTCCAAGTTCCTTCATAACCAAGTTAACAAAAGAGTATGCGCTGAAGTAACAGGTCAGTATGGGTCTTGTCACAAAAATATATGTTTTGATGTCACTTCAATAGTAAACAACATATGTATTACGATATATTTTCACATATTATGTGATAAAGGAGTTCTACAAACTTAACTCGTAAACAGTAAATATGATATATAGTCTATAACATTTTGTTATTACCTTTGTAATATGTCTTTACCATCAGATTATACTTACTGATATCTAAACCATGTCAGTCGGCCGTTCAGTGCTGCATACGGGTAAGGAATAGTGATGAATATCTGAGATTTAACGATGATTGGTAACTAAGATTTAAGTTTGCTTTCTAGAGCACCAGAGATTGTTTAAAAAGTTACAGATAATCAGTTACTAATCATTGTTATAATCGGATACAATAACAGTTTAAATTAATATTTAACCATCACTAATATGAAACGGGTGTATGGTATATTAAAAACATATATGTGACCTATCTATTTATATCCACACTGCTATTAATTGTTTATTTATATTTTGTAATAATTTGTACTGTAAATACTACAAATGAAATTTCTATTGTAAAAATATTTAGTTACTACCGGAATATATTAATTTAAATATTTTTTCTGTATATCTTTCTAGATGATTAATTTAATCTGTATTAAATACCAGTTATGTTATGAAAATGCAACTTCACCACAAAAATGTATTTTCTTAATATTCATACTGTTTCACTCTCTTTTGTATACGGTATAGGTTTAACTATAGAATTTTGATAATCAGAACATTTGCTTCTCTTCTATTAATTTGTAAATATCATATTCGATTTTATTTGACATGTGGAACCGACACGGGAGTCGCATAAGTCTATTATTATTACGGACAACCACGACAGCACTGGGGTCTAACGTGCTGCACAATTCTCTACAAGAGAACAAATTAAGACTAATCAAATCAAATGGGGATGTTGTCAGAGAAGTCGCAAATGAAAATAACTTGATTTTCAATGAAGCTTCATTGTGAAGGGATCAATTTAAAATGTATTAACTCGTAGCATTGTGAGACAAATTAAGTTAGTTAGATTTTAGGTGCTTTTTGGAAAATGAACACTAGAGATGTTTTGTGTTATTTCCTAATATGAAAGTTTTCTTTTATACTTTATAAATTAACAATTTGTACTTCTTCATCAAGTGCAGAAACACATCCACATTGTTGTTAGTGTTTCCACCTCTCAAGATTTTCATCCACTTTGTTAACTCTCAGTTGTATCTCTCATATTCAGGAGTATGTTCCTAAATTTACATTTTTTATTTTTATTATTCTTCTTTTTATAATATTTTTAAGTGTTAAAAATAATTTCTCTTAACTAGGACGACCCTGTGTGATTATTCAAGTTGTTTATTAATATTTCTAAGTACGAATCACAAACAAG
Organism: Eubasilissa splendida; assembly: GCA_031772225.1. NCBI lineage: Eukaryota > Metazoa > Arthropoda > Insecta > Trichoptera > Phryganeidae > Eubasilissa > Eubasilissa splendida. The sequence continues at coordinate 31,505,036 of CM062854.1, read as the reverse complement.
GAATATTTTCCCCATCCTTACTTTCAATATTCCCATTAGCTATAATTCCATTCAAAGCGCGTTCACTTCCCTATTCCGTATTCCCTGCAGTCACGCTCCTTTTGATATCTTTCCGTTTCTATCGAGCATACTTCCCAAATACACAAACAATTAACCGTAACCATAATTAATAAATCTCGTCTCGACACCGAGCACAAGATCACAGCAATTATGAAAATAAAGTTTAAGATATAATCTCACATCTAAAAGCATTTGAAGGTGTTTATGATTTGCTGAACTACTGAAGAGTTGCAGGAAATGAATGGACTGTAATATTATTTCCCAAGAAAATGAAGCATTTCTCTCAAAATTTTTCAAACTTGTATTACTTTTATTTAGTGTATGGCCTTCATTTTGTCATAATTATTGTTTGGATCAATGAGAGATTCTTAGATGTGGTAAAAAAAACCCAATTTCAAGCTGTCAGATGGGAGTGTCCATATTTTTCAGGCATTTAAACCGGTAAAGGGGGCACTAGACATCTTTCTATAAAAATATGAATTATCCCTCATTGATAACTTTGGGTTATCAAAAACTCGCTAATCCAAAATATTAACATTGGCACTCGTGAGACTCCCTTCCTTGTTGCACAGCGAGGATGTAAGACAATTATATATGTATGCTGAATATATTAACTTGCTTTCATAAGAAAATAAGCACTCCATATGTGAGAACTGGAAGATATTATCCCACAAGATGAAAAAATCTTAAAATCGTTCCAAGGATGAAAACTACCTTTGGTCAAAGATTATTCACTTTTTAAGTTCCCAGAATATATAATCAAGTTGGCAATATTATAAAAACTTTAAGTGATCTTAAAGGTTTTAAATGAGATACTGAGAGTAAACTGTTGTACATATGAAATGATTCTTACAACTGCATTATAACTTTTAATTTCATATATTTTCCTTTACCTTGTATGTGCTCACATTTTATTTATTCATATTGTATTGCACATTAGTATTTTTATTCTCTCATTTTATATATTTTTACTTTTACTTTGCCTTGTATGTACTTTCATTTAGTATTTAAAGTGTTTTGCCTAGTATTCCATGAGTTAATTTGGTTTGTGAAATATGCTTGCTTGCCTATTTGTCCTAAAACAGACTTACCTAATTGGACAATGCATTTTAAAAATCAGTTTTAGCTACACAATATATATTATGTGCCAGACAGTGATGATGAGGGTAGAGACAAGAGACCCACAAAAATCCATTTCAATACAAGCATGTGCTTCCACAAATATGTTTTGTGCAGACAAAATGACCAATTCTTCAGGATATTTCACTTCTTACCTATTTCTTGGTTTTGTGTGTTGACTAATATTGAATATACAGTAAAACCTCATTAATTCATATACCCATATTTCGTATTTTCACATAATTCGCACTTTCTTCAAAAATTTTAGCCTCGAAAATAACATTTCATACAAATTTCTACCGGTAATACGTAAACTTTATTATTCGTAGTTCATATGCATTTTTTATACCCAAAGTAAATAGTTTGTTCACGTAATTCACATATTCACGTGTTTTTAAATCCAAACTCGCGTGACTACGCATTCATCGTCTCTTCGTAAACATCTGTAGCTAGCTCCACCCCCTAGCCAATCATGGTGCTGTTCCTTATCGCTTATCGGTGCGCTTAGAGCACGCAACTCGCAAGACCGCGGCCAAACCGAGTGACATATCTATGTATACCAAATTCTGAAGTGCGTTTTATAAGATTTGTTGTTATTTCGACAATAATTGTTGGCGCGTTGCAAATTATATATTTGTACTCGCCCTTGTAATCCGTAATAAAAATGATTTATACAATTTTTATTGAATCTCGTAATTTATAAATAAATTGTGTGTAACAGTTCCATTGATTTTACATGCAGTTTTTTGTTTATGAAATGTTGCGATTTATTTAATGTAATAAAGAAATTGAAACATTTGTATTTTATATTATTTTTTTCATGTTTCATTTTCTAATATGGCACGAACATCTCATAATTCATGTAAATCCTTGACCATTTGAAAATATGGAACTTATTTTAAAAACTGACGTCAAAGATAAAATCAGTGGATAAATTTGAATCCTGAATATTTCTCTAAGTTTAAACATGAAAAATAATAAACTTCAACGAAGTATGAAGATTTAAAAGTTATTAATTATTTTTCATAGGCTTTTTAATATTCCAATTTCTTGCCCAATTTTGATGGATAAGGTGAGTTTGACCGCTAATCAAATTAAAATGTCCATAATTTTATTGCGTCAATCACTGGTGAATTGTTTGAAGAAACTTGTTTTTAATATTGGACTCGCCACGTCATCACACACCTTTATTATTCAGGAGAAATTATTTGATAAATATTTCGACACATAAAAAGCAGAAATAAAAGACAGTCGCCATGTTTTTCAGTATCCAAATCACAATGTTGACAGCGGCAGCGCGCGCAAAAATGCGGAGACATAAAGTAACAATGTGATTTTTCAAATTTCTTTCTAATGTTGCCTTAAAAAAAATGTTCTCATTATTCGTAATTCTGATTTTTTAAAAATTTCATTCCCGTGAGTTACGAATGAACAGAGTTTTACTGTATTTGACTTTATTAATTTTTGTATTGCTAAATTGTTATTTGACTTAACAAAAGTTGTAAATCTCACCTCAGTGTAATTATTGATGGACATTTTAAATGGAACGATGGAATGAAAGGTCTAATAGATTTTGTAAAATTAATTATATTGTATTCTCCATAAATTAAGAATAATTGAATATACACTGAATATGACGGAGAACATGGTGCACCACCAATTATGAACACTCAATTCTTAGTATTGATGGACAAAAATAGAAAATTGACTGATAATTAATAATATAGTGTATTTGTAGATATTTAATTGGATGTTAGATTTATTAGAACACTGCCTCCCTCATGGCCCATGTCCCGGGGGTGCCACGACTAGTGCACTATATTTTAGGTGTAGATACGTATTCAAAAAGTGTTGCTTAATCTCAACCATTTAAAAAAAGTCTTTGTTATACGATTATTTTGATAAATTGAAATATTTTATCGATTCTAAATTATTAAGACTTTTAGTAAGATGATTTAGGGCCTGGGCAATAATGGGGCAATTTCACAAACATTTATTTCAAAAGACAAAAAATTTCCACATACAGACATTTCTCTCGCCTTTTAATATTGATTTTATTTTTACACATAAAATAAATGAATATCATTTCCAGTTTTGAGGGCATACAATGTTGGTAAGGAGACCCGGTGTGGGTTCACTGGAAGAGGATGCGTGGACCTGCAGCCGTTTACTTGTGCAGAAATGGAAATAAAAGGCAATAATGTTTTCACATAAAGTACAGTATTTTTATTTTAAATTAATCCCTTCACTTGACCACCGGCACCTCACTTTCATTATTCAATCTAAATGAATATGTGTATAAAAATAATTATATTCGTCTATACATGTAAAAGTAACAATTCTCAGTAATCAATTGAACACTTGAAATTAATTTTTACAACATTGGCCTTTTTTTTTCTCATGAACCATCACAATTTCAATTTGAACCAATCATTCTATTTACTTACTCTATCTATTTATTATCAGAAACATAATGGCCATACATTTTATTATTATTACACAGAGTTTAATCCCCATCTCATCTTCCTTCTGAAAACTTTTTGTTTTTTCTTTTCCTTCTCTTTATTTTCTTCTTTTTTTTTTACTCTTTTCATTGTCTTTGACAGTGCTAATTAATCTTTATTACCAAACCCACACTGTACCAATTTATTGTATTTAATGTAATTGGTTGAATTTACTATTATTTTTGTGACCATCTTACCAACTATGTTTTCCTGATAAATAAAAACAAATGTTCATCTCAGTAAATGTACTTCAACGTGAAAATGAAAAATAGTTTTACTCCACCACAGCCCTTACACCTCGTATGTGACTATAAAACAAATAAATCTTTAGAAAGCAGAAGAAACATTAATAATGATTTTTGTTCATCTTCACGTATCTGATGACAGCTTTGGTTTACGGTGCACGCACCCTTCACAATATTTCCCCTGAATCGTTAGTCCCATAAAATAAAGTGTCATAAACACATAAAAAGATGAACTAAATATGAAAATTACCATATTTGAGTTGCACAGCGGCAGAGTAGCTCAAGTGAAAAATGTCATATTTTAAGTTACGTACACTAATACACTCAAAAATAGTTGTTTCGTATTGGCTTCATTTAATGTCCAGGGTATTATATAACTAAAATGATGTTAATATATTGTTTTTTAACAAATAAAAATATGAAATTTTGTCATATTTCTATTTTTGATCACTTTACAGATAGGCCACTCTACCACTGTGTGACTAATTTGAGAAGCAATACATGTCATCAAATCTTAAATTAAACTAACAGAAACCTGAATGTGAAACCTTTAACTCTTTAAAATGATAACTTTATTGTACTGTTTTACTTTATACACCATATTTAATGGGTTGCTCAACAAATAATTAGTAAAAACATACTAAAACAGAAAATATTGAATATTTACAAATGATGTATTTATCTAGGATATTGCGGCTATGAATATAAATGTACCGGCTGACATTTGATTCCTAATGATTACTGGGTCTGCTGGTCCCGCCACCTGGGACTATCGTGACATTCAAAACTGCTTCAGTTTGTCGTTCTTGACTCTCTTCCTTGCGGCTGAACACAAGGCCTGGATACCTGCTGCTGCTCGCTGGGGTCACCTTAAAAGAAGAAATTCAATTGACTTATTTACAAATTTAAATCATTGTTTCATTGGTTGTTTGGGGGTTAGGACGGTGGTTGTTGCACACGGGATTCCACCTCATGACTGGCTCAGAAAGCAGCTTCTTGTGAGGAGTCGCCGCGCGCGGAGTGCCGGCGACCAAACTCGGGAAGGCCAGCTTGGAAACGATATTTGAAATTCCACTGGACAAATTCCTCGATCAGATGGGTTTTACAATTCAGCGGCCCTGAAAAGGGCCTTTTCATATTCAGTCCAGTGGCAACAAGCGGGCCAATGGGTGCTGAACTTCTCTCCTGCACGCCTCGCTTCTATACGAAATATAGCAAATCGGAGTATTACATTACATGTAACAAATCTATTTAGAATTAACAATCTAGCAGTGAAGGCAGAACTGATCTTAGTTGAATAGGACTAAGGAGGGGTGGTTTAGTCATGCGGAACAAATGAATGAGAAAACGATGGATACATGCCGCAAGTGTGGATGGCACCAGAAATAGAAGATGTTCATGAATGACCAGTCTTGCCCGGATGGACCAAATCTGACATTTGTCAGAACTCTATCCTCTCTGTGGTATTTCTTTTCATAATGAATGATTAGCCTAATTATTGTCAGGTGTGACATTGTGTTCCGCAGTGTGGCGGGGCTTGCTGGCCTAATCGATCAATCTATCTGTAGATAAGTGCTGAGATCTAATTCATTAAAGTCAAATAGGGTGAAATGAGGTCAGCATTCTAAATACACACTACTATATCCAATATTAATGATTGTGCACAGCTCTGGTGCAATATTCCCTTTAAGTGAAATTTTAAGAACCGATAACTATTATCGATAATATTATAAGTAACTATTATCAAGGAAAGCTGCCTACTTTACAACTCATCATGCAGGGGAAGAGAGAAGGCAGCAGAGCTAGTAGTGTAGGTAGGAAGAGATTATCTTGGCTGTGCAACCTCAGAAAGTTGGTGATCTTATACAGGATAAATCAACTGCAACATGGTCGCCAACCTTGGATAGCGGTACATGAAGTCTGGTTAAAAATAGCTATATTGCATATATACAGTGCATTAATGTGATGTGCCCGGCGATTAATGTGACGCGAATTTCCCCATATTATTAACAAAGAAAGGAGCACTAACGGCTAATCCTAACGCGGTGCATTCCTTTAAGGGATTTGCATGGGTAACAGGGCCATGCAAACAATAATATTATGTGAATGTGTCTGCTTTCTTGGGGGATTTAGGGGACATTTTATGACGATCCATCCCATCTTAAATGTATACTGTCGGCGACTTACCTTTTAAAATAATAATATATGGCCAGGAGAATACGCATTTGCGACGGCTGCAATTAGCCAGCGGAAAAGGATCTCGTACAGGAGATCCCAAATATTTATTAATACAAGGAATTTCCCAGCTAATCCGGGTACAAAGCCGTAAAATGCTTCTGTATTTGAGTAAAAGAGAGCACCCGATCACCGTTTAAGGGATGGACCAAGGGACGTGTTGAGGACACGCCCTGAGGTGCTTAAAAGGCCGGACGCAGCGATGCAAAGATGACTCAGCACCTATCACTCGGCACTTAGACTCAGCTCTTAACTCAGAATTTACAGTTGGAAAAAAATTCAGTGAAGAGAGTGAGCCGGGGAGTCAGTTGAAGAACCGGCAGCCATCGGACGGTTGGCGATCAGTGGCCGAGACCGGCCGGCACCAGGACGGAACCTGAGATATCGTGCGGAAGTGGAGGACAGCGCGGAATCGGAGGAATCTGACCAGAACGGTGGTTTAACTTGAGTGGAGGTGTAAGGAAGCAGCTCGGAGGAGCTGATGAACGAGGCCATCCACCAGAATCGTCACCAACTTAATTAAGGTAGATTAAGATTAATTTAAGATTATAATTAAGTAGATCGTAAGTTAGATTAAGAATTTGGACTAAGCTTTTTTTTTTCTCGAAAATTTTATTTAATAAATTGTAAATATGTACATAATTATTGCCTATTTGATTTCCATCCCCGCCTCCTTCTCAGTGACCAACAATATAGTGATAATATGATGATTAGGCGAGGACGAAAGCCCACGTCATATCGAGTGGTGACCTCTTTATATCAAATGGATATGATTATATTATTTTTTTAAATAAACCAAACTTTGTACTACACACCTGACTCAGTATTATCTGTAATCATGCTGATAATTATACTGGAGCAAATCCCATTTATTAAATGCAAATTATAATGAAATATTCAATACAAATTATATTAATCAACTAGAAAGATAAGCAGAAAAATCGAATAGGAAGAGGTCCCGGTACGAATCCCGGTAGCAACTAAAAATTTGTCTAGTTGATTAATTTAATTTGTATTAAAATACCACAGAACAATGTTCTGAAAATACAACTTCACAATAAAAATGTGTACTTATCAAAAAATTATAAACAACCAACTAAATTTAACTACAAGTCCCATTCTAAAAATTATTCTAGTAATTCTGTATCGTCAAGTAACAATTTGAGTTAGGCACTAAATTAATTTTTTTAATAATTATTGTTTTTTAAAAATAGATTCTGTTAAAGAAACAATAACATATGTTTTTGATTAGTTATTGACATCCTGAAGAAGAAAATGATATTTTTCAAAACCGGTAGATGTATTTTTACTCAATAAATGGTTAATAAAATATAGTTAAAAATAAAAATGTGTTATCCTTTAAATAATTAATACTATATTACTTGGCTTATTCAGTACACACCTGGCATTCGCGCAGCCTCCTCTTCAACTCACTTGAGCGCTCTTCCCTGCAGACGAGTTTGTGACGCTATCTTCATCCGGACTTGGATAATATCTCACAGGGTATCGGGTCGGTTGACCTTTCGTTCAGCAACAGTCGTAAAAAAGCAATGAAAAGATTTAGCTGTGAGCTGGCCGGCTGTAATGATTTCTCCCTTCCGAGGCGCTAACTTCCACACTCTTCATTTAGGGCCTCCGAGCTGTGGAAGCATTTTTACTTCAGTCTGGCCTGTCAGCCTTCTAGGGATTAAAATAAATAATGTTTCTCTATGCTCTTCTTTGTCATCTTCTATTCCAGAATTCCTCCAGAGTGCTCCATTTCTGCTTACTTTGCATCTTGAATCTAGATTACGACCGGCCCAGCGGAGTGCTTCACCTTGAAAATACAATAAGCCAAAATTAATAACAAGACAGACCAATTCCCATGATTGTGTAACTTCACAAGTCGCCATGACCCTCCTGCCAGTTGTCATCTGAGATGTCTGATGAAAATTTAAAAATTATGTTTTTTTAAACGTGATCCATTATTTCGCTGGTACTCTTCTAAACGGAAGGCAAAATTTCTGAGAACTGCTCGCATGTATTTTCTCTAGAGAGGGAAGAATGTTACTGTTCCGCACAGCCTTTAGTTTGCGGGCGCGATAAGCGTGGCCCTGAAAAATGAGCAGGCAGAAAGTGACACTTTTCCGTTTTACGGGAACATTTCGCCCGGCGTTCCGCGCCACTGAAATCCCTACGTCTCTGCGCTCAACTAACCGCCGAGTGGAGGGGGAACCGGGCCGCCACGAGACTCCGCCCCCGCCAGCGAGCGGAAATATGATAATTTAAAGTTTAAGATAACTTAGTTTAGAAAATTATTTGATACATGTTTTATGTTTTAATAAAAAGAGTATGGAAGGGGCGATCGCCTGGAGATAATATTACGCACCTTAAAAATCATTTATGTAGAAAAAATGGAGTTTAAGGTGCGATAATTAATTCCCCGGGCCATCGCCCCGGGTAACGCTTATCAGACATCACGAGGCAGAATAAAGGCTATCAGATAAAATACTCGTGATGTCTAAGAAAGTAGGGTTTTAGCCATAAGAGATAAAATAATGGAGAAATCCGAGTTCTGCCGCCCCGGACCGAACGGCGAGATATGAGCCAAGTTGCGGGATCTGGCCGCTAAGGGGTGGCTGCACTGGACCGCAGCGGGGCGGCAAGGGGACTATTCTGGATCTCCCATTGGGTATTGTCCCGACGGAGCATGTTGCGCTCCCTATGATTTTATCTCATAAATAAATAATGGTCCAGCGGCTGCAAAAAGCATTCTCTTTTGTACGATCTCACACCGCTGGACTCTGAAGAAAAAGCTGTCTTTCATTCATCTTTGTTTTGACATTTGGATCTTCTGGCTTCCCGACTTTTGCTATGACTTTTGGACTGCAACTGGAATTTCTCCCGACATTGCTACTACACTGGACGACGATTTTGGACCCCCCTGGACCACTGCACGCCGCTGCAGACGATCGACGTTCGAGCTACCAGAGCGGACCGGCGAACCACACCCAACGTATTACAGTCTTGTTTCCCTGTGTGGAACAGTTACTGTATACCTTTGCTTTAAGATAGCCCCGTAGGAAAAAGTCCACTGATGGCAAGTCGGGGCTACGTGAAAGCCAGTCTATGTCGCCTCGACGGGATATCAATTTTACAGGGAAAATTTCACAAACTGGTAAAGACACGCTCCATAATTCCTGAATTCCCAAGGACGCGGCTAGCTATCAGCATACCCTCCGCCCCTCTCCCGCTCGTTGCATTGGTGCAGCGAATGAACCAAAATGAAAAAGACTTTTGTGACATTCTGTATATTTCACGCATTACTGATTTATTCATACGAATCCGCAACACCGTAGTCGCCGGCAAGGCCTATCGATATAACAAAATTTTAGGTACATAATAGCAGGGCTGTGTTTATTATCATTGCACCGGGGTGGATTAGTATAGTGTCAGGTCAAGTGTAGTCACTCTGAAGTCATTATGGTAGTGTAACCGATATAGAAGTGACACAAACCAAGCAGTGGGAATAGTTATCTTCCTGCTCCAGTGTGACACTTCATAATGGCTTAACCTTCACATTAGCTCTTACTTCATATCTACTGTTGGGCTTCTTTCCAATTTACTTCAAAATAGCAGCCTTATAATTAGACAATATTATTCAACTCAACTTCTTCAGCCGGAACTTTGCCCGAGGAGTGAGGAAACACTTATTAATTAAACCAATCATTAATAAGTACAAATGGAAATAATTAAATTTAAAACATTTCCCTCCCTGTCACTTAAGTCGGTCAGGACCCGAGTGTTATGCGCTGGGTAGCGGAGTTTACAACCATTAATTTTAAATCAATCAAACATATTCTAATAGGATGAGCGAGGACGACCGGTCCCAGCGCCATCTCGGCACAGATGTCAGCCCGGCCGACCTCAGATGATGCTATTTCAAGAGTGATACATAATGTGATGACAATACCTTTTTCTGTGACCAGCAGCGTCGGTAAGTTCAGCAAATCTCGCAGGATGCAGGTCTGCCGGATTGGAGTCCTACATCCGCTGGACACTCAGGGTAGTCGATTAGACTGATGCCGCCGAGGTTGAAGCAGGCAGTCAAAGTGTGCCACAGCAGGTCAGGTCAGGTGTGAAGATGAACTACTTCGCAGCGTGTGGAAGCTAGACAGAGAGGCTAGTGTAACACTGTTCAACTTGCCAATTCTGAAATCAATTACATTAAAGCAGCTTTCTTAGGTGGTGAAGGATCCACGTTCCAAGATCCAGTTGCAGCAGGGTCAAGGGATGATATCTCGTGATGTTTCCAATGTGATGCAACAATTATCTTTGCACCGAGCCCCTCCACAGAGGCGTGTCGTTGATGGCGCCTGACGGTGACTGTGGGCTGATGTGTTATGGTGCACTCTTACAATACATTTTCAAGTCATCAGTCTTATTATATACAATTTCATTACAAAAGAAAACAATTTCAAAGTAAAGTACATCTTAAGCAATTAATACAATGGATTTTTAATAATTAAAAATATGTTGCTACTAACATAAAATTGAATAACAAACAAGAAATAAACATTTGAATTTACAAGTAACAGAAAAGTTTTTAAGAATAAATTGACCACATTAAATTTATTTCCATAAAGATTTAAAACAATCTTATTAAAAATACGCAAATCTTAAATTTTGGAGGCTATAACTCTTCTGCTATAGGATTCAATACAGTAATGTGATGAGTATTACCACAGTCCTCGGATGGACACATTTTATAAAATAGTATTAGGACTGTAGCATACTATACTATACTATCAATGTTTACTTCAAAAATTCAAAAGTGGTAATTGGATTCTCTCCAGAACATGCTGAATAATTATAATAAGCTGATTTTTAACTTTAACAATTGAAACAGCTTCATAATCCTCACTAAAAATTATTGACAGAATTTATAAGAAAAATTGATGCAAATCGCTATGAGCACAAACATACAAGAGGAAAAGATAGACAGACTGCCATTCAGAAAGAAGGCTAAATTTCAAAAATCGGTGATGTACAGTGTGATCAAGATTTACAATAAAATGCCAGAAGATATAAGAAAGGAGGAAAAACTTAATAGATTCAAAATGAAAGTAACAATATGTGCAAGATAAGTTTTAGTAAAAAAAATGAACATTCTGATCTTGCATATTGTGACATTTCAAATAAAAGCGCAAAGACCGAGGGCGCCATCTACCGATGCGAGTAGGCGCGGCCGGTGTAGAGGTCCGGGGAGAGTAGGGAGCCGAGCGCGTGGTGTGAGTAGAGCGCCGGGGCGGCGTCTCGCCAAGGAGAAATGGCGTTAATAAATAACAAACACAAATCTTGGATGAGGGTGGTGGATTCAAGGGGTCGAAGCATCGATCTACCCGCGCGTGATTGTTCCTTGCGGGGCCTGGTGTGGAGAAAGCCGGTAAGCGATGGCAGACTGATGGGCTCAATGGACTCCACAGTGACCGGATGGCATCGGGGTGACCTTCGAGAGGAAGAGTTCACTTCTGGAACGGGGCGTGCAAACTGGGCAGTGATCGTATTGCTAAATCGGTGACACGGTGTGTCCCCACTATGAGAAGAGCGTGACGGGAAGAAAGAAAATTTAAAAGACAATAACCGTGCTTACAATGTCGGGCTTTGTGTATTTAAGTGTGAATAAATGGTTCTGAGTGTTTTCCATTGTTCAGACCTTCCCCATCCGTCTGAGACAGGCATTCCGACAACAATGTTTATTAACCCACAGACTGAGTCTAACTGGTGGCGTGGTGCGCTGGCATTCCATTCACTGGTGACAGCGCACGGCGTAACATGGCCCCCAATGTGGGCAACGTAACATGGCGTCTGCATGTGTGCTCGGTAAATGAGAGGGGAGTGCGATTTTTGGTTGTTGGTTACGAGTATAGTGATCGTGTAATGTCGAGTCTTTGGCTTTAGTCCTCAAGAAAGAAATAGTCTGGCGCCCTTGTAATGCATTCTCGTCTCATTGGCGAGCGCAATAGGTATCGGATGCTCTCAGATGGGTGGGAGGGGTCTTGTATAAGTTGACGAAGAGTGGTTGTTTGTAATATTAAAACTAATACATTTTATGTTCTTATGTTTCATGAATTGTGATCGGAAAGCTGGAGCGAGTCGGATAATGGTTTGTTTGGGGGCGGAGTATCCTGACAGGGAAGTTTGTGTGGCATCTGGAGATCAGGAAAAGCAGAATACATTTTCGTAGATTAGTTGCAAATTTCGCGCTTGTCAAATGGTTACATTTTGTTGCCATGAGAAATACTTGCGATGGTGGAGGTGACATTCCAGTAGGTAGCTAGAAACGTCTAGAAATAGTGAAATAATTATTTTGTGCACATGCCGTAGGTAAGAGTTGGGATAACTTGAAATTCGGTATGCAGGGTACCTAGCAACAGGGTAGGGATTATTGCATATAACGTTGATAATGTCACGAGTACAGATATTATTGTGAAACATACATTTTTGACATGGTGGGTGTGTTCCGCACAGCTTTCATAAGCTACGGATGTGATAGAAAGTGGCCCGAAAAATGAACGCACAGAAAGGGGCCACTTTTCCGTGTCACGGGAACATTCCGCCCGGCACCCTACGCCGCTGAGTCAACGGACCGCCAAGTGGAGGGGGAAGCGGGCCGCTGCGAGACTCCGCCCCCGCCAGCGCGCAGGAAAAATCATTATGTTTAAGTTAGCAATAACTAGATTTAGAAAATTATTTCCAATATATATTGTATGTCAATAAAAAGAGAATGAAAGGGGCGATCGCCCGGAGATAATATTACGCACCTTAAAAATCGTTTAGGTATTAAAAAAGAGTTTTCTAAGTTTAAGGTGCGATAATTAATTCCCCGGGCCGTCGCCCCGGGTGAGACTTATCAGGCATCGCGAGGAGAAATAAAGACTATAAGATAAAATACTCGCGGTGCCTGAAAAAGCAGAACATTTAGGAAGAGAGGAAAAATGCCGGAGAAATCTGAAATCTGCCGTCCCGAATCTGGCGGCGAGAAAAATGAACCAAGTTTCAAGATCTCGCCGCCAGGGGGTGGCTGCGCTGGACCGCAGCGGGGCGGCGGCGGGACAGATTCGGCAACCTGATTGGTGGAGATCTCCGCGGAGCATGTTGCGCTCGCAATAATTTTCTATGTCAAATAAATAATGGTCCAGCGGCTGCAAAGAGCACTCTCGTTTCTCGCACCACTGGACTTGGAAAAAAGCAAATTCGTCTCCAGCAGAATGGCAGCCGGAGCCACCACGGACCACGATTCGGTGGCCCTGAGAAGGGCAGTGGAGCACCACGAATCGGTGGCCCTGAGAGGGGCAGTGGAGCACCACGATTCGGTGGCTCTGAGAGGGGCAGTGGAGCACCACGAATCAGCAGCCCAGAGAAGGGCCGTTGCACTGGACGCAGCACCAAGCGCATGACAGAGCGCGGCATGGCCCACCGCGCCAGGAACCGCTTGGGCAGCGGGACTGAGCGCCGCACAATCCGCGGCGCCAGGAACGGGACTGACCGCGCCGCCGGCTGGGGGCCAGCAGGCGGTCTCCCCGCTAGACATCGGAGGCATCGGGACCACGGGCAGGATGCCGCGGGCTCACTCGGATGACACCGTGCAGACACCGCCTCTGGATGGGGCCGCTGCGCACGGTACCACTTCATTCACGAGGGAGTGGGTTCACGACCAGCGGGACCCGATGACAATGGTGGCAACCGCCATCTCTGATGCGATCCGGTCGGCGAGGATCGGAGAGAGCTCGAGGACGCACTCAGGCCAGGACGAGCCGCGCATGAACGCCTTCATTGCGCGGCAAGCGGTGGCAAAGGACTTGCCGCCGTTCAGCGGTGACCCGCTAGACTGGCCGACCTTCAAGGCGCAGTATGATCAGTCCAGTCCTGTGCGACCTGACGGCTGCCGAAAATCTGCAGCGCCTACAGAGAGCCCTGAAAGGGCGGGCTCGAGAATCGGTTGCTACGCTCCTGATTGAGCCCCGCAATGTACCCGAGATCATGGCCATACTGGAGAGGTGGTACGGCCGGCCAGACAAAATCGTGGACAGCATGCTGGAGCGGGTAAGGCGCCATCCCCGCCTCACCGACACGGCCACCACTGAGGCGATCGTAGAATACGCGGTCGCCGTGAGGAACGTGGTGGCCACTGTGGAGAACTTCAATGGCAAGCAGCTGGCATCCGCGCAGCTGCTGACCGAAATGGTGGGAAAGATGCCGACCTGCTACAAGATGTTTTGGATGGGCGAGCGCCGCGGCATGATGAAAGAAGTCACTGTACACGACTTCTTCGCCTGGCTGACTGAGCTGACAGGAGGCACCGCATACCGGGTGCTTGGAGCCGGAGCGCCCAAGTACACGCCACTCAAGAGGAGGACGGAGAGCCCGAGAGAAGCGCGCCCGCCAGGCCGAGCGCAGCCACGGGCCACAGAGAGCGGCAGTGCGCGGCATGTAAATCGCCACGGGACGGGACGGCCGCCTGCACGGAGTTCGCCCAGAAATCCTACACGGACCGATGGGCGATCGTAAGGAAGCACGGCGTGTGTTTTGTGTGCCTCGAGCCAGGGCACAGAGCTCCACAGTGCCGTTCGACGCGATGCGGTGTGAGCGGGTGCCGAGCGCCGCACCATCGCTTGCTACACGGGGCGCCGCGAGCCACGGCCGCGCCCGGAGGATCGCACGTGCCCGCCGGGACGACGCCGGCCGCCGCGTCGAGTACGCGCCGGCGATCAGAGGTACGCCGGCCCGAGCAGCAGCGACCTAGTGGGTCTCACCGGGGACCGCCGACATCACCGAGTGCTACTGAAGGTGATCCCGGTACAAATCAGTGGGCCCCGGGGGCAAGAAAAATGACGGTGAACAATTCTTTTGCATTAAATCTGAATTGGACCTGTCAAAATTGTAATGTTTACATAAACCTACCCGCAGCGTTCCCTTCAGGTAACCATAAATCAACAATGCGTTTCGAAATCATAAACCATAGATGTATACTAAATGAAAGGTTGCCACACAATGACATAAATCAGACTTGCTTCACCATAAACAAATTTTTAACCAAACTTATCGACTTTCTTCAACAATCTGTACTAATTATCAATCTTATTAAAATACCGAAAATATATTACATTTCAAATTTAATTATCTATTCTCATAAAATTAAATATGAACGATTATATAATTAACTCTATAGACAAAAAAATCAAAATAGATGAACGAATTTTTCATTCAATAAACGACACAAATTTCATAATAGAACCAAATCCCGATAGTAGTCTAGTTATTATCCATATGAATATTAGGAGTCTGCAATTTTTTTTTACGAATTCCTTGTAGTTGCAAGTTCATTAAATAGACTGGACGTGATAGTGCTAACAGAAACACACTCGTCGCGCGACGTTAACTTCCACATACCAAACTACACATACTCTTTGCAACTAATAATATCATAAACAAAAATAGTGGAATAGGGATATTCGTTTCAAATACGTATACGGTACAAAATTTCGAAGAAATAAATATAAAAAATGTTAACATTTTAAAATTAAAAATCAAATACAATAGTAATTCATTTAACATATTAGCCATATACAGAACTCACTTATCATCGATAATAACATTTATAGAAGAGTTAAAGAATGTAATATTAAAACTAAAAAACGAGAAAACTATTATTTTAGGAGACATAAATTTAAATATAGCTATCGACTACTCATGTAATAATAAAGATAATTACTTAAATAACTGAATTTAACTTTATGTCATGTATAAATGGCTACACTAGAAACGTAAAAAATCAACTACCTTCTTGCATTGACCACATGCATTGTAACATTTCAGACATAAATAATGTTATTTCTGGTATCGTTCATACAGAAGTCACTGACCACTACGCGACTATATTTACTTACAAATACAACAAAAATATTAATCCTCACGTGACGGGAAAAAATTTGCAAACCAAAAATATACATGCGATAAAATTAAATGACACACTCATAAACAAATTAAATTCTGAAAAATGGACTAAATTATACCAATGCAATAACGTCAACGAATGTTGCAACATATTTGAAGACACACAATCTAAACATATAAATGCCTTACCTAAATGCAAATCTTCTAAATACAAACCGATAAAACCCTGGATTACTCATGGTCTAATCGTATCAATTAGACATAAAGAATTCTTAATAAAAAAAAATTGAAAACTACCAAATAACGAGCAACTAAATAGATATTTAAAAGTATACAAGAAAAAACTTTCTTTTTTAATAAAAAATACTATAAAAAAATTTTAGAATCCGCAGAAAGTAAGAGATTTTGGAATATCATTAATGAAATCATGGAAAATAAACAAGACAAAAAAGGAAAAATAAGTTTTATTATACATGACGAGTCAAAAATAAATTGCTCAGAAAAGCCCCAGGAAACAGCAAACATTTTTAACAATTTCTTTGCCAACGTCGGTAAAAACTTGGCTAGTAAAATCACAAAGAACTGGAATACTGACGTTGCTACTTCTAATGCAGTATATACAGGAAATAAAATATAAATTTTTCAACCCACAACAGTTAACGAAATTGAACATATCATAACATGTATGAAGGGAGGAACAGCGCCAGGTTATGATGGATATACTGTTAATACATTAAAATTTATAAAAAAACAAATATCCAAACCCCTAATGCATGTAATAAACCTAAGTTTAAAAACAGGGGTATTCCCAACATGCTACAAACAAGCCATCATTTCCCCCATATATAAATCAAATAACCCCGAGGAAATAACCAATTACAGATCAATCTCTCTTTTGTCAAACTTTGGAAAAATCCTAGAAAAAATTGTTAAAAAAAGATTGTCTCAATTTATCAAAATAAACAAAGTAATTGATGAAAACCAGTTTGGGTTCATGGAAAACAAAAGTACACAAGACGCAATAGGTAAACTATCTAATATCATCCAGGAATCTCTAGACAAATCTCTTAAATGTATTGGAATTTTCGTGGATTTGAGAAAAGCCAGTATAAGTATAAAAACAGTATCTCCCACAACAAACTAATATTAAAATTAAAATCCGTCGGTATAGATGACTAAGCACTAAGCTGGATTCAAAGCTATCTTCACGAAAGACCACAAAACGTAAAAATTAACGAAACTCTAAGCCAACCCCTAATCAGTGAATTTGGTATACCACAAGGGACAGTTTTGGGGCCACTTCTTTTTATAATTTATGTCAATGACATTTTCAGACTAAAATTAACCGGAAAAATTATATCATACGCCGACGACACTGCTATCATTATTGACGGACAAGACTAGAACATTACAAACGAACATGTAAATAACGCCATGAACACACTCAAATCCTGGATCGATAGTAATTTACTTTCTTTAAACTCTGAAAAAACCTATTATATTCCCTTTTCAATAAAGTCTTAAAACACCGCTCCATATAAAAATTACTGAAAAAAAACGAAAACATTCGCTACCTCGCAGCGCTTACGCTCGGTTGTGTTTCTGATATCGCTCCCGACCAGTGCCCGCCGTCAGCCGCAATCGCCCCTTTTGGTGGCTCCGCGTGCGTTTACGGTTTTCACAGTGTGTTCTCGGTGCTATCCAGTGCTATAACTTTATTTTTGGATCACCAAACATTATTACCAGTGATATAAAAAGTGAATAAGTCACCTAGTGCTCCATCACCATTGGGATTAACAGGATTATTCAGTGTTTTTACGGTGACAAATCTCATTAATTACGTCGCGTAATAACAGTGATTCTCTCCAGCATACTGGGGGTTTTTCAGCCTTTTCGAGGCTTTTTACCCCAGGGTCTCGTTATCTGGCACCTTCTTAACAGACACAGGGTGTCTGCCAGATAACTGACAAGTTCAGAGAATACGCTCGCCCCGACGGGCTGGCTCCGAGTTCGGTCAGTAGTTTCCTATAATAAAGATATTACCTTTCCACTCCTCGTGTGTGTACTACAGAATCATCGTCAAAATCGTCACATACAAGTGTTGTACTCTACAGAAGGCATCATATTGCAGAAGGCATTATATTCTCCTCCTGCGTTTGTTCAAGGCATTGGCTGTTTGTTAATTTAAAAAAGTGCTTAATTAATATATTAACATACGGCAACCCAATAATAAAAATAATCTCTTTTAATTAAACCCCGGACCATCGTTTAAACAAACCACGTGTTAAAATCGTTCCAAACATCGCGTAAATAAAACGCACGGCCTAGTGGCCGTTAAAACTCATTTCAAAAGCGCACCGAGCGTAGCTCGGGGCGCACAAACTTCAGATAAGCCGGCTTATCAGCAAAACAATCGCACAGCCGGCAAAAACATCACCGCAACCCCCCGCCCCGCACCGCGCCGCTACTCGCACTGAAATTCCTAGAAACGGTCGCCGCCGACGAGCGCACAGGATTTCCCAGATTAGCCGCCGCCCGACTCTAATCGCCCGTAGGGCGACCATCGAGTCGGGTGACGATCAGTTCGCCGGGACCACGATAATTTTAAATTTTTATTTTAACTTAAATTATTTATTTCTAACTTTCAATTATCTTTCTTTTAATTAAAATTTCCTTAACTCAATTCAGAACTTTAACCTAACGTTAACTACATCAATTACTAACCCGCTCCCGATCACTACCAAAAATTATTCAACATCCCTCATAATTAAACATAACCTTCATTACCAGTACGCGAACCCCAAAGCAAAATTAACTTCATAATCAAAAGGAACCGCCCCATCCTTAAGATGGTGCAGTCCCCAGCCACCCCCACCCCCACCTCCCCCGCCCCATCCCTCCTGGCAGGAGAAGTCTTTACGCAAGACAACTCCCCAACCATGGAGGACGACATCAAAGAATTCTTCACCAACCGGATTGGTCACACCCTCACCCTAGAGGAATCGGCGCACGCCATTAAACTAGCCCGCGCCCTATTCGAAGATGATAACTCCCCACCCTCCACCCCCCC
The DNA here is from genome assembly GCA_031772225.1 of Eubasilissa splendida. Lineage (NCBI taxonomy): Eukaryota > Metazoa > Arthropoda > Insecta > Trichoptera > Phryganeidae > Eubasilissa > Eubasilissa splendida. The sequence continues at coordinate 31,485,867 of CM062854.1, read as the reverse complement.
CCGCCGCGTAGCTAGGCGACTGAGCACGGACTCTAGTTCGTCATCAACTAGCGACACCGTGACCGGAAGGTCACGTAGCCCCTCAGGCAGCTTCTCTTCCGATACGGAATATAGACGAACCATGTTAAACCAAAAATTTAACAAACCTGTCCCCAACCCCCAGCCGTCCACATCCCAAGAAGGGATGGACTGGCAAGTCGTTGCCGCGCGTAGGAAACGCGGACGTGAAAGCCCGAATCCAACTGGCTCCCCCCGCCCCACCCCCCCCTCTACCCCCACCAAACCCACCGTGAGTAAAACCACTCCGGTACCCACCTCCCCCCCGAAGAAGCGTCTGGCTCCCGCAGCCGACAACTCCCCCGCCCCCCCCCACTCCCCCACCCCCCCCTCTCCAACCATTGCCAGTAGCCAGCCCCAAACCCAAACTTCATTCAAGAGGGTCCCGCCCATAGTCCTCCACCGCAGGGGCGACTACGAGGCGATCCTCGACATTACAATCGACCGCGGAATTGACTGCATAGCCAAACACCGCGGAAACCAAATACATATACAAACAAAGTCCCCTATGGACTACAACCGTCTATCCAAAATCCTCAACGAAAAGAAGATTGAGTTCCACTCCTTCCGTCTCCCAGAGGACAAGCCTCTAAAAGTAGTCGTTAGAGGTATCTCTCAAGAGGTATCCGCTCAACGAGTAGCGGACGAGCTGTCCCTCTCGTACCCGGTCCTATCCGTCCATAGGATGAAGATGGGACCCTCCAGAGCCCCCCTCCCCCTCATGTTAGTTAACCTAACCAAGAATGACGCGGCGAAGAAAATCTTCACCGACCTGAAGTTCGTACTAAAGTTCACCGTAACAGTTAACCGCCTCCGCGCTAGAGCGCGTCAAGGGCAGTGTTTCCGCTGCCAAGCCCACGGCCACTCCTCGACCTGCTGCTACGGCAAACCGAGGTGCGTCAAGTGCGCCGGCGACCACGCGACAGCCGAGTGTTCAAAACCCAGGGACACTCCCGCAAAATGCGCGCTGTGCGAGGGCCCCCACCCTGCCAGCTATAAAGGCTGTCCTGCCCACCCTTCTAACAGGCAGAACCAGCAAAGACATCAAAATCGCTTCCGAGACAACCGTCGCTCTTACAGCGACACAACACGCGGTCCCCCCCCCCCCCTTATGCCACCCACGAATAGGCCGTTTACACCCTCGCGTAGAGCCCCCCCCCCACCCCCTTTCGCGAATCGTAGACCCCCCCGCCTCTTCAACCGCCCCCCAAGCAAACCACCCCCCGCCCCAATCTCAACAATGGCGACTGGAAAGACCCCCCCAGCCTCAGCCCCAAAGACAACACCCCATGCCTTCAGCAAACAATCACCAGAGACAGCAGCACGACGCTCGCCAAGACTCTCACAGACCCATGCCGCCGCGAAGCGAGGCATCACCAGTCCCCGACGAAGCCATCGTTTCGGCCATCTTGCAGATGCAAGAATTTATGAGAACGGCCACGACGATGATAAACGATTTAAAATCACTTTTAATCCAACGAAATGGCTAGAAGAAAATTCCAACCAAACCACCTAAACGCGGCGTTCTGGAACGCCAATGGCCAATTAAGCACGAAGAAGCTGGAAGTGGAGGGCTTCCTCTTCAAACATAACATTGACGTTTTCCTAGTGAACGAAACGTGGCTCAAACCGAACTTGAAAGTATATATACCAAATTATATAATATACAGGACTGACCGTACTCGGAATCGAGGTGGCGGCACCGCGATACTAGTAAAATCCTCTATTGACCATTGCTTTGTCACCAGCCCCACCACCGTAAACATAGAATCCACCGCGGTAATAATAAACACCCTAAACGAAGGCCCACTCAAACTAATAGCAACTTATAGCCCGCCGGGTAAGCCACTACTAACCAAAGAATTAGACAACCTCTTGCTAGCGGACAACATTCCCACAATAGTCGCAGGCGACCTAAATGCCAAACACGGAGCTTGGCACAGCTGTAGTAATAACAAAAAAGGCACCGAACTCTTCGAGTACCATCAGAAAAAACCCATCCATGTAGATGCACCCACAACCCCAACCTTCTATCCCTACGCCGCGGGTATGCCCGACGTCATGGACGTCATAATCCTCAAGGGCACTTCCCCAGTGTACTCACTCCAGACCATCCATGAACTAACCTCTGACCACTACCCGGTCCTCCTAACAATCTCAGACGGATCCATCCCCTTGTCCCCACTAGCGGCCGTCAGAGATAAAGTCCAGTGGCAAAAAGTCCCGATAATAATAGAGAAAAACATTAAAATCCCCATCTCAATCCCAGACACTAGAGCCATCGATAAAGAAGTAGAAAACTTCACTAAAACAATAATCGACGCAGTCAAAGAAGCCACAACCACATCCCCAGTGGTCGCTAAACGCTCCGACATCCCCGAAACGATCAAAGATCTTATTAGGGAAAAAAACCGCGTTCGGAAAGACTGGCAAAGATACGGCGTTCCCGCCGACCGCCAACGTTACAACCAATTAACAGCCAGGATAAAATTAGAAACTAAAGAATATTCCAACGAAAAGTGGGAAGAATTTATCACTACAGTAGACGGCGACCGAAATGCGTACTGGAAAGTCGCTAAATCTATACGCAAACCTAAAACGTATACAACCCCTCTTCAAGGCCCCAACGGACCTGTGTACTCCGCTGCAGATAAGGCCGAGACCTTCGCAGACAGCCTTGAAGAGCAATTTACTTTAAACAAATCCACCGATGACACGTTTACCAAGAAGGTAGACGACCACGTCCACGCCCTCCTCAACAGACCGACTGAAGGCCCGCGAATCAAATTCACCACCCCACAAGAGATCGCGAAAATTACTAGTAAACTTAAAACGAAAAAAGCAGCAGGTCCCGACGCGATCCCCAATAAAATTCTCAAAAACCTCCCCCACAAAGCAAGCTGTGCCCTCACAGCCATCTGCAACGCCTCCCTTCGCCTTAGTTACTTCCCTACCGCGTTCAAGGTTGCAGATGTGATCCTCATCCCGAAGCCGGGTAAGGATCCGACCGTCCCCCAAAACCATCGCCCCATCAGTCTCCTCCCCTGCACGGGTAAAATCCTTGAACGACTTATAGTAAATCGACTCACCGAATATGCCGACAGCATTTCCCTAATCCCAAATTTTCAGCACGGTTTTAGGCGAAATCACTCCACGTACCACCAGCTCCTCCGCGTAGTTGAGCAGATTAACAATGGCATTAATAATAACTCTTACACGGCAGTCCTAGCTGTAGACGTATCTAAAGCCTTTGATAGAGTCTGGCATAACGGCCTCCTCTACAAAGTTGACCTCGCCGGGTTCACGCTCGCCTTAATTAAGATGATTGCAAGCTTCCTATCCGACAGGAAGTTCAGAGTCAAATTAAATGGAATACTATCCTCCCTCAGAGCACTCCTAGCAGGAGTCCCGCAAGGCTCCATCATGTCCCCATTTCTATACAACGTTTTCTCTCACGATCTTCCCCCAGCCACAGACCCAAACACGGCTGTTGCGCAATTCGCCGACGACACCGGCTACTTAGCAACCTCGAAGAAACCATCGCTAGCCATCCGCCGCGTACAACGACAAGCCACCCTCTTAGAGGATTGGTGCAAGAAGTGGCGAGTCGAAATTAACCCGTCAAAGAGTGCCGCGACACTATTCTCGATAAAGCGTCTCCGTTCCAAACGCGAAAAACCCCACATAAAGATGTTTGGAGAGAACATCCCCTGGACCAGCCACATCAAGTACCTTGGTGTGACGCTGGACTCCAAACTCACATGGAGCAACCATATCCAAGACAAATTAGGCGCTGCTTCACGTGCACTCTGCGCTCTGTATCCATTGATGGGCAAGAATAGCAAACTTAGCCCCGACAACAAGCTCCTCATCTACAAGGCCATCCTAAGGCCTCAACTCTTGTACGCAGCCCCCATCTGGGGTCACGCGGCTAAAACACGCATGGAAAAACTTCAGACCTTCCAAAATAAGGTCATCAGACTAGCTCTGAAGGCCCCAAAGTGGATCAGAGTCACTCAACTCCACCACGACGCCGGCATACTCCCCGTCATGGAGCACATTAAACAGATCTCCAAGCCTTTTTATGCGGGGTTACCAAAGCACCACAACCCTACGATAAGTTCGCTTTCTAATTATGACATAACAATTCCCTCGAAGATCAAACGTCCCAAAACGATCCTCGCGTAAGAGGTATCAACTCACTGCGTCCTGTTGCAGTTATCGTGCGCCCTGTCAGGAGCGGCTTAACCCCTCCTCCGCATTAAAAATTTCTTTTTCACCACTAAAATAATAAAATAATAAATCACTAAAAGCCATGGCCATCGAGGCATACATCAAGATGAAGGGGCAAGGGGTCCAACGGACCCGGTACCCTGCTTGACAGTAGAACAAAGACAAAGACATAAAAATTACTATTCATAACGACAACTGTAACAAAATTACCTGTAACGACTCGTGTACAAACTTAAGCCCAAAAAAAGAAATCAAATATCTTGGTGTAATTATTGATCAAAATTTAAAATAGCAGTCACATTAACGAATTAGTGAAAAGAATAAGAAAATGTATTTATATATTCATAAGACTAAGGAACATTCTAAGTATAAATAATTTAAAAAAAGGTATATTTTGCTATTGTTCACTCACTACTCCAGTATGGAATAATTGGGTGGAGAGGAGCATACAACAATATAATGAAATCAGTAAAAATAATACAGAGAACAATTATTAAAGTGATATTAAAAAAAAGATCAACTTTTTCAACACAAACACTTTTTGCAAAATTCCCAGTCCCCAAAATAGAAAACATTTACAAAAAAACCTCAATTAATCAACTAATTAAAGAAAATAACACTAGAAAATTTGAAACAAGCACATCATTAAGGTTTAAAAATAACTTTAAAATCCCTAAATGTAACACCAAACACTATCAGCAAAATTCTATATATTTAGGGATAAAAAATTTCAATAGCCTCCCTACACAAATTAAAGAAATAAAGGATATAAAAGAGTTTAAAAATAAACTAAATAAACACTTCAAAAACACATAATTGGACAATAAACAGTATTACAGAATACTTCAGAAGCGCACAAATGGACAATGAACAGAACATGTAGGGTATTATATAAAATTGTTGTAATGTAACTCCCTCTCCAAGCACAAGAGCTGGTCTCTTTTTTGGAGAGGTAAGCGAAAAAAAAAAAAAACATGTATGTATGCAACCATATGATGTATGTAACCATATATTAAAATTGAATTTATTTTGCCAATGTATTTCGCTAAATTAAATAAATAAAATAATAAATCTAGGTTTAGAAAATTATTTCATACGTAATTTGTGTTACAATAAAAAGAGCACGGAAGGGACGATCGCCCGGAGATAATATTACGCACCTTAAAAATTATTTAGACTTCCCGACTTCCGCTACAACTTTGGACCCGAACCTGGAAATCATCACGACTTGGCTGCTACACTGGATACGATTTGGACCCCCCTAGACCACTGCACGCCGCTGCAGACGATCAACGTCCGAGCCACCAGAGCTGACCGGCGAACCACCTGACAAGTTTTACAGTCTTGTTTCCTTGCTTGGAACAATATTAATACATGAATTGGAAGGGAAAAAAATTGATAAAAAACCCTCTAAACAATTTACTGGAAGTTAAATATTTCAAATTAATTAGGCGCGACACTTTATGTACAGTGCCGCCTTATTCTAGCATAATACTTATATTTAAACTAAAATAAATAACTACTAAACTTAAAAATATATTGTTTTATTGTTTTTACAAGTCATTTATTGGAGAGTTCAGTCGACGCTGTCCGCTTCTGTGTGCATCTCAGTCCGGAGGATCGAGCGCGTTGCTTCGCTTCAGGAAATAGTGCCTGGGCAATCTGTGTTTGTATCTGAAAGGCATTAAGCTGATGTTGTGCTCGTACGAGCCGAGGCCCCGGATGAGAGGATTATCTTGAGAAGGATGGGAGCAAGATTTGTGGAAGTTTGCTGATAATTTATCGAAGCATTGCATAATTGTGTTCACCTTGTGCTGGTGGTGTAATCTGGTTAAATTTGTTTTGGGTGAGGTGTTGTGGATGATTTTAAGCGCTTTGTTTTGTATCACTTGGAGCTGCGTGTATTTTGTTTTGTGTATGCTGCTGAAGGCAGGCGCTGCGTAGGTGATAGTAGGCAGAACCATACTGTGGTATATTATTGTCTTGTTGTGAGTGGATAGCGGGCCGGTCCTGTTGAATAGGGGGCGAAGAGCGCCAATTGCTTGGTTTGCTTTCCGGCGTGTGTTCGTCACGTGACGTGTCCAATTCAAGCGCCGGTCGAGTGTCAGTCCGAGATATTTCACCTCGGTCAGCCACTCAACCTCACTTTCGTTGACTAAGATTTTTACCCTCGGCGTCGCCTTCACGACTCTGTGCGTGAAAAGAATTGTCTCGGTCTTGTCCTCGTTCAGTTTCAGCTTCCACTGGCGGTAATACGCCACCATTAGGGTTAACGCCCTCTTGAGCTGTATGGCGGCCAAGTCCGGGCAGCTAGATGTGGCAAAGAGCGCGGTGTCGTCAGCGAAGATGGCGCACGAGCAGTTCTGTAATGTAGGAGTATCAAAAGTAAATGGGGACCGAGCAGACTGCATGAGGCACACCCATGGGTATGTCTCGGTCGGATGAAAATTCTCCTCTCACCGAGACCGTGAAGGTACAGCCTGTCAGATACGAATTTATGATCGCGATCAAGTACCGTGGCACTCCGATCGCGATCAGTTTGAAAATAAAACCGTCAATCCAAAGGATGTCGAACGCCTTCGCGAGGTCCAAGAGCACCATCGCTGTGCTCTTGTTCCAGTTGAAGCCGATCGACACTTGCTCGACCACCCGGACCAGCTGTTGGGTCGTGCTGTGGCCAGTTCTAAATCCGAACTGGTCGCCGGGAATAGTGCCTTTGCTTGTAGTGAACGACACCAGACGGGTGAGTACTACTTTTTCTAATATTTTACTCAGAGTAGTGAGGAGGCTGATCGGTCGGTAGTTGAGAGGGCATGAGCGGTCCTTCTTTGCTTTCGCAAAAGGAAGGACGTTGGCCTTTTTCCACTGATCGGGAAAATATCCCAGCAGCAATGAAGCGTTATAAATTTTTGTTAAATACACTATGGCTTTCTGAGGGAGGTGCTTCAGTAGAATATTATGAATGCTGTCCAAGCCCGGGGCTTTGTGTGGCTTTAATTTTTTAATGATATGATTCACTTCCACATGGGTAGTTAAACGGATGTCATCGGTATCGTTTTCAGAGGGCGGTGCCGCACTGAAATCCCGGAGCGCGTCGGATACGAGCTTCTCAGTATCGGCGTCGCCGATTCCGTCGGTGACTGTGTACGTTTTCTTAAAGCCGTCCGCCAAGGCGTCGGCTTTTTCTGAGTCAGAAAGCGCGGGCTGAGAGCGCCCAGGTACGATAAGTGGTGGGATGACGGTTTTCTTTCGTCTGATGGCCTGGGCCATTTTCCATAGAGAATTGTCCGCAGTAGTCGGCGAATTTAATTTAATCTCTTTCATCTGCTGGCTGTAGAGTGTTTTGTGGTCGGGGTCGCGTGAGCGCTGATAGTGTCTGCGGTTCTTATTCTTGTCGGTGATGAGTGTTTTTATGACATCTGTGAGTAGCAAAGTGTACGGTCTCACCTCCTTGACCGGGATGTAGGTAGGTAGGTAGCGCTTTGGATAGTCATCGTGAGTGTATCGATTGCGTAATCGATGTCTTCGCGTGAGTTAAACGTGTCGGTTGCAAGGTAAATGTTTTTATTGATGAACTCTTTAAAGCTCGGCCAATCCGCATTCTTGTAATTGCGCTGAGTGCGCGATTTCAAAATAAACCGGCAAGTGATCGGACGAAAGATCGTCGCCGCTTGTCGGCTCTCCCACGAGGGGTGCGTTTTTGACCAGAACGATATCGAGCGTGCTCGTGTAATTTACTCGCGGCCTATGAAAAGTAGGATATTCCGGGGCTAGGACAACATAATCATGTGATTCCATGTGTGCGTATAGAGTACGCCCGTTTGCGTTCGCGCGGCGGCAATTCCAGTGCGAGTGTTTTGCATTAAAGTCTCCGGCGACGACTACTGTCGTGTCGAGTGCCATGACTACGTCAATGTCACCGCGCGACAGCACACGGGCGTTATATGCGGCGACCAGGACGTGGTCTTGACCGTCAATGTGGACCCTGATGGCCGTGGCCTCCAGACTATCGAGTGGTGGAATGTTCATCCGCGTGTGCGGGATGTTATCTCGAATTAAAATGGCAGTACCCCCGGCGGAGCCGAGCTCGCGATCGTTTCGGTACACGTCAAAGCCTGGGACTTTTAACGGTGGTTGGTTTGGTTTCAACCACGTTTCCGAAAGTAACACAATATCGACCTCACCATAGATGACATAAGCCATCAGCTCGTCGACTTTGTCCCGGACACTATGAGCGTTCCACGCAATCACACGAACTCCCCAATTGATGTTCGCCATTACTGAGTTTATTGGGCAATCGCGACTGTGGGACGCCCTAGCAATTCGACGCACAACATGGCGCGTTCGAAGTCGTCGTTGCATTGCGTGAATCTATCGCGCGCGTTCATAACGAGACGCATGATAGCCGCGAAGTGGGCAAATTCAAAATCGGGCTGCCGGCCACTGGTTTGGCTAGCCAGTGGCGGCGGGGAAACGGAGGGCACCGGGCGCGCAGGTTGGGAGGCGGCAAATACCTGCGTCTGAATGACGTGATTTTGGGCAGCGGGAGGGTCGCTCGCTGCACCCTGTACGACCCTCGACCACTGCCTTCCATCGGAGGCTGCAGCGAAGACCCTCGGGACGGCTGTGGGCCGCTGAGCTGGTTCTCTTCTGTGGTGCGGCTGGCGGGGCTGCAGCTTCGCTACGTGCGCTCTGCGTCGCGGGCACTCTCTGTAGTTGGCGGGGTGCGCGCTCCCGCAGTTACAGCAGGCGGCCGGCTCATCACGTGTCGTCTTGGGACACTCAGTGGTAGAATGCTGCTGGAGGCATTTCACACACCGCGGTGTGTGGTTGCAGTTTCGGGACGCATGTCCGAAACTCTGGCAACGATAACACTGAGTGCCGTGCTGCAGAAAGTTTGATCTGTATTTCTGCAAAGTTACTTTGCAGCAACAGATCACGGAAACTTCTTCACGAAGTATGCCAGGTAGAGTGGGAGCTCTGACCTTGGGGTGGACATCTTGACGAACCGTGTGGCCGTAAACCCTTGCAGGCTGAGGTCGGCCGCAATGTCCTCGACCTCCAGCAACGGTGATCCTCGGATTACCGTGCGCTTCATGCGCTCTGCGTCGGGAGTGAAGGAGTGGAAACCTCGTTCCCCCTCTCTGTCCTTCCACGAGTGACTTGTGGTCGGCCAAGCTTTGAACCTGGACGGCCGCTGTGCCGCCCCGGTTATACTTGACCGTAAACGGTCCGCTAACATGAGCTCAGTCTCATGAAGTTGGAGATGCGTGAGCTTCTCCGTCTTTAAAATTACTGGCGGCGTGCGCGCCGAGCGGGGCGCCGCGTGCCTCGGAGGCGAGGCCGGCTGCCTGGAGTTCGAGGCCGCTGGAGAAGTCTCCGCCTCGTCTCGGACCTCCCTGAGGGACGAGAAGCGGTTCAGTGTCGTGGGAGGTGAAGAAGAGTTTGGGCGGACTCTCTTCGCTGAGTGTTTCGGCGTTTCCCACGGGCGGCAGGGCGGGGAACTGGCTGCCCGAGGTTGAGGCGACTGCTGGAGCTGTTGTCACCTCCAGAGCTTCAAGCTCGGGACGCTTACCTCGCCGGTTCCGAGAAATTCGCCCGGCCAGAGATAACGGTACGCAAGCCGCTCGGCTGCCCGACCGCCCGGCCGCCTGACGTCACGTTAACAACGCCCCGCCGATAAGCGCGTAATATAACGTTTGCCGACAATCTCGTCTCACCAAACAACATCCCCGAATAAATTCACTATTTACTACCGTTAGTCGGGTGACTCGATCACCCGGCGACTCCCTTCATCAAAATCGCGCCCGCCGCGAAAAAACCGCTCCTGTCTCCTCCATGGAGGATGAAATCAGGAAATTCCTAAGTAACCAAATCGACCGGGAATTCTCGGCGGTCGAAAAAATGCACGTAGAATTACTACCGGCCAGTTTCAAAAAAAACAACTCTCCCGCCCCCACGGCCACCCAGAATAGGCGCTCGAGCATAGACTCGATCGCCTCATCATGCGGCACCTTAACCGGTGACCGCTCCCGCAGCCCATCCGTCCAATCGGACGCAGGACGCTCATCCCCGTCCTTCCTGGACGTCCTAATAAGCTCGCCCCAACCTTCTACATCTCAAGAAGGCATGGACTGGCTAACCGTCGCCTCCCGCCGTAAAAGAGGCCGTGATAGCCCCATCCCCCCTCGCCCCTCCACTCCCACGGAGATCACCGTATCTCCCAAATCACCGCCTTAGAAGCGCCAAGCGCAGGCGGCCGGTACCCCCCCTCCCCCGCCCCACCCGCGCCTGAAAATGCGCCGGTCCCGGAGCCCCCCAAACACGGGAGAATACCCCCAATCGTCCTCCACAACAATGACGATTACAAGTCTATTTACAATATTATAATCAACAGGGGCATCGATTGCATCGCCCTAAATCGAGGCCGCCATTTACACCTCCAAACCAAGTCCCCGATGGACCATCAACGGCTCTCTAAAATCCTCGGAGAGAAAAAAATGGAATTCCACTCGTTCACTTCGTCCCCGAAAACAAACCTCTAAAAGTGGTTCTGTGTGGCATACCGGAAAGCTACGAAGCACAGGAGATCGCTGACGAACTCTCCAAAACTCACCCGGTCATCTCCGTCCATAGGATGAAGATGGGCCCGTCCAGGACTGCCCTCCCACTAGTCCTGGTAAATTTAACAAAAAATGCGTCGGCAAAAAAAATTTTCTCCGACTTGAAATACATATTACTTATCAGTCACGGTAGAGCGACTACGCTCCCGACCCAAAATCGGTCAATGCTTCCGGTGCCAATATCACGGGCACTCATCCACCTCACCTGCTGCTTCGGTAAGCCCAGGTGTGTGAAATGTGCCGGAGATCATGCAACCTCCGAGTGCACCAAACCACGGGACACGCCCGCGAAATGCGCGCTGTGCGAGGGCCCCCACCCTGCCAGCTATAAAGGCTGTCCCGCACATCCGTCACACCGCCAAAACAACAGAGCGTACCATGACTTTGGATGTCCCTTTAAGAAGTGATAGGGGCAGCGCCCCCTTGTCTTCGTAGTCTGGGGTTTGGCGGTTTGGATGGTTTTTTGTCCCTGAAGAATGGGGTGCTTGCTAGGCACTATGGCTTTTTTATTATGTTTTTAATTTTTTGTAAATAATTTGTAAATAATTGTAAATAGTTTGTAAAAGTTGTAAAAGTGTGTAAATAATTTTTTTTTTTTTTTTACATATTAGTTATTTATTTCTTTTTTTTGTATATTTTTTTCGCCATTCTTCAAGGGACTGGAGCAGGAGGATAGAGAAGGGAAATGGGGAGGAGTTTATCGGGGTCTGCGTCGGGGGAGTTTCTGCCTAGGGAGGAAATGGAGGGGTTGGGGATGGTTTGGAGCTTGTTGAAAAATCTGGTTGCAAGGTCCAGAATGTGCGTTTTTAAGTGAGGTGTGTTGGTGTCCCGATGTATGACTGTGTTTCTCACAAACCACGGGGCTTGGAGAATGCAGCGGAGTATTTTGTTTTGGAATGTGGTGATTTCATTAAAGTGTTTGGTTGTGGCCCAGATGGGGCAGGCGTAGGTGAGGAGTGGGCGGAGGAGGGATTTGTAAAGGAGGATTTTGATGTTAGTTTGGATGGGGCTGTGCTTGCTGAGGAGGCAGAAGATGGAACCTTTAGCTTTGTTTGCTGACCGGAGGGTGGTTGTGATGTGAGTTTTCCAACTCAGTCTACGGTCCAATGTTAGTCCGAGGTATTTCACCGCTTTGTGCCACTTGATGTCCACCTTATCAAGGGTGACGTGGCCTTATGGGTGATTGCCGGGGCGGGGGGTGGGGGTTTGGAGGATTCGTCGAGAGCTGATTTGATTGTGCTGGTAAAGGAGTCGATATGCCTGTCTAGATGTGTGATGTCGGTGATTTTAGAGGGGATGGTGAATTTAGTTCGAATGACCTGTTCGAAGTGTGGCCAGTTAACAATGTTGTTGGCTGGCGAAGGGGGGGTGGCGTTATGGAAGTCAAAGATTTCAAGAAATATTGGGTTGTGGTCAGAGTTTAGGTCATTCGAAGTGGTGATGGAATGAGACCAGGGGAAGTTCTTGAGGATGGCGAAGTCTAGAATATCGGGTCTGTAGCCGATATTAGAGAAGGTGGGTTTGGAGGGGGCTACGATTGATAGGTTGTCCGTGTATGCTAAAAGTTTTTTGCCGTTGCGATTAGTAGTTCTACAATTCCAAGGGGAATCCTTGGCGTTGAAGTCACCGGCGAGTAAAGTGGATGTGTCGCCGGTGAGTAGGGAGTCAAGATCGCTGGTGTAGAGGGCGTTGGGTGGGTTGTAGATGCTAGTGATTCGTAGGGGGCCAGAGTGGCGGGTGTGAATGGTTATTGAAGTGGATTCTATGTGTTTGTGGGTGGCTGGGGTAGGGTTGGAAGAGTGGGCTATGTTTCGTTTCACGAAAATAGCGGTTCCTCCTCCCCTACCCGTTAATCTGTCGTCACGGTAGCAAACAAAGTTAGGTAGATTGAAGGTGTTGGATGGTATGAGGTGAGTTTCGCTGACTAGGAGGAGATCAAGGGAGTGACGAACCGTGAAGTCCGCCACCTCGGCTTGATCGCCCCCTAGTCCGTTGGCATTCCATGCGGCGATGTTAAGGAGGATGGGAAGATTGAGTTCGCCATTTGTTCAACGGGTAGAACTGAAGAGTGAGAAGATTTTAGGGATTTCTGTAATGATTATGGTGATGGCTTCACCGGCCGAGTTGGCGGCCAACAGACGGGGGATGACTTCTAAGATGATCTTAACGAGTTCTGATATGTTGGGATTAACGAATGAGTTGAGGCCGGTGTTGGGTTGATGTGATGGGGGGGGGGGGTTGATGTGGGGGGGGGGTGTGGGGGGTGGTGGGTGATGGGGCGAGGGCTGAGGCGTAGGAAGTTAGGGGGATGGCTAACCTCGAGTTGAAGACAGGGTGCGCTGGGCCTTGAGGGCGTGGTCTGGTCAGGTTGGCTCTGGGTGGCGGGTAATACTGGCAGCCTTTGAAGTTGGCGGGGTGGGGCCCTCCGCAGTTTGCACAAGTGGCAGGGCCGTCCTCTCTCTGCTTGAAGCAAGTGGTTGTCAGGTGGTTCCCTCCACATTTGACGCATCTGGGGTTGGCTCTGCACATGGCTGCGGAGTGGCCCAAGAGCTAGCAGCGGTGGCATTGAGAGGGCGCGTCCTTGCGGAGTTTCTCCACCTGGATCCTCAGGTCGAACAGAGAGAGGTGATGTTAAAAATTTATTTGCCTGCTGTGTTGTTTTCTGTTTGAACCAGTATCAGTGGGATGGGTCGCCTTTCGGGTCCAGTTTTCATCCTGTTGACTGAGATTATGGGGTAGATGGGTTCAAGCTCTTCGAGGATTTCTTGGTCTGAGATGTCTAGTGGTACGCCACGCAGAACGGCTTTTATGGATTTATCCTGCTGAGGTGTGAAAGAGTGGAACTGCGTGGCGTTATCCTCGAGGAGACGGGTGGCGGTTCTGAAGCTGTTTATGTCTGCTGTGTTGATCTTAACTTCGGTCTTGATGATGGAGGCTGAGGATATTTTGACGCCGGCTGCCAGAAGTTTGGTGCGCGTGGATCGCTAGTTGGTAGAGTCGCGTAGTATGATGGGTGGGATGTTGGGCTTCTTGATAGTTTGTGTGGCTTGGGAGTCGTGGGGGGCCTCTTCTGTGGCCATCTGGGTTGTGTCGTCTTCTTCTTCTTCAGTGTCGGTGTCAGTGACGGAGTCTGTGTCTGATAGGGCTTCATACCAGTTTGTGGTCGGCGTGTAGGGTGGTGAAGGTGTAGCGGAAGCCTTGCGTTTGCGCGCAGGATTTGGCTGGTGCCAGTCTGGGTTGGAAGAGGGGGGCAGTTCCGGAAAGTCTGTGGCTGGTGCTGCCGCTGGAGCGGTGGTTTGTGGTTGAGTAGACGTGCTGGGTATTGATGAGTGCGAAGAGGCGGTGCGAGTGGAAGAAGCAAGGTTGGATGCTAACTTTGCGGCTCTCGGATTTGCGGCTAATGTTTGGCTAATAGCCGTGGCCATCTCAAAAAGTTCTTCCGGAGACATGTTTTGTAGATCCTTTGGTTTGTTGGTTGGGTTGGAAGGTGCTGGCTTTGGTGATGCTGATGATGTTGAAGGTTTGTTTGTAGGGCTTGATGATGATGATGGTTTGGCGGGGTTGATTACTTTTTTTTTGGCAGAGATGGTGGTGTTGGAGGTTGAAGTTGAAGTTTTCTCGGGTGGCATGGTGAAGCCCGGTGGGGGGCGGTCGGTGTTGATGTGAGCTGGTTGGTTTAGGCTGCTTTTTCAGGGCTGCCTGGTTTCGAGCAGTGGGAGGCCCTCTCCAGGGCCACCGGATTGTGCACAAAATTAAAAAATATAAACTTTGCAAAATAAACTGAAAAATCACTAGGCTGGCCGTTTCGGGGCAGCCGGTAGGAGCATTTGTATGAAACCTGTAACTGACGACTGTCGGAACTCACTGGTAGGCCTTGATCGGACCGTTTACGGATTTGAAAAATGTTTTTTTAGGTTAAACTGGTCGGTGCACAGATTGAAACTGAATAGTTATTGTAGGGAGACTGTCCCTGGTGTCGGAGCACAGATCGCTTTGGATGAGGTCTGCAGCTGGAGCCGTTTGATTTGGTATTTAGATTTGATGGTAGTAGCGAAAAATATTATTTAGAGAAAAACACACTGCGCATGGCGGAGCGATGAGGTGTAACACGACCGTGCGCGAGCGAGGTCAAGTCGGAACTGACAGAGCGTACCCACCTAGAAATTACGCAAATCATAACAACCGCCGTTCCTACAGCGACACCACCCCCCCCCCCCCTCCGCCGCTAATGTCAACGGTGACAAGACCCCTATTCTCTCCCACCCGCCACGCCCCGCCGTCACCATTCGAAAACCGCCGTTACGACCCGCGGAATCAAAACCGTCAGACCACCGTCCACTCTCAGCAATGGCGGCTCGAACACTTCCCGGAACCCCCCACCCAAACGGAACGGGCCGCGAATCCACCGCGATCCCAACCGACCCCCACTGAATCACGTCAAGAGCCCCGCCGCTCAACACCCCCGAGACAATCTGAACTCCCACCAATAGAATTCATAATGAACGCAATCACTGATATTAAAAATTCATGGAAACCGCGCATTCTGCAATGCTACACTTAAACTCTATCCTCCGAACTCACTATGGCTAGGAAAACGTACCAGCCATCCGACATAAAAGCGGCGTACTGGAACGCCAACGGTCAACTCAGAACGTCCAGTTTAGAAGTAGAGGATTTCCTCTACCAACACAATCTAGATATCCTCCTAGTCAACGAAACGTGGCTTAAACCCAATGTAAAATTGTTCATTCAAAATTACATAATTTACAGGACTGACGAACCAGAAACAGAGGTGGCGGCACCGCGATTCTTGTAAAATACTCCCTTGATCACTGCTTCATCGACAGCCCAACCACCGATAACATAGAATCAACCGCAGTAATAATCAACACGCTAAACTCCGGTCCTCTAAAATTCATATCAGTATATAGTCTCCCGCGGAAGCCACTAAAAACCGCCGAGCTAGAGGACCTGATATTCGCCGATAAACTGCCAACAATAGTCGCAGGCGACTTAAATGCCAAACACGGGGCATGGCACAGTTTATCCGATAATAGAAAGGGCAAAATCCTATTTGACTACTCCCTCTCCAAACAACTCATAATTGACGCCCCGTCCGCTCCCACCTTTTTCCCGCGTACCCAGGGTAGCCCCGATATCAACGATATCGTGATCTTAAAAGGCACAAGCCCGATCTACTCTATTGAGTCGATCAGAGAATTATCTTCTGACCACAACCCAATCCTCCTCACCTTATCGGACGGATCCACCCCCCTCCCACACGCACCCATCCAACACAAAATCCAGTGGCAAAAAGTCCCTAAATTAATTGAAAAAAACATTAAAATTCCCACCTCAATACCGGACACCGCGACTCTTGACGCCGCCGTAAATGACTTCACGTCAAAAATAAACGACGCAATAAAAGAAGCCACAACCACTTCCCCAGTGACCGCTAAAAACCCCGACTTCCCCGAAAGAATCAAAGATTTGTGTTCCGCACAGCTTTGCGAGCTACGGACGCGATAGAAAGTGGCCCGAAAATAAACAAATAGAAAGGGGCCACTTTTCCGCGTCACAGGAACATTCCGCCCGGCACCCTACGCCTTTGGAATCCCCACGCCACTGCGCTAACAGACCGCCGAGTGGAGGGGGAAGCGGCCGCCGCGAGACTCCGCCCCCGCCGGCACGCGAACGATACCAAACCTAATTTTGTGAATATCTTGATATAGGGAATTATTTGTCATATTATATGTTTGTTAATAAAGGGAGAATGAAAGAGGCGATCGCCCGGAGATAATATTACGCACCTCAAAAATCATTTAGGCATTGAAAACGAGTTTTCTAAAGTTTGAGGTGCGATAATTAATTCCCCAGGCCATCGCCCCGGGTAAAACTTATCAGGCATCGCGAGGAGAAATAAAGACTATAAGATAAAATACTCGCGGTGCCTGAGAAAGTAGAATTATAAAGAGAGAGGAAATGCCGGAGAAATTCGAAGTCTGCCGTCTCCAACCGGGCGGCGAGAAAAATGAACCAAGTTTCGAGATCTCGCCGCCAGGGGGTGGCTGCGCTGGACCGCAGCGGGGCGGCAGGGGGACGGATCCGGCATTGTGATTGGAGGAGATCTCCTGGAGCCTGTGGCGCTCGTAGTGTTTCCTGATGTTAAATAAATAATGGTCCAGCGGCCGCAAAGAGCAATCTCGTCTCACTCTCATTTCTACTCTCGCACCGCTGGACTTCGATAAAGCAAACTGGACTTGTTATTTCATCCCATCTTTGGATCCCTGCTATTATTATTGGACTATTGGATCTTCTGGCTTCCTGACTTTGCTTCGACTTTGGACACGGAACCGGAAATACAACACGACTTGGCTGCTACACTGGATCAGATATTTCACATCATGTCTCGATCTGGACTCCGATCGGGACACGCCGAGGAGCAGGAAAAAATTATGGAGACCGAGGAGCAGAGACACGAGCCATCGGACTCAGACGAACGCCAGTCTGAGGATGACCGAGGCTCGCAGAGAGAGTCATCTACGACCGTGACCGAGGACACCATCCGCCAGCTGAGAGCGGAACTCCGTCGGAGTGAGTGACAGCATCGTCGCCTGATCAAGGAGCTGCAGCGTGACCACGGCGAGGCGCTACTCCGAGCACAGGCAGTCACAGTCGGCGCCGAGAATCCCGGCAGAGTGGCGGCCGGAGCCGCCACGCACCACGATTCGGCGGCCCTGAGAGGGGCAGTTGAGCACCCCGATTCGGCGGCCCTGAGAAGGGCAGTGGAGCACCACGATTCAGCGGCCCTGAGAAGGGCTGCTGCACTGGACGCAGCACCAAGCACAGGACCAAGCGCCGCACAATCCGCGGCGCCAGGAACGGGACGGACCGCGCCGCCGGCTGGGGGCCAGCAGGCGGTCTTCCCGCTAGACATCGGAGGCATCGGGACTACGGGCAGGACGCCGCGGGCTCACTCGGATGACACCGTGCAGACACCGCCGCCGGATGGGGCCGCGGCGCACGGTACCACTTCATTCACGAGGGAGTGGGTTCGCGACCAGCGGGACCCGATGACAATGGTGGCAAGCGCCATCTCCGATGCGATCCGGTCGACAAGGATCGGAGAGCCCGAGGACACACTCGGGCCAGAACGAGCCGCGCATGAACGCCTTCATTGCGCGGCAAGCGGTGGCAAAGGACTTGCCGCCGTTCAGCGGAGACCCGCTAGACTGGCCGACCTTCAAGGCGCAGTACGATCAGTCCACAGTCCTGTGCGACCTGTCGGCTGCCGAAAATCTGCTGTGCCTACAGAGAGCCCTGAAAGGGCGGGCCCGAGAATCGGTCGCGGCGCTCCTGATTGAGCCCCGCAATGTACCCGAAATCATGGCCATATTGGAGAGGTGGTACGGCCGGCCAGATAAAATAGTGGACAGCATGCTGGAGCGGGTAAGGCGCCACCCCCGCCTCACCGACACGGCCACCACTGAGGCGATCGTAGAATACGCGGTCGCCGTGAGGAACGTGGTGGCCACTGTGGAAAACTTTAATGGCAAGCAGCTGGCATCCGCGCAGCTGCTGACGGAAATGGTGGGGAAGATGCCAACCTGCTACAAAATGTTCTGGATGGGCGAGCGCCGCGGCATGACAAAAGAAGTCACTGTGCATGACTTCTCCGCCTGGCTGACCGAGCTGACAGCGGAGGCACCGCATACCGGGTGCCTGGAGCCGGCGGCGCACGCACAGAGAGGGCGCCGGAGCGCCCAAGTACACGACACTCAAGAGGAGGACGGAGAGCCCGAGGGAAGCGCGCCCGCCAGGTCGAGCGCAGCCACGGGCCACAGAGAGCGGCAGTGCGCGGCGTGTAAATCGCCGCGACACGGGACGGCCGCCTGCACAGAGTTCGCCCAGAAATCTTACACGGACCGACGGGCGATCGTAAGAAAGCACGGCGTGTGTTTTGTGTGCCTCGAGCCAGGGCATAGAGCCCCACAGTGCCGGTCGACACGATGCGGCATGAACGGGTGTCGAGCGCCGCACCATCCCTTGCTACACGGGGCGCCGCGAGCCACAGCCGCGCCCGGAGGATCGCACGCGCCCGGCGGGTCGACGCCGGCCGCCGCATCGAGTGCGCGCCGGCCCGAGCAGTGATTTAGTGGGTCTCACCGGAGACCGCCGACATCACCGAGTGTTGCTAAAGGTGATCCCGGTACAAATCAGTGGGCCCCGGGGGCAAGTAAAAGTGCACGCACTGTTGGACGAGGGTTCAACAGTGACAATCATCGATGCAAAGGTGGCCAGTGCCGTCGAGGCCCGAGGACCAGTACGTGAGCTACGAATTCACGGGGCGAGCGGGATGTGTGCATCCGATGCCCGCTCGCAAACAGTGCACTTGTCGGTGACGGGTGACGGCGGCGAGTACTCGCTGAGGGCGAGTACGGTGCGCGGGCTAGCGCTTCCCGCGCAATGGACGATGCCGGCCCGGGAGAGAGGGGCACGCGCGGGCAAGGAGGCTGCCAAACAGGTTATGCCACAACTGTTATTCGGGCAGGATCACGCACCTTATCGTCACCCGAGAGGTGAGGCCGGCGCCCGATTCAAGGATCCTGTCCCGTACGGCCCTGGGGTGGACCATACACGGCACCGCGGAGCGGCAGGAGAGCGAGGCGAGCGCCACCATTTTGGCACTCGCCGGAGTGCCGAGGCCGGCCGCCGATACCCGCCTGGAGGCGCTGGTACGGCAGCACTACGCGGTGGATTCGCTGGGGGTGACCACCGCGGCCCGGGTAAATACAGAGGACGCCCGGGCCACCGAAATAATGGAAGCGACCACGCGCCAGTTACCTAGCGGCCGCTGGGAGACGGGGCTCGTGTGGAAGCGTAACGACACCGGCTTACCGAGCAATAGACAATGCGCGGTGAGCCGGCTGGCCGGCATCGAGAAGCGGTGCGGCCGAGACCCGGCGTACGCAGCCGCGTATAGAGCCAAGCTAGAAGAATACCTCCGGAAGGGATATGCCCAGCGAGTGGAGGAGAGCGAGGTGGCATGGCTAGGCGGCCGGCATTGGTACCTGCCTCATTTCGCGGTATTCAATGTCAACAAGCCAGGCAAAAAAAGGGTCGTCTTTGACGCCGCCAGCCAGTGCCGAGGGACCTCGCTGAACGACGCCCTGCTAACGGGACCGGACATGTTGTCATCGCTGCTCGGCAACATCTTCCGGTTCCGGGAGGGAAAGGTGGCGCTGGCGGCCGACGTCCAGGAAATGTTTCTGCGCATCCAGATAAGACGGCAGGACCAGGATGCGCAGTTATTCCTGTGGAGACGGCCGGGCGAGACAGAGCCCGGTACGTACCGCATGACGTCGATGGTATTCGGAGCGACGTGCTCGCCAAGCAGCGCACAGTACTTCCGGAACCAGATAGCCGACGCCAGTGCCACAAAATATCCTGCAGCCGCCGAGGCCATCCACACAAAATTCTACATGGACGACTACCTGGACTCGGTGGACACCACGGACCAGGCACGACAGATGTCGCGAGACGTAGCAGAGGTGCTTCGTCGCGGGGACATGCACCTAGCAAACTGGGTCTCCAATGACCCGGAGGCCCTGAGGCACATCCCCGAGCACCTGAGGTCAAACAGGCCGGTGCTACTACTGGGGGAGGAAAAGACAACGGAACGCATGCTCGGGATCAGCTGGGATCCGGTGTCGGACGAATTTGTGTTCGGATTTGGGAGTCTGCCAGAGCTGCACGCCGAGGATCGCCCAACCAAGCGCGCGCTGCTGAGCGCGGTGATGCGGATTTTCGACCCGGTGGGCTTCCTAGCCTGCCTGCTCGTAAGGTCGAAAATCCTACTGCAAGCGGTATGGCGGTCAAGGGTCGGCTGGGACGAGCCGATCCATCCCGAGCACGCGGAAAGATGGAGAGCGTGGCACCGGCTAGCCAGGTCTAGCCAGTGTGCAGTGCCACGACAGGCGATAAGGGGCCGGAGAAGCCGGCCAACGCTCCACGTATTCTGCGATGCGTACTTCGTCGAGGCAGGTGAGGGCGGCAACTACGTAGCCTTCACCTCGGCGAAATGCAAAGTGGCCCCGCTCAAGCCGCTGTCCATCCCACGGCTGGAGCTACAAGCAGCACTAATGGCCGCCCGACTGGCGACCACGATAAGGCGGGAGCACTCGTGCACAATTGCACGAACCGTCCTGTGGACGGACGCCACCACGGTCCTGACATGGATCAGGACGGATCCCCGGGCCTACTCGGCCTTTGTGGCCAACCGGCTCGGGGAGATTGACGAGCTGTCGGACAGCGCCGATTGGAGATGGGTGCCCACCAGGCACAATCCCGCCGACCTGGGCACCCGAGAGAACGAGCCGCTCGACCTAACCGAGGACGGCAAATGGTTCAGCGGGCCGGACTTCCTCCGAGGGCCGGAGGCAGCATGGCCACGGGAATCCGCACGGGCCGAGCCGAGCCGAGAGGAGCTCGAGCGGCGGCCAGAGAGTGGCGCTCACCGAGCGCTCGACCACGACCGACGGGGCTCTGCCCGACATCACCCGCTTCTCATCGTGGAGCCGGCTGGTGCGCGCCACGGCGTGGGTCCGGAGATTTGCGACAAATTGCCGACGCGCCCGGGGTGGGGCGCTGTGCGCGGACCTCACAAGTGAGGAGAAGGAGCAAGCAGAGCGCGCCTGGGTCATACACGCCCAGGCGAAAATGTTCGACCGAGAGAATCAGCTGCTGCGACGGGGGGAGCCCCTTCCCAGGGACAGCCGCCTATACCCGCTGACGCCGTACCGGGATGAATACGGCGTCATTCGAATGGACACCCGCTTGAAGGCGGCGGCAAGCACGGAGATCACCCCCGGCTTGCGAGCGCCGATATTGCTGGACGGTGCCCACCCCTACGCCCGCCTTCTGATTAAACATCAGCATGAGAAGAGCCAACACCCGGGCACCGAGAGGACGGTGAGTGACGTCCGCGGGAGCTTCTTCGTCCTCCGACTGAGGCCGACGGTGCGCCGGGTGCAGTTCGAGTGCCAGGTGTGCCGGGTCGCCAAGAGCCGGCCTCAACAGCCACTCATGGGACAGCTGCCGGAAGCCCGACTGGCTCTACACAAACCCGCGTTCACCCACTGTGGGGTGGACTACTTTGGGCCGATGGAAGTGACCATCGGCCGTAGGAGAGAAAAAAGATACGGCGCGCTCTTCACCTGCATGACGACGCGCGCCGGGCATATGGAATTGGCCAGCTCCCTATCGGCGGACTCAGCGATCATGGTCATCCGGCGGATGGCAGCACGCCGCGGCCATCCGCGCCACTTCTACTCCGACAATGGAACGAATTTCCATGGCGCGGACCGAGAGCTGGCCACGGCGCTACAGGAGTTACGCCAGGAGCCGCGCATGGAGGAGCACCTGAGCGGCGCGGGGTCCGACTGGACCTTCAACCCGCCGCTCGCCCCCCACATGGGAGGGGCCTGGGAGAGTCTGGTGCGCTCAATAAAGCGCGCACTGGGGGCGACTTTGAAGGAGCGCGAACCAAAGGAGGAGACTCTCCGGACGGCACTGGCGGAGGCCGAATACGCCGTCAACAACCGTCCTCTGACCCACGTGTCAGTGGACCCGCGTGATGGCGTGCCTCTGACCCCGAACCACCTGCTGCTCGGGACCTCGGGCCAATACCAGCACCTGGCCGTGTACGGCGCACTGGACGAGCGGACCTGTCTCCGCAAGCAGTGGCAGGAGGCGCAACAGATCGCCGACGCTTTCTGGCGCCGATGGCTGAAAGAGTACCTGCCCACTCTCGCGCAGCGCCGCAAGTGGCAGGAGCCGGCACTGCTCATCCAGAAAGGAGCGGTGGCCATCGTCGCGGACCCCGCGCTGCCACGGAACTGTTGGCCCATGGGCACAATCTCGAGGCGCGGCCCGCGGCGGACGGGCAGGTGCGAGCCGTTCGGGTGAGGACGGCAGCGGGCGACTACGACCGGCCCGCCACAAAAGTGATCCTCCTGCCGACCCGGAGGCCCGGGTCCCAGGCGGAATAGGACGACTAGCTGTGCTGCCTGTGGAGTGCGGCGGAGCCACACGGGGGGAGTGTTCCGCACAGCTTTGCGAGCTACGGACGCGATAGAAAGTGGCCCGAAAATAAACAAATAGAAAGGGGCAACTTTTCCGCGTCACAGGAACATTCCGCCCGGCACCCTACGCCTTTGGAATCCCCACGCCGCTGCATCAACGGACCGCCGAGTGGAGGGGGTAGCGGGCCGCTGCGAGACTCCGCCCCCGCCAGCGCGCAGGAAAAAGCGATATTTTTAAACTAGCATAACTAGATGTAGAAAATTATCCTATGTATGATGTATTGTATAATAAAAAGAGAATGAAAGGGGCGATCGCCCGGAGATAATATTACGCACCTTAAAAATCATTTAGGCATTTAAAATGAGTTTTCTAAGTTTGAGGTGCGATAATTAATTCCCCGGGCCATCGCCCCGGGTAAAACTTATCAGGCATCGCGAGGAGAAATAAATACTATAAGATAAAATACTCGCGGTGCCTGAGAAAGTAGAATTATAAAGAGAGAGGAAATGCCGGAGAAATTCGAAGTCTGCCGTCTCCAACCGGGCGGCGAGAAAAATGAACCAAGTTTCGAGATCTCGCCGCCAGGGGGTGGCTGCGCTGGACCGCAGCGGGGCGGCAGGGGGACGGATCCGGCATTGTGATTGGAGGAGATCTCCTGGAGCCTGTGGCGCTCGTAGTATTTCCTGATGTAAAATAAATAATGGTCCAGCGGCTGCAAAGAGCACTCTCGTCTCATTCTACTCTTGCACCGCTGGACTTCGATAAAGCAAACTGGACTTGTTATTTCATCCCATCTTTGGACCCCTGCTATTATTATTGGACTATTGGATCTTCTGGCTTCCTGACTATGCTTCGACTTTGGACACGGAACCGGAAATACAACACGACTTGGCTGCTACACTGGATCTGATTTTGGACCCCCCTGGACCGCTGCACCACGCTGCAGACAATCTCCTGCGAGCTACCAGAGCGAACCGGCGAACCACCCCTACAAATTACAGTTCTTGTTTCCTGTACGGAACACTAGCTATAGCGTAATTGGATGACCATTGTGTTATCGTTGGAGCGTACTTGTGCGTAGCAATTTCTATAGGTCCATAAATATCTTATCTGAGTCATGACGTTATTTTAAACAAGCACAATCTTTTAATTTTCTATAATTTATAAAAATAATTATATAATTTTTTTCAAACAGGATTAGAAATTTTTTACGATTTTTTATCCGTATTTTGGCAAAAATTGACCCGTATATAATTTTTTATTAATCAGTCTTTAAACATTACGTATCGTAATTGTATTTTTTTTCTAGTAATATGTACTTTTAATAATTAATATCTCACGTTTTGTATCTATTATATAATATTATGCGCATTTTGTATAATCTATATTTTCCTTATAAAATATATAAAACCAATTTGTGTGCTTCATTATTCGTATTTTAAATTTTATAAATTGTATATAACGTAAAAATACAATCCGTGCAAACCATAATATTATATACTTTTAAAATCAGCAATGTTATCTTTGTAGTTAAGATTCATATTTTTATTTTTTATCTTTGTTTTATTAACCACTAAAATGAGTTTAAATACATCTACCGGTTTCGAAAAATACCATTCCAAATACACTCGCCCGATAAATACTAAGAACCAGACATAACGACCCGGTTATTCCAATCCCGCTACCGCATACGCCGCCGTCAGGTATCCTACATTTACATAAAATACGTCACAATATCCACGTTTTGTAAATTTTAAAGCCAGGTGCGTTACCACCTGTAACAAACTTCTCCAAAATTAAGTCCTTCATCATTAAAAGAAACCGGCCCATCATCAAGATGGCTCAGCCCGCCGCCGCCCAATCCCCCCCGGCTAAATTCGAATCAAACCTCCAAGATTTTTTCGCTGTCCGTAAGGCAATTGCTAGAGCAATCCGATTGCCCCCCCTCCCCTGCCCACACGACCAGCCGCCGTAGGCGTATAAAATCAACCGAATCCTCCCGAAGCAGCAGCACGGTCGTAGGCCGCTCTCGCTCCGGTAGCCCCGCCGGCAACTCGGAAGCTGAATCCGTCACCTCGGAGAGGTCCAACGCCAACTTCCGATCCATTTTGGTGGAAAATCTTACGCAAGCAATTTTCAACGCAGCCCAAGAAAATACCAACGACGACATGGACTGGCAAGTCGTCTCCAAAAGAAAAAGGGACCGTTTAAGCCCGAAAAACCCGTCATCCCCCAGACGGCTCTCGCCCGCCGTACTAAACTCCCCTCCCAAAAAACGCCAGGCGCCTACCGCCGCGAACTCCCCGAACGCACCGCCCGCGAAGGCAGGTACATCCAGCGATCCGGATCCGCAGGAACCACGAAAATTCGGGCGGATACCGCCCATAGTTCTCCATAGTAAGGAGAACCACTCTTAACTAACTAAAACTCTGGACGACAGAGGCGTGGACTTTACCGCGAAAAATATGGGGAACTTCATCCATCTCCAAACGCGAACTCCATCGGACTACAACAGAATAACAAAACTTCTCCTGGAGAAGAAAATCGAGTACCACTCCTTCCGATTCCAGGAAGATAAGCCTCTCAAGGTCGTCTTGAGAGGAGTCCCTGAGACTGTAGAAGCTCAGGAGATCGCGGACCTTCTGTCCAAAGATTACCCAGTAATCTCGGTCCACCGAATGAAGCAGGGCCCCTCCCGAAAACTACTCCCGTTGATGCTAGTCAACTTGAAAAAGACTGACGAAGCGAAAAAAATTTACACAGAACTGCGTACAATTATGCACGCCCAAGCAAGGCAAGGCCAATGCTTTAGATGGGCACTCTGCTACATGTTGTTTTGGCAAACCCCGCTGCGTGAAATGCGCAGGAGATCGTCCCACGGCCGATTGTACCAAGCCGAGAGACACCCCTGCCAAATGCGTGCTGTGTGAGGGCCCTCACCCCGCCGCTACAAGGGATGCCCGGCACATCCCTCCCATCGACAGCCTCAGAGGCCTAGATACAACAATAATAACTACCAGCAGCGACATCGCGTAGAACCCGGTTCAGCACCCAGCTGCCTCACAGCAACCGCGCCCGCTGCTTGAAATCAGGACGTTCCCCTCCCTCCCGAGACAAAACCCCCACCCCCACCCAACAACAACGTCCACTATCAGCACACCCAAAGCGATAACACCTCCCCGCAATCACAACAATGGCGACTTGAGAATCGCCCGGAATCCCCCCCCCCCCCCGCGTTACGTAATTCCTCACGCCCGTGCTAAACAGACTCCCCCCCAGCATCCCCGCGAGGATCGTAGGCAACAGCAGGCTAATCACAACAGCCAGCAGCCCGGCAAATGATAGCCACTGCCATGGATGACCTGAAAAGATTCTCCGATCAGGCGGCCATCTTCATGGGCAGGTTAGGTAACCTTTTAAGAGATAGCTATGTCTAGACAGACTTACAAACCGGCAAACATAAATGCGGCCTACTGGAACACGAACGGTAGTGTCCATAAATTCAGCATAGAGTTAGGTAACTTCCTACATAAATATAACATCGACGTGATGTTAATCAATGAAACTTGGCTCAAGCCAAACGTAAAACTATACATCCGTAATTACCTAATATACAGGACTGACCGCACTCACACGCGAGGAGGCGGCACCGCGATATTAGTTAAATACTCACTTGACCACTGCGTGGTATCATGCCCAACCTCCACAAATCTAGAGACAACCGCTGTAATAGTAAACACGCTAAATTCCGGCCCCATAAAATTTATAGCAGCATACGGCCCCCCACGTAAACCAATAGTCCACAAAGAACTCGATAAAATTCTAACCGATAAAATCCCCACCTTCATAGCAGGTGATTTGAACGCCAAACATAAGTCCTGGCATAGCCGGGTAACTAACTCAAAGGGCAAAGAGCTCTTCCACTACATGTCAAAACACGACATACAAGTTGACGCCCCCACCTCCCCCACCCTATTTTGCAGGGGATCAGCTGACATCAATGACATAATAATAATTAAAAATATCTGCCCAGTCTATCAACTTCAATCCATTAGCGAATTAACATCAGATCATAACCCGGTTCTTCTAACCATCACCTTAGATCAGTCACCACTCAACCCCCCCAAAAAAACGCGATCCAAAATCCAATGAAAAAAAGTCCCCGCGAACATTGAAAAATACATCAAAATCCCCACTAGACTCCCAGACTCCGCGAGCCTCGACGCCGCAGTAAACAGTTTCACAGAGACGATAAATAACGCGATAACCGACGCAACGATCTCTACCCCCGTTGAAGAATATCGCCCCGACCTTCCCGAAACGATCAAAAATCTGATTAGGGAAAAAAACAGAGTACGAAAAAGTTACCAAAAGTACGGCGATCCAAAGGATCAAGCCAGATACCGAACACTCGCCTCTCGAGTTAAAAAGGAAATAAAGAATAGATCTGATGAACAATGGGAGGACTTCCTGACGGAAGTCAATGGTGACCCCCAAGCGTACTGGAAAGTCGATAAATCCATCAGAAAACCAAAGTTGCGTATAACGCCTCTTCAGGGCCCTAACGGAATAGCATATTCCTCTGCAGATAGAGTCGAAACTTTCGCAGACAGCCTCGAAGAACAGTTCACTCTGAACAAAGACAACAACCCACCGTTCACGAAAACGGTCGACGACCATATTGAAAAAATACTAACAGAAACTCCTGAAGGACCCGCATTCAAATTTACCACTCCACAGGAAGTCACGCTAATAATAAAAAATTCTAACCCGAAAAAAGCCCCGGGGCCTGACAGAATCTCGAATAAAGTACTAAAAAGCCTTCCCCCAAAGGCAGTCTGTGCCCTCACAGCCATCTGCAACGCCTCCCTCCGACTTAGCTACTTCCCCACCGCCTTTAAGCTTGCAGATGTGATCCTGATACCGAAACCGGGAAAGGATCCCCTCCTCCCGCAAAACCACCTACCTCCTACCGTCCACAGGCAAAATTCTAGAAAGAATAATAGTCAACAGACTAAACGCTTACACGGAAGATAATAATCTTATCCCCGACTTCCAACACGGATTCCGGCGTAAGCACTCAACATTACATCAGCTCCTCCGCGTAGTCGAGCAAATCAAAGACGCAATAAACAAACGACAATCCACGGCAGTCCTGTCGGTCGATGTTAGCAAAGCCTTTGATAGAGTTTGGCATAACGGCCTACTCTACAAAGCAGATAAGCTCGGGATCCCCCGAAAATATATTCTTATGATAGCCAGCTTCCTTGCGAACAGGAAATTTAGAGTCAAATCAGAAGGTCTTTTCTCGACCATACGCTCCCTACTTGCAGGCGTTCCCCAAGGATCAATCATGTCCCCACTATTTTTTATTCTATACTCTAGCGAGATGCCAGCCCCGCTGGATCCCACCACGACAGTAGCCCAGTTTGCAGACGACACCGGTGTCTTAGCCTCATCCATCAACGCTCTTCAAGCAGTAAAAAGAGTCCAACGACAAGCCAACCTCATACAGGAATGGTGCTCAAAATGGAGAGTCGAAATTAATCCCCAAAAAGCGCCGCCGCCATATATTCCCACCGTACGCCAAAAATCCAATCAAGAAACATCAGCATAAAAATGTTTGGAAAGAAAATCCCTTGGACCAGCAGCATCAAGTACCTTGGTGTCACGCTGGACTCCAAACTCACCTGGTGCAACCATTTCCAGGAGCGAATAGGCGCTGCATCACGTGCACTCTGCGCCATGTATCCATTAATAAGCAGGCGTAGCAAACTTGCCACAGATAATAAGCTTCTCCTATACAAGGCCGTAATAAGGCCTATACTCCTCTACGCAGCCCCCGTCTGGGGCCACGCGGCCAAGACACACAAATAAATTACAATCCTTCCAAAATAAGGTCATCAGACTCGCTCTGAAGGCCCCAAAGTGGATCAGGATCACTCAACTCCACCACGACTCGGGCATTCCCACCATACGGGAATTCATTAGACATCTCTCCAAAAGTTTCTATGCTGATCTCCCAAAGCACCGAAACCCCACAATAAATACGTTATCCAACTATGACATACGATTACCGTCGCGGATTAAACGTCCTAAATCGATACTATTATCTCCTGCCCCAAGTTAGCAGCTAAATCAACGCAATTAAACTAGTTAACATCTTTTAAACCAAGCCAACAACGTTAAGTCGGCCCTTAGTGGCAACAATAGATGAAGGAGCAAGGGGCTCTTAGAGCCCGGTACTCCGATAAGCCAATAGAGTCAAAAAAGTCAAAAAAGAAAATACTATTTTCTTTTTCAGGATGTCATAACTAACTAAATCATATATTGTTTCTTTGACAGAATCTATTTTTAAAAAAATAAAAAAAAGATTTTTTTTTTTTTTGGTACCTAACTCAAATCATTACTTAATACAAATTTACTCGAATAATTTTTAGGAAAAAATTTTAGAATGGGACTCGTAGTTAAATTTAGTTGGTTGTTTATAATTTTTTGATTAGTTTTACACGCTTTATTTATCTCCAACGATTCCAAATTATTTAATTTGTGACCAACACCGTTTATATGCAAAATTGACAATCCCAATTTTTTATCAAAATCATGACCATTTTCTATCAAATGATTAGCAAATTCTGAAAACCCACTATTGTTCAAACATCTCAAATGCTCCCTTACTCTTATATTAAAATTTCTACCCGTTTTACCAATATAAAATGCAGCACAATCCTTGCAACTATGTTTATAGACACCAGAATTGTTAAATTTATCATCTTTGTCTTTAGAATTTATGAGTAAATTTCCTATACTATTATTTGTATAAAATGCCGGTCTAATGTTTCGTGGTAGGTGTTTAGATATTTGATTCGAAAAGTTATTTATGTATAAAATCCTACGCCAATAATCATTATTATCATTATGTTTTATCTGTGATTTATATAAAAATTGATTATTATATTCTTTTAATTTATTTTTTAAAATAGTGTCTATCAAACCTGTATTATACCCGTTATTAACTGCTATTTTTTTAATTGTATTCAATTCAATATTGAAATTGGATGTTGACATAGGAATATTGACTAAACGATGTATCATGGAGTGGAACCCTGAATGTTTGTGTGATAATGGATGATTAGATTCATTGTGTATGATAGTATCTGTAAAAGTTGGTTTTCTAAAAATTTTGAATTCAATTTTATTATTATTTTTAATCAATGTTAGGTCCAAAAAATTTAGGGTCGAATTATTTTCCATTTCTAAAGTAAATTGTATTTTATTATTAAATGTATTAATGAAATTTAAAAATGTAGTTAGTTGACGTTGTGAACCTGACCAAATACATAATATATCATCGACATACCTTTTCCACAATAAAACATTTTTTAACAAAGGAGAATCACAATCAAAAATATTCCGCTCCAAATTATCTACAAAAATATCTGCTTCATAAGATTGATATTCCAATAAGACCAGTGGTTTCATACTGTAGTGCTCCGAAATTTCGCAGACATCCATTTAAGCCTTTTTTATGATTATTAATTTTTTTCTATCTACGACCAAACAAACCAACGGTGCATTTCATTCACACTATATTTCTTTACTGACATTAATAAGCCTTTCTAATGCTAATATTCCACATCTGCAACTTTTAAATTATGTTCTTTTCTTACAAAAACTATAAATAGACTTAATATTTTTAAACCAAAATACACAAAATTCGTTGCAATTAGTGGATTTGTTAAAGGACATGGATCTTCCCAAAAATGTTAAACTTGTTTCTTTTGATATTGTTAATTTGTTTACTAATGTACCTATTAATGAAAGTAAAATTTTAATTTCTGATTTATTAAATTCGTCTAATTTACCTAATAATTTGGTAAAAGATCTATGTCGTTTGTTAAATCTTTGTATGAACCAAAATTATTTTCAATTTAATAATATAATGTATAATCAAACAGAGGGTATTCCTATGGGAGCACCCACAAGTCCACTAATTCTAAAAAAATTTCCTAAAAATTATTCGAGTAAATTTGTATTAAGTAATGATTTGAGTTAGGTACTAAAAAATAGATTCTGTCAAAGAAACAATTTAGTTAAGTTATGACATCCTGAAGAAAAAAATGGTATTTTTCGAAACCGGTAGATGTATTTAAACTCATTTTAGTGGTTAATAAAACAAAGATAAAAAATAAAAACATAATATTATATATTAAGCTAAGAGAAATGCGTGCGAAAGCTATATTATTAATGCGTGATGTAGGCAGGATCATCATAAATTGGTTCGGTGAAAGTAAAACAAGTCGTGCTTGGATCATCCTCAATATATATATTCAAACCGTGATCAGTCACGGCGGACGCAGTGTTAATATTTGAAATATCAGTTATCAAGTTAGTCACGACCTCGCAACTCGACCGTGATTGAATTTGGTTTTGTAAAACGTGACCACACTTACGACTCACGGCTAAGCTTTACAGCCGCGCTGATATTTCGATTTTCGATATTTTACAGACTGTGATTCCGCGCATGCGTAAATAAACCGTGATCAGTCACAATACCGTGATTCAGCGCATGCGCATTTGAGACGAAAATATTTTTGAAGGAATGAGGTTATAATTTCCACTCAGCGCCATCTAGTGGATTCTGCTAAAACGTTTTACTCAAATTTCCTGAGAAGTTAACCCGAAAAATCAAGTTACATTTTTAAAGTGTTTCTATTTTCTTTGTAGTGATATTATTATTTATTTATTTTAAATTAGATATATAATACTTAATTATGCTATAATGTTTTTAACGCAAATAATGTTTTAATAATATTTATAAATAGACTCAGTTTTATGTTTTATTTATTTTGTGTATTGCAATATCGTTGGGCGCATACGTATTAGTAATAAAACTGTAATCACATCACAGTTTTCAATCACTGATATATTCTAATACAATCACAATCACATCCGTGAGTCAAAGTAGCAATTTTCCTCATCAATAATTGGTATTGCTACACTGATGCGCATAATGGTAACGTGAAGAGAATATTCTCGTTGATGGAAATTTAACGGACGGACTCTCTGTAGATGTAGTTCAAAATATGTTCTTAAAAATAAAGTAGTCTTGCATGAGGCTAAATCTAATGAAAAATATATAAATTTATAATTAAAATTGTTTTTATTCCTATGTTTATATTTTCGTTTATTTTTTACTGTTCTTGTTCCAATAATTAATGTCACAATTTGTTGATTTTATTCTCTAGTCTTCTTAATAATAATAGTCTTCCTGGAAACCGTTCTAATTAAAATATACGTCGCAAATCACATCAAACCGAACGGTGTGAATTGGTGCAGCAACACTGATGCCCCCATCACGCGCTGATCACGTGACAGCGCACGCAACGCATACTTCAAGATGCACCGTGCGTATAATAGCGACTTGTTACAGAGCAATCGGTCATTCATATGATGTTATTCAACCGTATCTAACTTTACTCGGAGTTAATTCGTGAACACTGAACCAACGCGCCAGACGAGACGGGTGTCACGGGAGGTCATGTGACAATAACGCTTCCACGCATCAGCGTGTGCGACTTCGTATTGTCAATTGTCACTGCTGGGCATATCGAGCCAAACATGTCGGTGCTAATAATAATATACTCATATATGAAGAGATCTAAAAAAAAGTGGAATAAGAGAAACCCGCTAATGATAGCAGATAAAGCTGATCGTTATTTCAAAAATGAGTATTTTTCATTAAAATAACAGGAACAATAGAAAAATACCAACAACAAAAAAATCGAATATTTTCCATAGAACTTTTTGCCAACCACCGATATCATTGTTATAATTATAATTAAGAATCCTGGAATATAGTATGAGAATGTGTATAGAATATAGTATGAAATAAATGTCCACGGAATATACAACAATCACACAACGCGGCCGCCTTGCAACGATCAGAAAATTTCTACATTCACACTGAACGGAATATACAACAAAATTACTTCCCTCGGCAGATCTCGCGGACGAAGAAGTTGAAGAACAGACTTTCATCTCGCACAGCACGGTCCCAGGATGCTGGATGCAGCCGAGGTCTCATCATTTATGCGGCACTCGCGATAATTTTGTGGATACTTTTCCTTTTGCGATCTTCCAATACAAAACGCGCCACGGTCCGAGTGTTTCCGAACACGGCGCGGCCCAAACGAGTTATCGATCGACATTATTAATTATTCTTTTTAACATAAGTCTGTTGCAAAACTTGAAAGTAAAAAGTTCAAAAATAACGACTATTCAACGTCAGATTTCGCGCGGCAATGTGTGGTTTTCTGCTGCCGGCCACACTGCAAAAAATTCTCTATGGTTCAATATTTTTTGGTTGTTAAAAGTCTTATTTTTCAGCCATTTGAAGTGCAGCTTCGAGGTTCGGCTGTAAACAATATAGAATTATTTAATAATTATTAGGACACATTGAGAAATGTAATTTAAAAAACAGTTAATTAACAAAGTTGCCGATTCATGGCACCGTACAATACAAATAAATTATAAAAATATTTATTTAGGTCTAACATTGGTATTAAAGCTGGAGTAGCAGCCGCCGAGCTTTTGTATTTGATTAGCTCGCTTGACATCAAATATAAGTGTCTCGTTTTATTTATTGATTATCGCCCATTGCCATTCATATTCGCAACATTCTTAAAATTTCACAATATTTTTATACACTATCTATATTATATTGAATCATGTATGTAAAGGAAATTAATGTAATAATGGAAAGGAAATTAATGAAAATGAAAATACTATTACCAACGCTGATTTACAAGCCTGTGCTAATATCTTTAATAATTACTTTTCAAATATGGAAAAAATCTAGCCAAAAATATATCACCAAGTTATGATGCCGAAACATTAACCGTACCACCAAACTGCACCCATGAATATCTCTCAATTACAAAACATAACTGAAAATGATATTAAAAAATCATAAATAATTAAAAAAATTATACAACTCCTGGCTACGACCAAATCACAACAAAAATACTTAAAGAAAATATATTAACTCTTACCAAACCCATAACCCATATTATTAATACTAGCCTTCAAAATGGAGTATTCCCATTTAACTATAAACAAAGTTTTATAACACCAATATTTAAAACAGGAAATAAAAAAGACATCAAAAATTACCACCCCATATCAATAATCTCTAACATAGCCAAAATATATGAAAAAATTGTTAAAAAACAGCTCATAGCATATAACATATATCCATATATATATATAACATCATAAATGAGAACCAATTTGGATTCATGGAAAAAATTAGCACACAAGATGCTATCACAAAAATAATTTCAATAATTAACAAATACGTAGATGACAGTGACAAATGCATTGGCATATTTATAAACCTTAGGAAAGCCTTTGATAGCATATCACACAAGAAACTATGTAATAAACTTAAAAAACATTGGCCTTGATGGCAATGTTTTATCATGGCTAATAAGTTATTTATCACACCGAAAACAAAATGTAAAAATAAATGGACATAATAGTACACCTGAAACCACTGATTTTGGTACACCACAAGGTACAGTACTTGGACTATTGTTATTTATTATATACTCTAATGATATATTTAAACTCAAATTACATGGTAAAATAATATCTTATGCAGACGATACAGTACTAATAATTAACGAAAAAACTTGGACTGACGCTAATATATCAGCAAATGAGGATGTTAATACCATAAAAAAGTGGACGGATGATAACTTATTATCAATTAATACTGATAAAACATACTTTCTACGATTTGCTATTCAACAGAAACAAAACACAGAAAGTCATATTAAAATTCCCACCAAATCCTGTACTGGAGAAAATTCTTGTGACCAATGTTCATCAATTGAAGAAAAATACTTTATCAAGTACCTTGGAATCATAATAAATAACAATCTCAATTGGAAAGAACATATTACTAATCTCACAAACAAAATAAGAAAAACTGCCTATATATTTTTTAGACTTATCGACTTATAGACATCTTATCACTTACATATCTGAAAATAATATATTACGCGTTTGTACAGTCACATTTGCAATATGGTATTATTGGATGTGGAGGTGCATATAGAACTTTAATGTCACAATTAGAAATCACTCAAAAAATGATAATAAAAATTATTCTAAAAAAAAAAAAGACTCCAAGTATACAACTTTTCTCAGATTTTAAAGTATCAAAAATAGTAGACATACAAAAAATTTCAATGATACAAATTTTCAAAATTAAAAATCAATTAAACTTTAGAAGCGAGTTCCGATCTGTAAGGTATAGAGATCAAATTGATATCCCAAAACTAAAATATACCGTAACTTAAAATCAATATATTTATCAAGGCATAACATTTTTTAACAATCTCCCATCACAATTAAAAAAATTATGGACTATCCTAAATTTGTATCTGAAGTAAAAAAAATATGTACACAGACTAACTGAAACATTAATTAACTTGTATATACTCCTTCTCTATACATGAGTCTTACTCTCATAAAGAAGAAACAAATGTTAAAAGAAATATATATATATATATATATCCACTGATTGTTATTGCATTGCATTTTATAATATTTTTAATATTAATTAAAAAAAAATATATATATATATATTTATATATTAAACAAATATTTTTGTGTTAGAATTTTATGCATTGATTAATATTTTTAGTAACTTTATTACTTATACATTCTTAACAATCTTATTTATAAAAATAGTTAACTCCGATGAACTTTGTAACAAGCCAATAACTAATAGAGAGCTTAAGATATTTGTAAACTGTTATTTTCACGTCTTCCTTGATTCCTCAACAATGTAGAGGGAAATATCCCCCGCTTGTCTCGTGGTGGACCGGGGTTCGGTTCCCGTGGTTCAAGAATGACATAATATAATATATCTATTTTTCATGTGCACACGTAAACATGTACATTTACAATACATTCAGATAATTATAAGCGGTGCGTCGTTCGCGAACCAACCGGATCTCCGTATTGAACCGGTTTAATTCGCTCCCAGATCAATTTGAGCGGAGATTGGCAGATCAGTCGAAAATCGACCTGTGGATCGACAGCCGGCACGGATCACTTTATGAGTTAAGAAGGTTGACACTTGAAAACGATCCCAGAAAAAATTGTTAGGACAACGCTTCGCAGAGTGTTGGGTTATAAAACAAACTGTTTTTAAAAGTGAATTATTATCTAAATATTTATTTCTACACATACAAAATATATATGTTCCCACGTAATGTTATTTGAAAAATAATGATGAGGTCACTAAAGGACTGAAACGTCTGCTGTGTCTAGTTACTATAACAAACCAAAGCATTTTTATTTTAAAGAATGTTAATTTTTGATTAATACAGATTTTCGTTGTTGTTTTTTTTTTTATATTGTTTGGTTGTGGCAGAAATGATTAACTTTCTTTTATATATACATATATTTTTAGTTTCTAATCTATTACCACATTAAAAAAATGATTTTTTAGATGAGGATTTTGTTCTAATAGAGTACGTTAATATTCATTGTTTTAGATAATATTTGACATATTTTTGTTTTTTCAAGTTAAACTTAATGTTTGAAATAATGGATTAATATATTATATATTAAAGATGTTTTGAATTTTAATGAAACACTCAAGAGGATGGTACTAGGCTTAAATCTTTTAATTATCCCTAAGATACGATACCGAGAACTTCCTATCGTTTGACTGATCTGAAGAACAGTGAACCCAATGATTTGAATTTGGACTGGGCTGACTTTAGAGTGGTTGGCGCCCATGGTAAAGGGATACTGGTGCACCTCGCCAGCCACCCTCCACCCCCATAATACTCCACCTTCAAGATGCCATTAGCAACTTATATTGACATATAATATAAACATAATAATTAATAATTATAATTTATAATAATTATAATAAATAATTATATAAACCGCAATAAAAGTCTTGGTTATGTTTCCTCATCATTTATTTTATTTACATTTATATAAATTCAAATAGGTAATAAATGCTGTAAAAAGATGTTTATGTTCAATTTTTCTTTATACCAGACTAAAGTTAGTTAATATCTACGGTCGCAAAACCATTTATAAATAATGAAAGTTATAGATTGCCATTTGTGTCCTTAGTTCGCAGCATATTAGAGTATGACTCCAATCTGTTGTGCTTATTGTGCAATCTGTTAGTTTCATTAAAGCATTCAGGGCAGGTCTAAAGAGAAATGTTGAAACTTACAGTGAATCCTTGACAAACAATAGATTAAAAAGTCTCAACATGAGGCGCAATATTTCTGATCTGATGTGTCTGTACAAGAGATTGTTGACGGTCTGGTCGACAGCACACTGAACTCTAAAGTAAAGCTTCATCCGAGTATCAGATCATTAAGAAAACATGAAACATTCAGATTAAGTGCCTACTCTGATTAAATGCATGTGTAGATTGTATAATGCATTCAAAACAGTAAATGAGTTGGACATATTCTCCAATTTATTACTAAGCTACAAAAGCTTTTATACAATACCTTTTTTTCAAACCGTGTTTGTATATATCGGTGCTAAATATTTAATTATAATTATATTTTTATTTATTAACCACTTAATTAAGTTTAAATACATCTACCGGTTTCGAAAATACCATTTTCTTCTTCAGGATGTCATAACTAACTAAAACATATATTATTGTTTCTTTACATGAATCTATATTTTAAAAAAAAAAAAATTATTTAAAAAATAAATTTAGTACCTAACTTAAATTGTTACTAAATACAAATTTACTCGAATAATTTTTAGGAAAAATAAAGGTAGTTAAATTTAGTTGGTTGTTTATAATTTTTTGATTAGTTTCACACGCTTTATTTATCTCCAACGATTCCAAATTATTTAATTATAATTGTTCCGTACAGGAAACCAGAATGTAGACAAGGGTCTCCACTTCTCTCAACTGGTGATGATGATTATGAGGTGGAAAGAAATGAAACGCAAAAAATGTTTAGTATAGGCATTATTTTATTTTCTTGTTAATTTAGGTTTAGTGTTTTCCCTTAGTTTGTGCAGCTCCTTGTTAATATCAACCTGGTAAGAATTTCACTTAATTCGGTCTCTTACTTCGAAAATAACTTTTTCACGTTGTTGGGACATTATGTTTCTAAAAGCTGTCAAATTATTTTCAAAGTCGTTTTCGTTGCCGGTGTCAATTAGTCATGTTAATTTTTATGTTTTCTGAAATGTTGAGGCCATCCTACCACCCACGGGTCTTACAAGAAAATGCTCTGCATTTCTGCTCGTCAGTCTGCAGCACGAGAAGTGACTTTACTGATGACACACTGAACACTCGAGTAGATCGAGTCATCTTTGCAAGTTAATTTAATTGTTTGATACAGTAACATGTGCAAAAGGAGACAGGTCCACTTGTTATATCTAACAATACAAATATGAAACAATTAATCTCGATCTAACCCAGAATATAAAATAATTGAATAATCAAAACTATAAAAAAAAGTTATTAACAAATAGCATAAACATTTCTGCATGGTTTATTCAAGCGTATTTCAGCAGTTCTATAAAAGGTTTGCCACTTTTTCAGAAGATATCACTTAATTATTTTAAGAATAAAATGATATTGTTTTATTTTTTTCATCAAGTTAATCTTAATAAGACCATCCAAATATATATATGTATATACAGTGTACTCCTCTTATTAGTTGTTATTTGATGTGCTAAATTTACTCAGAAATTAATTATGCAAAAATTAAAAACTTTTGTATTTTATATATTTTCCATGGAGATTGCGTACCTAAGTTCTTCAGATGTCTATTCGGTGGTTGCAAACAAATGTTTTCATAAGAGCTCATGAAAAGAAAATTGTTCCTCGCAACTTCGCATTTTCCATATCACCCGAGCGGGTAAATCTTGCCATCATGTTATTATACACGAGTCAGGCAGTTAGAGAGTTCCATCCTCAATCCCACTTCTAATAGGATTCCAGTTATCTCTTCTATTGCTGGTGCTCTGTGTGGATGAATGATAATCACATCTAATAAAACTTTTTATATCTAAATCAGCAAAGTTTGGATATTTTAATTAATGTAACAGACCCAGTCCACAATATTTTGTGGATGGATACCTGACTAAATTACGAGTCAAAAATGTTCAAAGAATATGTGCCTAATCTCAACCATGAGATACAAGCAAATATAAGCATTTCAAAAAAACTGTAATAATGCGAATAATTACAATATTTGACTTATTCCAAATTATACATTGAATATAATAAATTAAAGGTAACCGAATTTAGAGCGGCCAGACTATTTTTTATTAGATTATTTAAGGCCTGAAGCAAAGGTTAATAATATTAATAATAATATAAGATTAATAAACAATAAATTTTGTAAATATTTATTTTGAAGTATATAGACCTAAAGCTTAAAATAATTTTGTAAAAATTTCAAACAATATTTTTCGTAACTGCAGAATTGGCACATATTTAGTTCCGTACAGGAAACAAGAACTACAGGGGTGATTCGCCAGTTCACTCTGGTATCTTCGGTCGCGATATCTGCAGCAGTGTGCAGTGGTCCAGGGGGGTCCAAAATCGTCGTCCAGTGTAGCATCTAAAGTCAAGGAAATTCCAGATGCAGTCCAATGTCATAGCCAAGATGTCAAATCTAAGAAAGTCCAGTGCAAATAGCAGGGTCAAGCGAGGTGGAGATACATGAAAACACAATATCGATTAAAAACGAGCACAGCAGCGAGAAGAGATGAAGAGAAGAATGCTCTTTGCAGCTGCTGGACCAGTATTTATTGAAACAAATTTGGTCAGGCGTGTGAGGCCTCCCGTTTCACGGCGAACCAATCGGAGTGGGCAGACAGACCCCGCGCCACTTCGATTCGGTCCAGTGCCGCCAGAGTCCAAAACATTGACACATTTTATTTGCCGTCCCATCCAGGCCGGCAGATCTGTGTTTTCTCCACGTTTTCTTTTGTCATATTTCTATTTTTTATTCTGCAGGCATCGCGAGTATTTCATTTTACAGATTTTAATCTACCTCGCTATGATTGATAGATTTCAACTGGGGCGATGGCCCGGGAATTTTATTATTGCATCTTAAACTTAAGAAATCCTTTTTCTCTCTTTAAATGATTTTTAAGGTTCATAATATTATCTCCAAGCAATCGCCCCTTTCATGCTCTCTTTATTAGTACTAACAACATATTCATATTAATATATCAACATCAGTTATAATAAGAAAACTAAATCTAATTCTTCCGCTGTTGAGTTGGCGGAGCCTCGCGTCGGATCGGTATCCCCTCCACCCGGCAGTCCGCCGAGCACAGTGGCGTCGAGTTTCCAGCGGCGCAGGGTGACGGGCGAAAAGCGTCCCCGGCGCGGAATAGATTGGGTCCGCGTGAAGCCTTTTCCCGGGCCGCGAACGTTGCGGCTGTAGCTGTGCGGAACATATTTCTTGAACATTTTCGACTCGTAATTTAGTTCCACCCATAAAATATTGTGAACTAGGCCTGTTACACCTGTATATTCACTGCATGCTATACAACAGATGATGGCAACGTGACCGAGCGTTGTGTTGACTTGTGATTAGCCTAAATGGATTTAAGCGAATGTGATTGAGATTATGACTTGAACTTAGGCACTAATGAAAAAATGTTTTTTTATAAGTTTACATAGAATCAATCGCTGTAAAAATCTTAACATTTTTTCAGTGGATGTAGGTGAATTTAATACTCATTGTCGCATATATTTCTCATACAATTTGTTAATTGTGTAACTTTTTCCAGCTGCAGGTTTTATTTCCACATGAGCTGCATTCAAATCATAGAGTTCTCACTAACATACACCATTCTCGCACACATGGGACAACCTGATAACTTTCATCATCAGCACACTGTCATATCAGATCATCCCACTTACAGGTGTTACCTCGCTTGACTACTGTACAACAGCTGGATATCACTTTATTAGTTGTACTAGTAGTGTAATTCTGTCCGTGCAGCCAACTGGGAGGTCTGTTAATGTAAAGGATGATGAGGAAAAAAATGTGTCAGTTCAGTCATTTTAATAAACTCAATACATAAAGTATTCATTTGCTTTTGATTTTCACCGACTTCTTTAGATTGGTTTAGCCTGGAGGGCTCCCGCTCGTCTCCAGATTAGTTCTGATGGTCGAGCACGCCGGGCTGGACTTACTCTCGGGACAAAATATATCTATAGAGGAGTGTCTTATAATAGTTACATTTTTCCCTCACCTACATTACATATAATATGTATGCACATACATGATAAAGCAGGTACTTTTATTATAAAATTATTTTACATTCTGAGGCACTGAAGCCTAGTTAACAAACACAATACCGAGGCGTCTCTCGGGCAAGCCAGTAGGGACGGCGAGGAGGTAGATAGAGGAGATTGGGGAGTTCTAGGAGGTGGGGGAAATGAGTTGGAATTATTTGGAATTTTGTTGGAAAGGGCAGCTGAATAAGAAAAATTAGGGTTTACAGTGGTAAAATCGAACGTACGTCAGTTAATAGCACCTGTGATAAGGGGGGTGCTTATACGGCGAAGGGGGGGAAGCTAGGTCAGCCCTTAAAGTTGGCTGGATGGTTTCGCAGATTTTGAAACAGGTGTGAGTAAAGTGATTACCAGCGCACTTGACGCACTTAGGGTTGGCCGTGTACATCACTGCAGTGTTAAAATACCCTTTTGCAGCGATGACATTGAGGGGAGACTGGGGAACGGTTGATGTATTTCGTCCTGACTTTGAGGAAGAAGAGTATGTCAAGATTATAAATTTGTTGCCCCCTCCCACACCAAAATATAAATAACAAAAAAAATATATAGTAGAAAACAAATAGCGAGTGGCACTAGACGGCCGGACGCGGGGCGTCAGCGGCTGGGCCTGAAAGTGGCCAGCCATTCGGTATGAACTCACCAGGCCACAGTAGGGCAGTAGTGTAAAATGGAGATATATTATGGGTGAGAGCAGAAGAGTATGAAAAATTAAGGTAGATGTATCTAAGATTATTTAGCACCTGAGTTGCCGGATTGTGTTCTTCGGAGTGAGGGAAGTTTGGGGTCTCCCTGGCAATTCTCGCATTAAGCCGGTCCATCTTTCCAGATTTTTCCCACCAGAAGAGTGAACCGACGAACCACTCTACAAAAACAGTTCACGTTTCCTGTACGGAACGTAAATTCTTCAAATGGTTTCTTGCAGCGATGATACAGAAGAGCCTTCCGCTAGAGACAATGTTGTGTTTGAGTTTATACAAAATTTAATTAGAATCAGTCCAAAAGCAAATATTACAAATCATTTTATCTTATTAATAATAAATCCGACCCACCTGGGTTCAAGCCAAACTTGGTGTCCTGCTCCAGCAGGTTTACATAATTTTCTGCTACTGGGAAGGTTATATCTGGTAGAAATTGAATCTTCCAGTCAAAAACTGAGATGGAGGAATGTACGGTTCACTGGGAAGGTGTGCAAGAATGGATTACTCAATGATGGTTTGATCTCAATTAACGCTTCTATCTGCATGGGCAACTGTGGGTGATAGTTCTCCACCGCTGCAGGGGGCGGGGGGCACACTTCCTCCTTATCTTATTCAGCGGGTTACTGAAAGAAACGGCAAATAAATAAATAATTTTCAATGGAAGGAATTAAATAATAATAAGATAATAACAGATATGTATGCTGACCTTTATATTCTCAACAGGATCTAGCTGTGATAAGTCTTGCTAGAGAAACTTTAAAAAAAAGTACTTCTCAATACAATTTATTTCAACTTTTACCTCATTAAAAACTGCAGCCATTTTTCTTGTTAGGTGTACAGTGAATCGGCTCATATCAGCGAGAAGTGGGTGAGAGACAAAACCCCATCTTGATGAGTGGTGCCGTTTCAATCTCTGAGACTCGCATGTGGAGATGGTGTCCAATAGTCTCCAAACTGAAGCAATATTATCCCATGTACATATGCCGTTACAATAAGCTGCAGGCATACTATCTCTTCTCAGGGATCAGACTGTAAATTGCATCTTCGAGTTCACAAACAATCACTCGGCTCTAGTTCCCGTTTCTGTCCCTTAGTTCTGGCATAATTCTGCGCAGCATTCGTCATGTTAGCCTGAAATCCCTGTTTCTACTGGTTTTTCTCATAGATTTTGTTCATCTTATTATTATAACACCTCGACCCGGCTGGATTCTCTTCCCGAATCGAGCTCCGTGTCTCCTTTGTGATGCCTCCCATTCTTCTTTGGGGTTTGAAGGGCCGCGTGTTGCCCCGCGCAATTAAGAAATATCAATTTCTCGTCACACAGTCCGAGCTCCCGCCATTCTTCATTTGAAGTCTGAAATGTAATGACACACAGAAATATTAATGTCATCCATCAACACGGACAACTAGAGGTGCGCAGTGCGCACAAGCAAAATCTGTGCATTACTGAAATTTTTTGGAAACAAATATAAATACTAATAGATTTTTAAATTGTTTAGTTCTAAAAACTACCACAACTACCCACTACTACAGACGCGGAAAGCACTTGCGGAGGCCTACTCCCACCTTGGGATGTAGTGCCGTGGAATAAGAAGAAGAAGAAGAGGAAACATAAACAGTTGATTCACTTCATAATACACACACACCTTCTACATCTCTGCATTTCTTCATTGTATTCATTCTATCTGTCTTCCTTGTTCGATCTATCCATCTCAATAAACATTAACACGCAAACCTACATCTCTTTCATTTAACCACCGAATGTGGGTGCAGTTAGTTCTGTATATTAGATAATTACGGATGAATACTTTTACATTTGGCTCGAGCCAAGTTTCATTTATTAACATTACGTCAATGTTGTACCTAAATAGAAAGTTTTCTATTTCTAATCTAGTTTTGTGGACACTACCATTTGTGTTCTAGTAGGCCGCATTTATGTTGGCTGGTTGATACGTCTGTCTAGACATAGCTACTGATGAGGATGCTGCCCATTCTATTCATTAAGAGGCAACTTTCAATTTTCCAGTTTGAATTTCGAGATATTTTTGCATTTTGCATACTCTTTTAAGATGCGACTAATAGTTAATTCTTTTACAATATCAAGTAAACATAAAAGTGCGTTATTTTTTACGTAAATAGAGCTAAAGTGAAAGGTATCAATAGAAAAAGACAAGTATACAATTGTTGGTTTTCTTAAATTCCTAGGTAATAAGCAATCAGAAAATAGCCATTTCTTCAACATTCATAAAACATATGTGTTGCCATTTTAAATTATCAAGCGAAAATGAAATAATTTGTTAAAGCTCTCACCTAAGAATTGTTATGTTTATACTATGAAGAATTATTATGTTTATGATAAAAACCATTGTTTGTGTCAATAAACACATGATTATAAAATATTACAATTTTGCCCCGATTTATAAGGAAAAAAATGATGTAAATTCATACTGATAAATAATATTGATAACTTTTGAAGCAGCTGTATTTGTGAAGAGAAAACTATTTATGCTAATATTATATTATAATCATACTCCGGTTGTAATAAAAAAACCTTTTTTTTTAAATATTTATTTATTGTTTTAATAAATTACATACATATTTAATATTAAAATATAAATGAAAATATGACAAAAGTATTATTATTCACTGTTAAATAATTAATTGTTCATCAAGTATATTATCGTTCTTCAGAATTTCGTTGTTTTTTTCATTACATTTTTTTTTCCAATTTCTTAGAGTCTACGATACCCTGAGTACTCTACATGCGGCTAGACCGCCAAATCTACTACTACAAGTGCATCAGCGCTAATCACTTTGACACTTTTACTACCTTATTGTAATAAACATCATAAGTGTTTTATATTAATACATGAATTGGAAGGGTAAACAATTCTGATAAAAAACCCTCTAAACAATTTACTGGAA
The DNA here is from genome assembly GCA_031772225.1 of Eubasilissa splendida. NCBI lineage: Eukaryota > Metazoa > Arthropoda > Insecta > Trichoptera > Phryganeidae > Eubasilissa > Eubasilissa splendida. The sequence goes on along the minus strand of CM062854.1, from coordinate 31,440,904 downwards.
GTTGTATTTCAAATTAATTAGGCGCGACACTTTATGTACAGTGCCGCCTTATTCTAACATAATACTTATAGGTAAACTAAAGTAAATTACTACTAAACTTAAGAATATTGTTTTTTATTTTTACAAAGTCATTTATTGGAGAGTTCAGTCGACGCTGTCCGCTTCTGTGTGCATCTCAGTCCGGAGGATTGAGCGCGTTACTTCGCTTCAGGAATAGTGCCTGGGCAATCTGTATTTGTATCTGAAAGGCATTGGACTTCATTACACGTTTTTAAAAGAAAATTTGATCCACACACATTACACTTTAAACTGAATTTAGAAATAAAACCTTACGTTCTTTCACATATTCAATATTCGTTCCTGTGCACTTAAACATCGATTTGTGGGAGTAAATTTGATTAATTTGAGAAAAGAATTGGTGATGGTCAACCACTCTTTTGCCATCAAGTTTAGGAAGTTCACACGAGTCCACACATTCAATTCTCAGTTCGGGAACATTCTGAAAATAATTTATAATATTATTATTGGTATTTAGTTCTTCTTCTTCTTCTTTCAAATAGGCAATCCACCCTTCAAGAGTGACTTGTGCCATTAAACAAGTCTAAACATTAATTTATAGAAAGCAGTACAACAATACTATAGAACAGGGAACATTGCATCACAAGTCAATACCATTGACATTCAGGAAATTTGCTATTATATAGCTTAAATGATGCGAGTTGAGGGAAAGAAGATGACACAAGTTAACCGGAAGTTGAAAATCACCATTGACAAGATCATTATAAAAAAAACCAGTGATCCGCAATGGACAGGCAAAAAAGACATGGTGAAGGGTTTCCTCCTCGGCACCACATTCACACATTGGGGAGTCTATTATGTTCATTCTGAACAAATGTGAGGCCACCTGGCAATGCCCAATTCTCATTCTAGAGATATTTGCTACTGTTTTTTTTGAGACTTTCCTGTTGGAGAACCAAGGGGAGCGGGGAATATATCTTTGGATTATTTTAAGACTGGTATTTAGTTATCAGTATTTTTATGTCTAAAATATTAAAATACGTGTTTATTCATTTATATGATACAAATACATTTGTATCAATCAGACAGGTCTGTCATGTATAATTCTTTTGATAAAATTATTTATCTTTAAGGATATGTATTTCCAATAGAAAATAATTTATCTGCACTACATAATATATGTAATTTATAATCTAAAATCAAATAGATAATTATTATAGGAATGGTAAAAATTATCAACTTACGTTGCGATTTTTTATCCAAGAAGTTTATAACCATTTAAAATTTTGTTGGAATATTTCCTAGAGCGTGTCAATGGATACTTTTTGACCTTAGGCATCTTGAGTCACAGGAGGCAGTAATTTTAGAACAATAATGTATATAATAAGATATTATTGACTTTTAATGAGAACCAAATCCAACCAAAAAAATCACGGGTTCGTAAATTTCACGTTTAATCTTGTGAATAAATGGATTTCATGCGCTGGCCGCGCATGCGCTAGCCGCCATGCGTTAGCCGCGCATGCGCTGTCAGATTCTAAAACGCTCCGATCGGTTGACGTATGTATAATGTTTAAATGTCAAAATTATAATCTATTTTCGTATAAAAACAGCCCAGAACCATACAATTTACAAAAACAAGCAATTGGTATCGAGAATAAGTATAATATTCATTCATATTGTAGTCAAAATTTATATTAAAATGTATTTTATAGGCTAATTTAATGAAAATCTAACGGAGCACAAATCCCACGACCGTCGTGGCCGGATCAAACGGCGTATTGAAAGTTCGATAGACAATTAAAATTATCGTATTTCATAAGACTGGAAATATATTATTTAAAAAATGATTATTGTGTTTCTGATATTAAACTTAGTTTTAAATAGTAGTTGAAGCCTCAAAGCATGTGAATAAATATAGTATATTATTTAAAAACGTATGTTTTTACTAAAGCAAAGTATTTTAAAAACGTCAAAAATTCATCAAATATACTGCAAATTGAATGATTTATAACATTTTGCCAATTTGGTTTCCTACAGATTTGTCTCCGTAATCTTGGCTTCAAGATTATAAGAACATATATTTCGTTTATACATTAATTTAGCGTATTGACTCATTTTCGTACCATGCCTAAAATGTATCTAATGGTCGCGGTTTTTCTTATAATATTTGTATCGTCTTAATTATGGGAATTAACATTCAGTTTATTAGTTTTATATTAATGTAAAGGTCCAATCTAAGTAATAGTTGAAAAAAAAGTCAAATCTATTGAATAACTTCAGATATAAATTAATGAAAACTCACATTTTCGTAAAAAACGCGAAAATTTGAATTATTATTGCAAGTCGCGCCTTAAGAATCCATCTTGGTTCGTGAAATTTTTCAGATCCTCCATGGCCGCGACGAGTACTTCCTGTCGTGGGGTGACGTTTGTTGCTGGCGGTTTTGAGTTTGCCGAAACTCTTCTCTGTCGGGATGACGTTGTTGCGTTTGTTTGGCGCGGACGTGAACGTTGCGCGGAGGAAATTCCGGGCGTATTTCGAGCCGCCATTGTTGCGATTGGGGGGGTCTATTTTTGGGGGCGCTGTTGGTGGATATTTCTACGGGTGGGGATGAAGTTACTGACCTCGGGGTAGGGGCGCGATACTGGGGAGGCCATGAGAGGGGCTGAAGTGCCTCGGGCGATATCGCTGTAAGATCGGCGTTGTTGATGATGGTTATTATAGCTTGGCCTCTGTGGTTGCCAATGAGAAGGGTGCGCCGGACATCCCTTGTAACTGGCGGGGTGGGGTGTCGCGGGGCTTTTTGCATTCTGCGGTGGGGTGGTCGCCTGTGCATTTCACGCAGCGAGGCAAACCAAAGCAGCAGGTTGCTGAATGGCCGTGTGCTTAGCATCTGAAGCACTGGCCTTGTTTGGCCCGAGCGCGTAGACGCTCGACGGTCACCCTTAGGTGCATTACCGTTTTAAGATCCATGAAGATCTTTTTCGCTTCGTCGTTCTTTTTCAGGTTGACGAGCATAAGGGGGAGGGCTTTGCGGCTCGGTGGACAGAAGGTCCGCTATATGTTGTGCCTCAAATGTTTCGGGGACCCCTCTTAGCTTATCTTCTTGGAGGCGGAATGAGTGGTATTCCACCTTCCTCTCGATCAGCATCGAGTCGAGCAGAGTTTTGGTGTGGAGATGAATATAGTTCCCCTTGTTCATGGCGACGAAATCAATCCCTCTGTCATAAAGGGTTTTGGTTATTTTTGAGTAGTTCTTCTTGCCGTGGAGAACTATCGGCGGGATCCGTTTGTATGTTACCGTCTCCGAGGGGTCTGGATCGGAGGAGGTACCTGCCTGAGGAGGCGCTGTGGGCGGCCGGGAGGGGATATTGGCGAGTTATTTATCGGGGAGTTCTGTCTGGGAGTTGACGGTTTGTTGGGTCTGGCGCGACCCCTTTTCCTCTTGGATGCTACTTGCCATTCCATCTCGTCGGTGGAGGTGGCTTGGGAGGGGGCAATTGCTTGCGTGAGATTTTCCGCAAGTATGGCGCGGAAATTTTTATCTGACCTCTCTGAGGTGACAGATCCGGCTTCTGAAATCGCCACGGGGCTACGAGGTCGGGAGCGACCGGTGACCGTGCTATTGGATTAGGAAGATTCATTTGAATCGGGGCTATGACGCCTGGTGTTACGGCGGAAGGTTGCGGTGGAAGGGGGGAGTTCGGCGATCGTGGCTGACGGTGAGCCCTGATATCGGAAGCGAAAGCGAAACGTGACCGAGCGCGGGCGCTGCGGGAATGCGAATGCTCAAATTGCAAATATCGTCTTCAAGCGGGCCTTTTCGAGTCTGGCCGCCGGCGCTCCGCACCGGTTTGTGCGGCGACTACTCACGAGAAGCTGCTTCCTGAGCTCGTCGTGAGGTGGAATCCTGTGTGCAACAAGTAGTCGAATAACAAATTAAACAAAATGATTTTTTATACTGTTTATATTTTATTACAAATTAATTTAATCAACTAAAAAAAATCGTACCTGCCGGAAGCAACTGAATATTTTTTCGAAATATAGATTTCAGTCACGAAAAGAAAGATTTTATAATATCGTTGGATTGTAATAATGGAGTTGAGAATGAAGACTGGAGTTATGGAAAATTAAAAGTAGATAATTAATGCATTATTTGTCCAAGGCTTTGGCGACATCCTGAAGAATAGCACCTGTCATGATCTCTGCTACCCGAGCTGATGGAAAGTTGAGTGATGAACGTGAAACAGTGAAGCCGCGTTGAACGCTGGGGAGAAGCGAGGCTTCGTCTCGCTAAGATGATGTGTCCGAAGATTTTTGCGATGGTTTGGGGAGGTGGTTTTCTGGCTGATTTTCCGGGCTTCGCGATACGTGCGCGTGTATCCAACTGGTTGGAAAGATACGCAATTGAAAAATAAGGTTTATAATTTTGCAGATGGCTAGCAAATTTTCAGGTGGAAGAAGTTTTAAGGCGGTGTTAGAAATGCCGACTGGCTTTCTTGTCGGTATTTTACGGCAGATTTCATTACTTTGGGGGTGATAAAGTGAATATTCTCGAGGGGGGGGGGGGGCATTAATTGATTTGGCGATCAACACTCTCTGTCATTGATGTTGGTATGAAGGTACTTGAGGCTGAATTGGAATTCCAGACTGTTAGCAAAAGGTTCAGCCTTTCCTTCGTCATCGTGTATTAGCCACCATTTAATTCGATGACGTTTAGGGAAGAGAGGCATTGCAGAGAACTTTCGAGGCAGTTTTTATTACCGGACGTTACAGAAAGAGTTCATTAACAGTTATCTTCTGACACGGAGCGCCAAACTGTTGCCAGTTACGTCTGCCGGTTTTTGCGACGTATCAGATATTGAATGAGGCTTGGGAGATCGGCACACGTGAAATTTATGTGCCGAAAATGAACAGAGGCATCAGACATGGAGTGGAAAAAGTGTCAACTGTAGCGTTGAGTTCACTTTCGATGGAAATTGGAACATGGGCTGCGGGACTCGGGCGGTCAGTTCAATGTAAGTGTAGTGAGGCCAGTAAAGTTTCTTATAAAAATTGCATATTGTCAGCTTAAGAAACCGGAATGTCTGGAAATCAGTCATTAAGCCTTTTACCTTAATAATCCGAAGCATCAACGGCGTTATAGTAATATACGGTAGCTTTAATCATACGTGCTTCTTCATATGGATTAGAAAGTTTTTCTTCGTAATACATTTGTATTCGCATTCGGCACATGAGAACGGTTTCTCCCCAAAGTGAGTAAGCATATGTCTTCTTAAGTTGGTTTTACGATTACATGTATATGCGCACTCCGAACACAAAAACGGCTTCTCCCCAGAGTGAGTCAGCATGTGTCTTCTTAAACTGCTTTGTTCATTACATGTGTAGTTGCAGCGATGACATGAAAATGGTTTATTCGCAGTATGAGTAAATAAATGTATTTTTAAGCGGCTTTTGACACTACTTGTGTAGGTGCAGTGAGGACATGAAAACGGTTTCTCCCCAGTGTGAGTAAGTATATGGTTTTTTAAGTGGGTTTTCTGTTTACATGTGTACATGCACTGTGAACATGAAAACGGCTTCTTTGCATTGTGAATAAGCATGTGGTTTGTTAACTTGCTTTTACAATTATATGTATAAGTGCACTGTGAACATGAAAACGACTTCGTTCTGGTTAAAATAATCCTAGGACTTTTTAACATTGACTTTTCCAATTCTGACTCCTTTTCAGGGACGGTCGCTGGCAGAGTTGAGTTTCCCAGAAGAGAATCTTGTTGTTTCAAGACACCTGAAAAAAATTCATTATTTGTAGCATGAAATATAAGTAAAAATATTAATGAAATGAAAAAATTGAACCCCATGCAGAATGGAAAAAAAGGCTCCCTAAATTAGTATTGTTATTATTAGATGTATGATTATTAATACTGCATGGTTTATCCAATAAATAGTAAGAATAAAATAAGTCTTTTGTCTCATATAGTAATCACACTTTCATGTAAAAACATAAGTGTTATTTTATTCATTTTTACACATATCTAAAGTCTTGCAATTTAAAAACAGTTGCTTCGCTTAAAGGCGATTTTAAATTTACAGCGATGGCCTGGTCTGAGATATTAGCGAAGTACTGATACCGTATACCAGTGGTGTGCCGTAGGCTTAAACGTATGTTATGCTGTTACCGACGACGCCATGCTATAAGGAAACTGGATGCGGTTATCTTTTGAAACTTATTAAACAATCTGTAACTTATGTCATATATAATATATTACTCGCAAAAATATCAACGCCAAATGAATGGCGGGGCACTAACTTTTTGGGCCCTGTATCGGCATAGTTATGCCACTAATCAGATGATTGTGATCTATAATTTCCCACCAGATTCACCAGTCCTCAGTCCAGGACAGAGGTCTCTCCGGTGCTGGGACGGTATGCGACTCGCGTGGCACCCGTTGCATACAGGCCCCATTGCTTGCAGATAATATAAACTATAGATAAAATGGCCCCAATACTGTTTACTCCGAATGTATAATATTACTATTGCTTTCCTTTCATTCATGTCAGTCCCTCGTGACTAAGGATCGCGATCTCCATGAACTCCCGCCCTTTTGACTGTGCTCCTCCACTTTTAAACAATATTTTTCGATGTGATGTGTAAATAATTTTTCCTTGTTTTTGTTTTTGTGTTTATAACTTTTTCACATCGTATTATGTTTTTTTGTGTCCATGTAAAATATGTTATATGTGCCCTATCCGTTCAAAGGACGTTGGCTATAATTATTGTTCACTGCGGCCCCTCTACAGTAGACCAAATCATTGCCTCAGGTTCTTCAACCATGATGTTCTCCTTCCAGGGTCCCGACCGGCAATATTTCCCTGCATTACGAGGTGCAAGGTTTCGTACTTCTCCAGATGTCTCATTCTTCATTCGTAACTCTATTCATCCAGCTTATTTAGAGCATTCTTCTGTAGATCCACATCTCAAATGCTTCAAGTTGCCTTATCATTTCTTCGGTAAGTGTCCATGCTTACATTCCGTAAAATAAAATCGAGATCACATAGTATTTCCAACAAGTAAATACACATAACATAATGGCATGAAGTACGAAGACAAAGAAGCCAACTCGCAAGAAATCATCGTTCGGTAATTCTCTGAATTCTCACCATCAAGCGCTTGAGGGAAATATTTACGGTCAGCCTTATAAGGCATTCAAGTTTACTTATATTTAAAGATAGGCTCAGGTTCACACCGTCGCTACCGTCTGAGTTTCTTTTTCATTAAATTTTAATTGCATGAATTGAAATTAAAACAGACGCCATATGCTCTGATTACTGCGATGCGTTCCATAAGATGGACCTGTGTCCGGCTCAACGCAATTTGATGTATAACTATTTGAATTAAGTTTTCAAAAACTAATCATAACAATTGAAATAATAACATTTTTGTTCGCTTTCTTTGTATCTGTAGATCACTTTTAACCGTCACATAGAGTGAGTATTTTACTTCACGAACTTACCGGTGTGGTGGTCGGCATCCATGGAGTTCTCCAAGCAGTCCGCGGCTTTACCAGGAATAATGTACACATCACCACCACTCTCTGGTTCAGGCTTAATGGCAGAAAGATGTGTAATGCCAACTTCCTTTTCCGTTTTAATACGGCCAGCGTCAGTTCTCGCTTCAAACTCAACAGGCAATCGGGGGAAAGTAACCTCCATCTTCACATTTGGAATAGATAATGTTTCACCACCTTCTTCCTCATCGCTGCCGAGTCCCGGTTCTTGCTTGAGTGCGGGTTCCATGGTATAATGCGTCCCACGTCACAATAACCACAAAATAAAATATTCGTATCAATCTCATGTCAGACGATGACTAACCATAGACAAAATGGAACTAAGACTACATCGACCAGACCATAGAAACTCGCCGTATGGCCAGATTACAACTCATCGACTCCTACTTTCTATTCTGACCTCATGGACTACAGGGTACCGGATCGAAGGACCTCCTCTTTCATAATATTGAAGCAAAGATGCGGCCAAGGTAGACAATGTTAGTGTTTAAATTTTACTGCAAAAATGGAGCAGGGTATTTACTTGCTTTGGAACATCATTTTTGGTCTATTGTGGGGAATATTGATGTCGTAGCTAATGAGAATATTAATCGCCAAGTTTGTGCATGTTGGAAGCTCCGCATACGTATCCAAGGCAGTCTGGATGGCTTTGTTTTGCAGAACCGCAGTCATTTCATGATTTTTAGACGGGTTTGCGTATATGCATTGTACGGTTATATTTCAATAAAATATATAATTATTGTATATGTAAAAGTCCACAAGGGCGTTGATGGTAATAAATAAATATGAATATATGTCGGATGACTGCCCTGTATGAGAGGAGCTCTTTAAAATGCAGCTTTAATAGGGTTTTGGACAATTTGTGTCAGTTATCATGTCGCCCCGCAAGAGATGTGCAGTCCGTTCTTCTGCTGACAGCTTTTCATTTATTTAATGAAGTAATAATAAAAATTATCTTTCGATATAAAAATCGTATTTCAAAAACTTATCGCGTCCCACTAAATTCAGCTCACGAGCCATAGTTTGGTAAAAAGCTGTATTGAAAGCATTTATAATACTGCTACACAGTGATGAAGTACGCAATGTGTAAAAAAATAGGTCATTTTCAATTGTTATAGATATTGAGATTTATTGAGGAGTATGATTCTGTCCGTGGCCATCCAATATCATCTCACTTTCATTCCAGAAGTACTGAAAAATAAAACGTACAAATACAAATATATTAATTGTGCTGCTAGCGCAATAAAATCTAATTTGTTTGTTTCAGTTTATAAAATATGCAAAAGTGGAATAATAATGAGTGGAGTGGTTTGATCAGCCTTACCAATGTGCCCTCTCCAGTAAGTGTAATTAAGGTCATTATCACCTGCAAACATCTAAAAAGGTTTTATCGTTGATTGATCTATGCATGTTAATCGCTTTTACTAGAACTATTATACTATTAATGCATCGTTCTCGGTGCCCTTTCTACTTTTCAGTATCTCAATGGTATATTCTATTAAATTTATTTTTCAATTCTGGACAGTGTTGTAAAAATGTGATAGATAAATATGTTGAATAATACATCTACATATCTACAGTCAGGCTCCACCCGTCCGGACCAAAACCGGCTTGACAGGGAAAAAACTAGTTTATAAGATAAACAAAGTTATGTAAATAAATAAGAAATGTAAAATAAAGATAGTGTTCCGTACAGGAAACAAGACATTAGATTTGTAAGGGGTGAATCGCCGGTTCGCTCTGGTGTCTCGGACGTCGATATCTGCAGCGGCGTGCAGTGGTCCAGCGGGGTCCAAAATAGTCGTCCAGTGTAACAGCCAAAATCAAGAATTTTCCAGATCAGTCCAAATGTCGTAGCCAAAAGTCGAGAATCCAGAAAGTCTAGTGTAATAGCAGGGTCGAAGCGGAGATAAATAAAACACAATTTTTCCTTGAAGGGTCCAGCGGTGCGAGATGAGAATGGGAATGCTTTCTGCAGCCGCTGGACCATTATTTATTTCACTCAAAAAACTTTGGGAGCGTAAGGCCCCCTGTATGGCTGGGATACAGTCGGATGGCGCGGCCAGTCTCCGCGCCACCCCGATTCGGTTCAGCGCCGCCACCTCCTGGCGGCCAGACTCCAAAACTTTAATCTTTTTTTTTTCTCGTTTCGTCTCGATCTCGTTTTTCTCCGCTATTTAGCCATCATCCATGACTTACAACACGGCTTCCGGCGTTAGCACTCAATATTACATCAGCTCCTCCGCGTAGTAGAATAAATCAATAACGGAATAAATCACCGACAATTTACGGCAGTCCTGTCGGTCGACGTCAGTAAAGCCTTCGACAGAGTATGGCATAACGACCTACTCTACGGTGGACCAGGATAACACAACCACATCACGATTCGGGCATTCCTCCCGTAAGAGAATTCATAAAACATCTTTCCAAGCGTTTCTATGCTGACCTCCCAAAGCACCGAAACCCCACAATCAACGTTATCATTAATCAAATTATGACATTAGGTTACCGTCGCGTATAAAACTCCCAAAGATAATCCTATTATCTCCTGCCCCAGCTATCTATCGACTTTACACTTCGATAATGCAACAAATTTATGATTTGTTTCTAAGATATCGGTAGTAAAGGTTCTCAAATATTCTTACGAACGTAAACAAATACAGAAATCAGAACGATAATTACAAAATATCGTAAACAAAATGATCCATTAGAGAACACAACAGTGCCCTACACATGTGGTGATATTCATACGCACTAGAGTGAAGTAGTGATTTGATTTTTGATTCTAATGCACACTATTTACAAGTTTTTTAATACTGACATTCAATTTAAGTCTATAGATTAAAACAATTTTTGAAACGCATTACATAGGTACTACGCGCATAAACTGAATTTCATTTTTGAAGTTACGCATACACAACATAGGTAAGGTAGCTGGCTGTAGATTCGAGTCTAGCCAATAAAGTTGTAGCAACAGTTGTCCGAGACACCTAGACCTAGACTATTATAATTTGTAGAACGAAAAATATTTTAATGAATAAAAAATATAATTATTTAAGTAGGTTCATTTATTGGAATGAGATATTGTATTTTATATTAAGGCTAAAGAATTCTCGTATAGCGAGTAATGGGGGGTTAAAAATATTAGCAAATTTTTATTTATTACGTCATACATTAAAATCTCCTCGAGACTTATGGAATTCATTTTTCAGATGCTACGTCATTGAATCGAAGGATAAATATTTTTACTTTGAAAATGTATTTACTTTGGAAAAAAAGTCTGTTTTAGCACATCTGTGTCATTCAATTTCCGATATTAAAATTTTTAAATTAAGTGAATATTATTTTAACTTCAACAACTACATAGGTACTTATTTATTTTCAAAAAACGAAAAGATGCACTTTTAAATTATAAAAAAACTATCGTGTTGTCGATATCAGCACGTAGTAAAAGTTTCCTGTACATGAAAGTATTCTTTCAGATACAAATTCATGTTAGTTTGCGTTGTGCGGTAATACGGTACTAACTCAACTTTCGTTTGTTTACAATAAAAAAGTAATTATTTGATCAAAGATCTTGTATTTTTGTAATATTGCATAAAATGCCATATGAGTATAGTAATTCGGAGTACGATTCTGATTTTGAGGGAACCTACAATTTAAGAATACTTTATATTTAGCTTCATATTGACTGACATATATTTATCAAAGCATATTTTAATTAGGTATTTATTTAAAATGCGAATATATGTAAGCTAATGAGCATAATACTTTCACAAATTTCAGATGATCCTTTTCACAATCAAAGCTTGACGGCGAAAAATTGACGTCTTTTTTATTTAATTTCACGTTTTTACATATTTTTTATTCAATGAGCGCAAAGTAATATTTAAAAAAAAAAATAAACGATCTTTCATTATGTGTTAAATTTTTTTTTAAAATGTTGTCAATCTTGACATTTTTTATCTTATATTTTTTCCACCCTGCAAATTCTAGGTCAGTGGGTCAGTACATATTGAGGTCATCGAAATCTCATATATGGAATGTATGACATAATACTTAACAAAACGAAAAATAAAAAAATAGAAAGTTGATCATTCGCCAGGCAGGGGAAAAATCGATAAATTATCAAGAATATTTTTCGTTCTAAATTACTTGATTTACCTATTCTTGAAGTTTGGACAACTAGCTACGAGACACCCTGTAAAACTGTGCTCGTCTCACTAGAAAAGCTGTGTTGAGATGGTGTGGATCGATATTACATTCCCTCTGCTAGCTTTACATCGGGACGAACTTTCTAGCTGTATGAATTTCAAAATTATTTTTTAATTGTCGATTGATTACTTTAAATGGTGATAAATATTTGTTGAGAAATTAACATTTTCTAACAACTTGTCACAAATGTTAGAAAACCAACAATTTTATCCTTGTCTCTTTCTTTTATAACCTTTCTCTCTATAAATATTTACAATAAAGTATGAAACACGCAAAGAATAACTTGAATTTCAAATATTAAATGTCAACGAATACCCCGGACAATAGTCTACATTAAATAATTGTATTATACCTAAAAAGCACAACTAAGTATGGTACAGTTATAATAATCACCTGACAAACAATAATTAGAGGCGATAATAATTATCCAAGTAATTAAAAACACCTGCAGTAGTAAACATATTTCCAAGGTTCACCGGTTATTCAATTCAGTTTCAATTTGGTTCTCATTCACCGAATGTCATTTTTAAATACACTAACATTTATATAAATTATTAAACAGGTTCAAAATGTATAATATAACTCCAAAACTACAAATATTTGTAACACCAGCTGCGGAGAAACATAGACAAGATGAGTCAAAAGTCGATGCAGATGTTGAAAGTAAAATAAAGCCTCTAGCGCCACTTTATCTTCTTCTAAAAATATTGTCACTAGATCCCACTGAAACAAATACACGGATTAAAATCATTCGCAGACTAACAGCACTAGTTGTATTGATTGTCAGTATGGTGTGGTCACTGAACATGCGCTTCAAATACAACTATGTAGAAAAACCAACGTTTATGGTGCCTGATATACTTGGATTTATGACCATTTGCACCCTGAGTGTATTTAATGTGATCTGTAATATGATCACTAACAATGAGACTTGGAAACACATTCATAATAACTTCAAAATGGTGGACAGTCTTCTCGGTGTTGCGAAACCTGGGTTGTACTGTGCATTAAAGAAAACAGTTCTGCAGCTGACAATAGTACCGAGTATTATCATGATTTTTTTTGGTTCTTTCGATTTCTATACTTGGACAACAACATTCAATGTGCATCATTCGAGTCCGGTCATCATCAACTATTTTGTTTATATAATGAACACCACCGTGATTGTACATTTTGTAATTTTGGTGTATTTTGCGTGGAGTAAATTCTTCATTCTGAATACTGAACTCCAAGCATATTTTCAATTAGAAAGGAAAGACAACCCAACGGAGGACTCGCTACAATATTTCGTAACAAAGCGTCGACACTCTTTCTTGGAGAATTTTTTTTTAAAATCAACAACATTCAAAAGACTCGGGGAACAAGCCACGAAGAAAAAAAACTTTAATATAGATTGTTTTGGGAAAATTTATATGATTTTATGTGATCAGACTGACCTGTTTAATTACAATTTCTACATTCCGGTGAGGCAAAGATATCTTACACTCTTTCCCTATAAATAAGATTGTAAATAATTCACAACTTGCTGATTTTTTATATAATGATTTCAGAACTTTTTAGTTACAATGAACGGGCTATTTTCAGTCATAAGATCTCTACGATTAATAGCGTATGCCCTAATAAATGAACTGGTAAGTTGTTTTGAATTTTGTGAATCATTATTATGTGTTTATTATATTATCAGACCAAAAATATAGACGCATCTAATACATCACGGCAAAGGACAAACTATTAAAGGAGTAAAATTATTAAAGAATTCAAAATAGCTCAGAAACCCAAGGATGCTTCCGTCTTATTAAAGACGGAGAAAATGTTTTCAATACTATAAATTCTGATGTATATTGATGTATATATGTGTATACACAGTTTAACCAGAATATTCTCAATTATTCTATCATATCATATTCTCAAAAGATGACATTCTTCAATACACATCAGAATTTATTTTATTATTAGAAAGGAAGTTTCTTGGTTATCCTGCATCTGTTGGTTCTGAGCAGGACCAGTGTTGTTACAACGTTATGGGTAAAACTCTTTACCCATCTTCAGGGAATGTTTTATCAGTGAAGTAACGCTAAAAAATGATCATAAAACACATATTTTCAGGCTGGCAGTTCAACGCTAGGTGAAATCACTGACCTTTACTTTGTATAATTGGGACGGCCAAATATTTGGCTTTTGGTAATTCTGTAAGGTAAAATATCGGTGTTATTTATTTGTTTGTCGGGTTCTTTTCATGTTAATGGGTATTCAATATTGTTGGTAATTTATTAGTCTTCTAATATATTAAGCCATATGTTTGGAAGTCTGATACTGTCGTCTTCACTGATAAGCCTCCTGAAGATGGGTAATGATATTTATCCTAAACATTGGGACAACAATGGTCCTTCTCAGGACCAACAGACGCAGAATAACCAAGAAACTTGCTTTCTAACATTATACTCAATCCGTGAAAATCTCAAATTGAACAATACATAATCTTATAAAAAAAACCATTTCAGGGAAGTCCAACCATCCTTATTAATCCTGTCATAACTTCAATCAACTTTGCACTACATGACATTGCTCTACTGCTGCTAATAGCAACTGCCTGCGTGCTCACCACTTCCGAGGCTAAGAAGACCTGTTTCCTTCTCGACACCATCGTTTGCAACCGACGCAGCGGTAAAAATATTTTTTTATTGATATTAAAACCTTATTATTTGATGCTAATAATGTTAACTTAAAAAAAAAATAACTTTCAGAAAAATTAATTAACTAATTAAATAAAACACAATGTTGTTTACTTCACACTATAACACTTTAATTAAAAATTAAAATTAAAATATTTTCAATACTTACTGCATCATCTTCAATAATAAACTAAAACTTAAAACTAAATTGACTACATGGAGGGAAGGCGATATGAGAGCGTGGTTGGGGAGGAGGAGGTTTCAGTGAAAAGTGAAAGCGGTTGTAGGCGGGGCTAATATGAACAGGAGGGGAGATGTAATAGGAGTGTTTGTACGTTAAGTACATTATTATTGTTAATATTAATCTCTACATTCTGTTTGTCAGTTGAGTGAAATTGAATCTCCCCGACAGCAGTTAAAACGGAATAAATGTTTGTAATATAATCCATTCTGCTTGTTTAACTTTTCAGAACTAATAATTGTAGGTATTTATGGTTTTAGACCTACTCTCGCTGTCTCGGAATTCAATTTTTGTTTCTTTCTACCGATCTCAGGCTCTGAAATAACTACAGAACGAAAAACCAATAATGTGAAGGGTGTATTATTTAAAGGTTTGTTTTTCGAATTGCGACACTTTTTCCAGCGACAGCCAATTTGTGCTCAGTTTGGTTTGCCATTTCACCATGAGAAGTTTGCGAAAACTTATCGTACGCTACGTCCATTTTACGGTCGACATAATTGTCATTATTCCAAAACCATGAATCATTTTCGCACCACGCATACTCTAAATAATAATACGGACCCGCAGAGATGACAGAAACATTCGATGAGTCCATAATTGATCACCACCTTTGGATTATTTTCTGTGGGAATATGTGAAGTTCAATCAGACAATAGACGACTTGGAATCCAACATTCGTCGCGTTATTGCCGATATACGACCCCAGCTGCTCTATAAAGTGGTTGAAAATTGGACTTCCAGATTGCGCTTTATTCGAGCCAGCCGCGGTGTCCATATGCGCAAAATCATATTTAAACACTAATGCCATAAAATTAACTTTCCAATAAAGCCAATACCATGGCCATTACCATAATTTTTATGTGTTTTATTTCATTTTATAGTTCTATACCTCTAAAAAAAAACACTCTTTACATATTACTGAAATTTAATAATAATAATAATGTGTTTGGGTTGTTTATGTATTACCTATTCACCATAAAATAATACATACAATATACATTCAAGTAATAAAATAATATTTATGCTATAAAAATAATAGAAAAAAAAAATTACAAAATATAAATAATTAATTTCAGTCACGGCTATTATTATATCTATAGCTAATCTGCAATCGATGCCATTCTCTGGTCAGGGAGCCAGCCTTCTATGAGAGCCACAGCTTTACGCCAGCAACTACAAACATTGTAGATGCGCTATAATAACGCGCCAACCCGAACAGTATTCTGTATTGAATTCGTAGACTGTTGTACGTACACTCGATTGTATTTCGACCAGAGTTCGCAGGTATACATGGTAATGAAAAACGATTTAAAAAGGATCCTCTTCACCTGCTTACTGCATTGGTAGTATGCATTTATCTCAATTTATCTCAACTAAATCTCATTGAGTGTTATTCCAGACATGGGAAAATATATCAATAATCAAAAAACCTATAGGTAACAAATAATATTGATCTCATTTCATAAGATGGTCTACGAAGGATGTGTGCTCGCCAGTTATATAAATTAAATGAATCAACTAGAAATATATATACAAAAAATGTATTTATTGAAAAAATATTTTAGCAGCTGACCATTGCAGGTAGCGATGGTCACCTAGCGGCGAGAGGTGCACGTGTATCAATTATTATAGGTTCTAACTACTAACAAAGTGAAATACATGGTCAGTTATAAAGGGAATAGTTTTGTCGGTTTGTTCAAACAGGGGATTAGGTTTCCTTGGTGACGTAAATATTAAAGATAAAGTAATGTTATCTTTTTAACGAAACAAAATTTAGATGGGGTGAAATTATTTTTAGGGTATCTCAATTTGTCATTGATTTTGACCAAATATTTGTTTGTGTTTTGTATAGATATATTTGTTTTTTATTATATCAATTACAAAATATAAGCTTCATTTTATTTTTTAATAACTGCAAATAATTATTATATCATACAATATTTATTTGATTTAATATGGATAATATCCCTAATAGCTATTGTTTACCATACATATTTATATTTTTTTAAATATATGTTATTTTAATTAGATAAAGTTCATGGTCTCAATTCCCGGGAATTGAAAAAAGTTGAGAATACAGAATCTCTAATTGAATCTAACCCATCTATAATTGAAATTTTGGACTAATATATCATTTAACTTGTGATCACCAGTGAAGATTTAACATATTCCAATCCTATATAAAGTAATGTTCGGGTTTATTGAATTCTAACCGTAATGTTTGGATGTGTTTTTAGCAGAAGACAAACGGAAACTAAAAGCGTGGTCCAACTTGATGACGAGGCGTTTCCCACACTTCACGGCCTGCCAGCTGTTTCCCCTGGACTACACGCTGCTCTACAACTTGACCGGCACCGTTGTCACTTATTTCATCATTGTAATGCAAATAAAGTAATCGTGGAGAAGAACCGGCTATGACTACAATGTTGACAATGCCAGGATACTGCAACAATCTGTGTAAGAAAATACCCTCGCGAACGACGTGTCGGGGACTTCTCGCTCGACTATGCGTATATGATTATTATTAGAGTTGTATATTGTTTATTTTTATGTTATTTTTAAAAGTAAATTGAATAATTTAATATTATTTTTTAAATAAAATTAAAATTAAATATTCAGACTTGTAACAATTAAAAAAAGTCATATTAATTTATTTCGAAGAAAAAATAAGTTAATTTCCAGAAAATAATAGCAAAAACGAAAAATAAATATCTTCAACTTGTTACGTGTAAAAAGAATAATGAAAGGAGTGAAAATAAAATGAGTCGAGAGAATAAATATTATAAATAATATTAAATATTATATATATGAATAAATATTGTAAATGAAATGAAATGAAAAAACCATTTCACATTATTTTAGAAAAAAGTATGTAGCGACCATAATTCAAATCTACCGCCATCTCAGTCGGCATCGACGCTAGCGACAGCGCTGCCGGCTGCTGCCACAAGTCTGGCTCAATTCACCGCCAGACAGTCTCTCCAGTTTCAGCGTTTCACAATGGCGGTCTTGCCGGCTCGCCTTTGCCGAGCAAGACTGCCAATTCATTTCATTTCATAATTTCCTACATCTTCATTCACTGTATTCATTTCAATCTGTCATCATTGTTTTTATCATTCGTCACAATAAACCTCAACACGCGCCAATCACATGTATTTCATTTAACCACCGTCCTAACCCCCAAAAGTATAAAAATATACTAACTATTAATAACTCATATTCTATACATCCTCACCATTTTTCACATTAAGCTTACTCCTTGTCAGAATTATTATTATCTCTAATTAAGTTTTGAGTCATCCTCTTAGTACATCTTCAATCGGTATAAAAATATTTCGCATAAAATCCTACTTATGAGCTAATCATTTTTTTTTATTACCTCTGAGACGAAAACTTTCATGATTAGGTACAAATGGGATTTATTTATTTCAGCTTTAAATTTTCGCATTACCTGTTTTTCCTACCTGCCCAGTTATAATTACATATTACTTATATTAATTTACATTGCAATCTCCTCTGCCCGCCTTCATTCTTATTATTTATTTGTTGACTCGATTATTGCAAGTAGATTAGGAACGTATGCAGACTGAATACTGCGGAATACACCGGCACACTTTGATTAGATCGAATCGCGGTCGATCTGAGTCTTGCTCAAACGGTTTGGCCGTATGGAATGAATGATTGACGACGGAATAGTCCGATTTACGCACCACATAAGGTGCATGAATGTGGAAGATGTGAATCCGCGTACACATACTTATTCGTATGTGTCCTATTTTCTCTGTCTACCCTTACAGAGAAAAGTCAGTCGTCGCTCACGGTTGTCCTTCTGCACGTGGGTACCGGCCCGAATGCAACAAAAGCTGCTTTATTACCCCGGAGTCAATTATCCTCGGGCGGAAAAAACGGACCCGCATCTTAATGGTCCTTTTTTTTTAGTGCCGATATTATTGCCTAATTTACTGAAGGTACATTGTTATCAGGCCGCCCCCGAGCGCGACATTTCTCGGAACGATTTCTTCTCGGACAAAAGGCAACCGATTGACTTCATAACGTATTGCGTAACACGTGCTGTCATCCCTCGCAATTGCGGAAGAGATAAATCTTCCCGATGAATGGCCGCGAAAACAAACGACGGCTCTCCGATGACGGAAGAAAAGGTTCTCGTGTGACGTGGGTTCCTGCGAAATACACTTCCAAGAAAACAAAGTATCCGCAGATGACAAATAGCGATAGGTCGGTCCGAATCAAAATCGACTCGCGACACAGATTACCGTTCAGGCATATCACTCTTATATCAAAAGTGTATTTTATTTAATCTAAATATTTTCATCTGAGCACCCGGAAAGAACATAGTCTTATCTATGATATAGTCTTAGATTATCTACGGTCGTAGATTCATGGTTCGGCTTTTTCTATGGTTGTCCATCATCTGACGTCTTCGGTACAAATATTTTATTTCCCGATTATTGTAACGCGGAACATATTAATAGCATGGAACACGGGGTCAAGCGTGAACCGGGAAGCAGCGGCAATGAAGAAGAAGGCGGTCAAATATTATACTCCGCTGCAAATATAAAGTTAGAGATTACTTTTCCGTCATCCCACATAGTGCCTGTTGAGTTTGAGTCGAGAACTGACGCTGAGGGAGATTCTCAATACACAGGCTGTGTTAAAATGGAAAAGGAAGTTAAGTCTGAAGCAGGGTCTCCCGTTGGAAGTAGCGATAGAAAATTCGATGTTGATATTGAAATATCGCTCCCTAATATAAAGCAGGAGTGCTTGGAATACTCCAGAAAGGTTGACCAGCACACTGGTAAGGAGTTTGTTTCTTTAGATTACTAATCGTGAATGATGTATAGATCTACGGAAAACAAATAGAAAATTTATTTGTATTATTTGGTCCATTTCTGTCTTTAATAGAAGTAAACGTGAATTCCTTATCCTCTTTCCTAAAGTACTCGATGATGAGATTAATTGTAGGATTGGCCCATTCCGATATTATATTGGTAGTCAGAAAATATTTGAAAGTAGGTTTCTCGCCAATTGGCTTCTTCGTATTCTTATTGCGCGGCACAAATTATTGTTATAAGTGGGACAAGGTCCCAGAAGCTCTTGCAGCGTGTGGTCATTATTTCTACGTCATATTAAAGAAACATCCATCCCCATATTATTGTCCGACCCTACGTTCAAATAATTAAATATTAGCTGTTTGTTTTTCGTACAAAACAAAGTCGTGACTTTTTATTTTATTTTCACTCAGTTATGTGCTTTTCTATGTATGCAGTGCTGGGATGGTTATATTGTTGCGGTCCGGGCCAAGCAAGAATGGTGGTGTATCTCCCAGATGATGATGCATTCAATGGAAGTTCATTAGTTGTGATAGACAGTGAGGATTGACAGATTTACCGGGAAATTACCGATAACAATTATTTGACGATTAAAATATATAATTTTCTTTACAGATCTCTCGAGACTACAAGATTCTGTTTTGATGAACCCAGCTCTGTCTTCGACTATCTTTAAAAAGTCAAAAAAAACAAAAATTACAAAAAGCTTTAGAATCGCATCCTCGGGAATGAAGTTGTTTTCATGTTTAAAGTGCTCTTATGCGTCTGATTACAAAAGTAAGTTAACAAGACATATGCTTGTTCACTCTGTGGAGAAACCGTTTTCGTGTGCACATTGCACTTATACAAGTAACAATAAATGCTCGTTAAAACAACACATGCTCAGGCACGACGCAGGAAAACCGTTTTCATGTTCGGAGTGCGGATATTCATGTAATCGAAAAAGCAACTTAATAAAGCACATGGTTACTCATACTGCAGAGAAACCTTTTTCATGTTCGGAGTGCTCATACAAATGCAAAAGGAAAAGAGATTTAATAAATCATCAACGTACTCACTCAGGAGTTAAACCATTTTCATGTACACAGTGCACATTTTCATTTTACAATAAAGGCAACTTAAGTAGTCATGTGCTTACTCACTCTGAAGAGAAACCATTTGCTTGTACTGAATGTGAATATAGGTGTAAAAGGAAACGAGATTTAATAATTCATCGTCTTATTCACTGTACTGAGAAACCGTTTGCGTGTGCAGAATGCGACTATAAATGTATTAGACAGAGCAACTTAAGAATCCATATGCATAAGCACTTACGACCGAATTGAATCAGTTGGTGTCTTTCATTACCACAGATGGCGCTACATATTATAAAGCCTCTTAACCGACTTAACGATTGCTCTCTATGGGCTAGTTGATACCCCAGCTCACCTCGTGTGGGCGGCGAAGCGGGAGCCCATGTCCGATGATAATCTCTCATTATCAATTAAAGTATCTACTTATTTTACATTTGGCAAAAAATAACATTAAAATGAATATATTTGTAAATGTAATAAAAAGGAAATTAAAAAATTTGAGAAGATTTCAAGCACAGAAATTGCACACTTTTGCGAATTCGTTTTGCAAGATAATTTCTTGAGTAAAATTGACGACAGATCAGCTAGGTTTAAACCTCCCCAGAACCCTGTGGAGTAGAGTGAATCGCAATTTTTCTCGGCATCCTGCAGGTATTAGGGCTGTCACCAGAGAAGTTCCTTTTGGCATTTCCACTTGGTCGGTCCAGCGGGTGGGGGATCTTCCACAATCTTCCTTCTTGCAAGATGCCCAAAAATTTGAAGGATTCGTCTCAGGCTGCAGGTTGAGAGAGTCTGTCTTTGATCTTCAGTTCCTGCAGAATGAAGACATTCGTGCGTCTCGCCGTCCGTGGTATGCATGTGCGCTTGTGGCATGTCGTAAACATGTGTCTCCAGCACCACATCTCAAAGCTATCAATCCGTATTATCTCCCTTGCCTTAGCAACCAACCGAGGTCCATTCCGACCATTGTATGAACAGCACGTCCTAACAAGTACAAATTCATACAAAGTGAGCCTAACGGTGAATTCTCTTGTGAACATTTTTATTGTGCATTTATTTTTCTTGTGAATATTTTTATTGTGAATTTCGCTTGTGAACATTATTGTGAACTAAATAACGACATCGATAAGAAAATGGTGCGGTCCGGCCTGAAAGACGAGTAAGGCCCCGTATCCCGATCAGCAATAGCGATCAATAGCGTCAGTGAGAGTAAAAAGTGAATACTCCAGAAACCAGAAGACTCAGACATCGGTAAGAGCTCATCTAATACTGGCTTACTCCCCTGTTCTTATCACCCTTTCCACCCACTAAACATTTTATTTTATTATTGAGCTTAATATATCAATACATACATTTTTTAATCATAAATTAAAAATAATCCACATCCATTTCTACTAAAACAAATATCCCAATAATAAATAAAAATTCCCTTTTTTAATACTAAAACTACATCAAAAATGGTTATAGAACCAACTTGGTGCGAAATGCTAGCACTTCTAAATAGGGACGACGAAATCCCTACAGACATGATGACGGCCTGTGGCCTCGTATTCTTCAAGCTTTACCGAGAGTAATCACGGTTCAACACCACTCGCTACAGGAAAATACTCCTGCATTCCGCTGGGAGCATCACGGCTGAGACTCGGTGATTCTCCGCCGCAATACTCCATCGCGTTCCCGCTCCCGTCCCCCGCGCACTCAGTCGACGCCATAGGAGAATCCGTCTTCATCTCCGAGATGGAATGGTTCTAAGCGTCCAACTAGCGTAGAAAACGCCGCGCCCTCCGCGTCTTTTCCCTGCACTCGCCAAGACTACGCACCCCGTCACCGACAGTGCAGCCACCCCTCCCCGCGCCCGCCGCCTTACCACCGACGAAGCGGCAAGCAACCGGCTTAACGCCAGCCCGATCGCCCGGAACAGCACCCCCCGCTCGCTCATCCGGGCGCGCCACGACTGCGAAAAGAAATCACCGATAATTTTATGTAATAAAAATAATTGGGCCCGAGTGTCCAGAACCCTACAAGACAAGGGCATCGATTTTACCGCCCTTAACCTTAACGAAGCCATTTCACTTAAAGTCAAAACAGCGATGGACCACCGAAAAATATCAGCATCAATAAAAAATAGAATACCACTCCTTCCACTTAGCGGAAGAGAAGCCTATAAAAGCAGTTATCAGAGGGTTACCGGAAGGAATTCCTGTTGAAGAAATAATAGATGAATTTAATAAACTTGATATTTCTGCTGAATCTGGATACCAGATGAGGCAAGGCCCCGAGAAACGACCAATGCCCTTGAAACTGGTCAATATAACAAAATCAGACAAAGGAAAAAAAAATCTTCCTCGAAAGCATCACACACCTAAAAATAACAGTAGGCCGAGGAGAATGTCTCCAGAACGCGCCCCAT
The DNA here is from genome assembly GCA_031772225.1 of Eubasilissa splendida. Classification (NCBI taxonomy): domain Eukaryota; kingdom Metazoa; phylum Arthropoda; class Insecta; order Trichoptera; family Phryganeidae; genus Eubasilissa; species Eubasilissa splendida. The sequence goes on along the minus strand of CM062854.1, from coordinate 31,417,854 downwards.
CAACCCGAAGATCAACAACGGCGACCCCTTATGAAAATAAGGACGGCCAACTGGTCTAGACTTCCGGAACCGAAAGTGACCCCGGAAGCCCACAGACCAAGACCGACGGGCAACCCTCTCCCACCCCCAAACGCAGCATGGCCGCGCCCAAACTTCACAAAATTTTCATAATTCAAAAGACAAATAGAAATACATAACTAACAAATTAATAATAATTCCAGACATGAAACAAATCGACAAGCCGATATGCTACGCGCTCGGTCACGTTTCTGTGTTCCCTCCCGACAACTGCTCACTGCCAGCCGTGTACGCCCCTATTTGGTGGCTCCGCGCGCTTCGCCGGTCTTGCTTTATATTTTTCTCAGTGTTTGTGATTAAATTTACAAAAAACAGTGGTCACAAGTGCCCCGCCAGATTGGATTACCAGGATTATTCAGTGCCTCGATTTATGTGACAGTGATAAACTATAAACTGATAATCATGCCGCGTAATTTCGATAGTACCACTCACCAGCATACTGGGTTTATTTTTGCTCTTGGCCGCCAGACATTGTGAACATTTTTCGTAAGTCAGAACCAAACCGATCTATTCGTCAACCTATACCAACCGTATCAGGAACCCCACACTCCGAATCCACGAAAACGTTGTAAAATAGTGAAATCTAAATTTAAAATCTTCAATTTTCAATACATAATCTGCGATTTAAAAAAATTTATAACATTTGAACTCAGCAAAATCATATTTTTACATCATGCCGACAGACCCGCCGTTTATAGATTCGCTCCAAAGGAGCTGCTTTTGCCAAACTTGCTGATAAGCCGGCTTATCGCGTCACCCGCTCGCAAGCGGCTAGCATTCCCGGAATTTCCCGCTGCCCGCCACAGCTAATCGCCCCCCACCCCCTGTAAAGCCATTAGCCACCGGTCCGAACCGGGCAAAACCCAAACATAACGACATTCGCCAGAAAAATTCCTAGAATCCGACCACTTAACCGGTAAAACCAATTACCCCACCGCACACGCCGCCGTTAGGCGTACAATAAATACATCCTACTCGTCACAAATAATATCATTCCAGCATATAAAAGACAGGTGTCGAAATCACCTGTAAAAATCTTTCAAAATTCAGTCGATCATCATCAAAAGAAACCGGCCTATCATCAAAATGGCCGCTTCCGCCGCCACTCAATCCCCCCCGGCTAAACACGAATCCAACCTTAGGGACTTCGCAGTCCGTAAGGACAAAAAATTAACCATGGAGGAACTCCTTCATGTAGTTGCAATTGCCAGAGAGCAATCCGAGACCCCCCCTTCCCCAGCCCCCGCAACCAACCGCCGTAGGCGTATCAATTCTACTGAATCCTCTCGTAGCAGCAGCGCGGTCGTAGGCCGTTCTCGCTCCAGGAGCCCCGCCGGCAACTCGGAAGCCGGATCCGTCACCTCGGAGAGGTCAGACGCAAACTTCGGAACCATCCTTGTGGAAAATCTCACACAAGCGATCATCGATGCCGCCCAGGACAACTTAAACGACGACATGGATTGGCAAGTCGTCTCGAAAAGGAAAAGGGGCCGATTAAGCCCGAACAACCCGTCATCCCCAAGACGGCTCTCGCCTGCCGCACCAAACTCCCCTCCCAAAAAACGCTAGGCGCCGACCGCCGAAAACTCCTCCCGCCCCAACACACCGCCTGCGCAGGCGGGTACATCCAGCGATCTTGACCCATAGGAACCAGCGGTAAAATACGGGCGGATACCGCCTATAGTTCTCCATAGCAAGGAGAACTATTCCAAGCTAACCCGCACTCTTGATGACAGAGGCGTTGACTTTACTGCGAAAAACATGGGAAATTACATCCATCTCCAAACGAGGACACCCATGGACTACAACCGGATAACAAAACTTCTCCTGGAAAAGAAGATTGAGTATCACTCCTTCCAATTCCAGGAAGATAAGCCTCTCAAGGTAGTCGTGAGAGGGGTCCCTGAGACGGTGGAAGCTCAGGAGATCGCGGACCTTCTGTCCAAAGACTACCCAGTAATTTCGGTCCACCGCATGAAGCTGGGTCCCTCCCGAAAATTGCTCCCTTTGATGCTAGTCAACTTAAAAAAGACAGACGAAGCCAAAAAGATTTATACAGAACTGCGTACTATAATGCACGCTCAAGTCACAGTCGAATGACTACGCGCCAAGGCCAGGCAAGGCCAATGCTTCAGGTGCCAAACACATGGGCACTCTGCAACATGCTGTTTCGGCAAACCCCGCTGCGTGAAATGCGCAGGAGATCAACCCACGGCCGAGTGCACAAAGCCGAGAGACACCCCTGCCAAATGCGCACTGTGTGTGGGCCCTCACCCCGCCAGTTACAAGGGATGCCCGGCTCATCCCTCCCACCGCTATCGTCAGCAGAGACCATATGACAACAACAGTAATCGTTACCGCCGCTCCTACAGCGACATCGCACAGAACAACCCGGTTCACCATCCAGCTGCTTCCCAGCAACCGCGTTCGCTATTCGAAATTAGGACGTTCCCCACCCTCCCGCGACAAAACCCCCACCCCCCACCCAATAACAACGTCCACCATTAGCACACCCAAAACAGTAACACCCCCCCGCAATCGCAACAATGGCAACAATGACTCGAAAAACGCCCGAAATCCCCCACTCCGCGTTACGTAATCCCTCACGCCCGTGCTGAACAGACTCCCCCCCGCATCACCGCGAGGATCATAGACAACAGCACCTCCGGAAGGACCCGCATTCAAATTCACCACTCCACAGGAAGTCGCGCTAATAATAAAAAATTCTAACCCGAAAAAAGCCCCGGGGCCAGACAGAATCACGAATAAAATACTAAAAAGCCTTCCCCCAAAGGCAGTCTATGTCCTCACAGCCATCTGCAACGCCTCCATCCGACTTAGCTACTTCCCCACCGCTTTCAAGCTTGCATATGTGATCCTGATACCGAAACCGGGAAAGGATCCCCTCCTCCCGCAAAACCACCGCCCCATAAGCCTCCTACCGTCCACAGGCAAAGTTCTAGAGAGAATAATAGTCAACAGACTAAACGCTTACACGGAAGATAATGAACTTATCCCCGACTTCCAACATGGATTCCGACGTAAGCACTCAACATTGCATCAGCTCTTCCGCGTAGTCGAGCAAATTAACGACGCAATAAATAAAAGACAATTCACGGCAGTCCTGTCGGTCGATGTTAGCAAAGCCTTTGATAGAGTATGGCATAACGGCCTACTCTACAAAGCAGATAAGCTCGGGATCCCCCGAAAATACATTATAATGTTAGCTAGCTTCCTTGCGAACAGGAAATTTAGAGTTAAATCAGAAGGTCACTTCTCGACCATACGCTCCCTACTAGCAGGCGTTCCGCAAGGATCAATCATGTCCCCACTACTTTTTATTCTATACTCCTGCGACATGCCAGCCCCGCTGGATCCCATCACGACAGTAGCCCAGTTTGCAGACGACACCGGTGTCTTAGCCTCATCCATCAACGCTCTTCAAGCAGTAAAAAGAGTCCAACGACAAGCCAACCTCATACAGGAATGGTGCTCAAAATGGCGAGTCGAAATTAATCCCCTAAAAAGCGCCGCCGCCATATATTCCCACCGTACGCCAAAAATCCAATCAAGAAACATCAGCATAAAAATGTTTGGAAAGAAAATCCCTTGGACTAACGACATCAAGTACCTTGGTGTCACGCTGGACTCCAAACTCACCTGGTGCAAACATATCCAGGAGCGATTAGGCGCTGCATCACGTGCATTCTGCGCCATGTACCTATTAATAGGCAGGCGTAGCAAACTTGCTACAGACAACAAGCTTCTCTTATACAAGGCCGTAATAAGGCCTATACGCAGCCCCCGTCTGGGGCCACGCGGCAAAGACACACATAAATAAACTACAATCCTTCTAAAATAAGGTCATCAGACTCGCTCTAAAGGCCTCAAATTGGATCAGGATCACCCAACTCCACCACGACTCGGGCATTCCCACCATACGGGAATTCATTAAACATCTCTCCAAGCGTTTCTATGCTGATCTCCCAAAGCACCGAAACCCCACAATAAACTCGTTATCAAACTACGACATAAGATTACCATCGCGGATAAAACGTCCAAAATCGATATTGTTATCTCCTGCCCCAAGTTAGCAGTTAAATCCACGTAATTAATAAATAAATAATATATAAATCAGCCCAACAATTTTAAATCGGCCCTCAGTGGCAACAATAGATGAAGGAGCAAGGGGCTCATAGAGCCCGGTACTCCGAAAAGCCATTAGAACAAAGTCAAAGTCAAATAGTTAAATTATAAATTCACTTAAACCACGACATAAACAATCTCGCCGCCAGACTCGCCCGAATAATTTTGCTTCAAGGCGAACTGAGCTTCACTCGGTGCGCGCCGAAATATCAATAAGCCGGCATATCGCAAGCTTGTCGCCACGAGCGAACAACGAACAATAGAATTACCGCTACGCGCCCCAACAAGCCGCATTCCGATCTCTGTCATTAGAGCCGTTGTCGGCCCAACCCGGTAAAACCCACAGCCGGACCATTAATAATAATTACTTTCACCCGTAGGGTGACCAAACAGTCGGGTGACCATACTCACCCGGCACCAACAAAATAAAAATTTCTTCAAAAAATTTTTAATCACAAAAAACCGCCCCATTATTAATATGGTTTCCCCCGCCGCCCCCGAAATCGGAACAACCCCAACTCCCCCCTTTCAACTAGAGTCTAACTTCAAAGACTTTTTTGCAAACATGAAAGATCGTCCATTATCTATGGAAGAACTACTCCAAAGCTCCGAGCCGCAAAGCCCTCCCCCTACTACTCGTCAACTTAAAAAAAAATGATGAAGCTAAAAAAATATTTACAAATCTTTAAACGGTCATGCACCTTAGGGTGACCTATACGCTCAGGCTGGACAACGCCAGTGCTTCAGGTGCTTCGGCAAACCAAGATGTGTGAAATGCGCAGGTGACCACGCAACGGCCGATTTTAAAAAACCCCGCGACACCCCCGCAAAATGCACACTGTGCGAGAGCCCTCACCCCGCCAGTTACAAGGGTTGTCCGACGCACCCCTCACATCGTTGAAACAACACCAGCGCTCCCAAAATCAGTAAATAGTAAAATTATTAATAAACTATTAGAAGACAGATCATTTACGGCACAGTATCCTCCACGTGAACATCAACCGCCGGAGTCCCACAAGGAGCAGTCATCTTACCCATATTATACATCCTCTTCACAAGAGATGTATCGACCCCAATAGATCACAATTCCAGTATCTCCCAATTCGTGGACGACACCGCTATATCATCCTCTTCAAGAGATCCCATCATGGGCATAGAAAGAGTCCAAGAATATACCACCAGATTCGAAACATGGTGCATCGACTGGTGGACCCAATTAAATCCAACTAAAACCGCAGCAATCCTCTTCACGCATCAACGCACAGCAGAAAATCTCCCAAAAATCCAATCATTTGGCTAAGAAATCCCATGGAAAAATAAAATCAAATACCTCGGCATAACTCTCAACAAGCGCCTGAAATGGAAAGCTCACCTTCAAATAAAGGCCGACTCAGCAACCCGATACTGGGTAGGAACAGTAAACTCTCAATAGAAAACAAACTCCTTTTATATAAATCAATAATAAGACTGATAATGACATAAGTCGCCCCCATCTGGGGCAACGCTGCCAAAACAAACCTCAATAAATTACAAGTAGTCCAAAACAGAGCCATTCGCATCGCATTAGATGCACCCAGATTTATAAGAACCATTAAACTTCACCACTACGCAGGTATCCCTCACATCAAAGACTATATAATAAAAATTTAAACACCATTCTATAAACAGCTTGAATATCACCACGACCTCACGATTAGCTCACTGGGCAACTACAACGCAAACGATATTTACAAATATAAAAAACCCATATCGGTAATAAATGAAATAAAACGAAACCCTCCGGACGATTAAAAACTGAATCACGACGATTAACAAAATGCACCAAAAATAAATTAATTAACTACTACCCGACCAGATCTCAATTCACTAGACACCAACTCGTCTAATTATTTTTACATAATATCATCTACAACATATATATAACATCATATTAATATTTACTTACTCTATCTTATTATTATTATTTTACTCCATCCTATCCTAATTAGTTTATTTATTTATATCCACTTATGACATAAATATTGCATCATATTTAATTTATTCACCCCATATCACTATTATCATTTATTTATTTTATTTTCCCAAACCACCATCACCATAATCCACTCCCGATGCTAGTTTACCACACGATGAAGGAGGCAGGGATCAACCGATCCGATACTCTTGAACCCCTGATATCAAAGTCAAGTAGAAGACCATTCTCACCGCTGCGCTCTTTGAGTCGACACTGTGTTTTTATTTCTCCGTCACCTCGCCTTGATTCTTCTTACACCTGAACCTTTTAGATTTCTTGACTTTTGGCTGCTACACTGGACGCTGCTACATAAGTACTGTTCCGTATTCATAGAACACATTCTTGAAGATCGCGCAATTCGTTAGGTAGATTCTATTGGCGTAGGATCTACGTTTTCTTTTCAAGTACCTATATTTGAAGAGTTAAATAAAAAATATCATTCTTAGTAGAATCTCAACAGAGACCGAGCAGAACAAATACTACTAAAAATTGAGGGATCAAAAGTAATCAAATTGTAAGTCCAGCTTGTACGTTGTTATTCTCCTTGCGGACAGCGGTGTCAAATTGTCATAAAGGTGTTCCAACAAGGGGTAGCCGAGTAACGCTCACGGCGGCGTACAAGATTATTGCGTCAATTGGATTTTACATGCACGAAAATGAAAATTTTTCCACCAAATGCGATGTTCGAAAGGTTTAGTTGTTGCGCACGGCGTCTGATGGAGATAGTGTAGTCTAAAGCCACTCTTTTATGCGCAGCTTTGATTGTTCGCTAATTTTGATGTATTAGAATTTAATGCAAATTGAAAGATATACAGAAAAATCCCTAACTAAATATTTTTTCGATAGATTTTTCTGTATACCTTTCAAATTGATTAATTAAATTTTTTTTTAAATATCGCAGAACTATGTTTTAAAAATGCAACTTCACAGCAAAAAATGTGTTCTCCTTAATAGTATTTAATGTATTGACTTATATTTTTGATATCAATTCTTAACATCAAATTTGAATATAAATTTAATTAATAAAAAAATAAAATGCTATATGCTGAACTTTGTAAGAAGCTACTATTAATAAAGATAAGATATTTGTAATTGGCTAATTTCACATTTCGTTGATTTCTCAGCAGCATAATGGTTAGTAGGGAGTGAGTTTTTATTTTATTTAAGTGTTTTATGAATATATTTGTCTGAGACATGTTATACGATTTTGATTAACCTATTTTGACATATTTGAATAGTCACACCATGCAGTTCAGCCTAACCTGTATATACACATAATAGATTCATAGATAAGAAAGAAAATAAAATTCTCTTCTATACAAATGTAGCCAGGGAGAAAGGTTATAAAATACAAGAAATAAAGAGACAAAAACACAATTGAGACCCCAGCACAACACTGAGGTTTTTAGTGTTTACAAATGTTGATAGATAGACAGCACCGGCCATCTTGGATGATATATATATTGTTCTTGCAGGAAACCTTATTTAGAAATTGTGTTTAATAGTATTTTTATCTATTTTATATGGCCAATATCATATATTTGCATAGTGAAACTCTCTTAGTAAGTTCCCCTTTAATATTTATTAGATGACATACATATTTTTATTCTAACAGAGATAACATAATGAACATAAGACACAATTAACACTCGTAGTCTATTGTGTGGGATGGAGTAGACTTCACCTCTGGTATATACAGCGTTGTCCTGGCTACTTTGCTAGACTGAAGTCTGCGTTAAAGTAGCCAGTTTTTTTTTCATGCAGTAGGATTACATTCTTTGATCCCGAAAAATTCCCATACAAATTACGTATTTTTTTATGATTAATGCGTTTTCCAAATGTAATAAGTTTCCCGCCTAAGAAATAAAAATATTTATGTCAGAACTCAATTTATCCGTACAAAAAAACCCATGTAATACGCTTTCCGCAAAAGTAATTTAGTTTGACATTTCTAAAAATCAATGTATTCTTCCAATGTGTGCATAAAATTAACTCTTTTTAAATGTGTTATTCCATGTAACATAACAGTTAATCCAATAGGCCAATAAAGCATAGTGCCAAGGCAAAATAAATCCCATATTTGCCAAAGAAGATATACCACGTTATAAGTCAGTTCTGCCCAAAACCGATACACAGTGTTGTTGTAGGGATGGTCTCAATAACTGATGGTTTTCTCACATCAAGACAAGCTGTCGGAAAATATTAAAACACATTTAATGGGCAGATTTCTCCTAGAAATAGTGGAGGTAGCTATGACTGCTCCAGTCAGTATAAATGCAAAAAACCAATAAAAAATACGCATTAATACGACTACATAAATTAAAACGTTTATACAAATATGAAGCATTTTAAAAACATCAAAAACTGACAGCATATCAAGCAAATTTGACAAACTTACTTCAACCAGTTTTCTGGAACACTGGAAATAAATTTATCGGTTGCGCTCCAATAATGTCCATATTTTTTTACATTTTTACAAATAATATGCAGCTTCTATCCAAGTTAAAGTTTTTTTAAAAATTTAACCTAGCGTAGAAGTTCTGATATAAATGAATAATAAAAACCCACTTTTGTGAAAAAAAAAATGCCACGTGAATTAGTATTGAAAGTGGTATATATTCCTTATTTGTCCATATATAGAGAGTGGGGTATTTATGAATGCACAAAATGAAATTAGAATAAAAACGAGACATGCGATCAGTCATTATTACTTACCAAACTTTAGGAACAAAGTAATATACATATTAGAAAAACAGAGTTATATTAAATAACATAAAACCTTTAAATCAATTAGTGAAACATTAGAACATATTTAGAGACTTACCATAACAATGCACACATACAATGCATACATGCGACGTAACAACAGGACGGGGAGAGGGGCTGAGGAATGGTTTTATAAGAGTGTCCGTAATTACCCGCTGTCCCCTACATACATCTGCAGCCAATGCCTGGTGAGACAAAAGCTTGTAGAGGCTTCTTAAGGGACAATTGGCGTATTAGGGGTGGTTTAAGAGAATAAATTTAGACAATGTTAGGATGGTCATTAAAAGTAAAAACAAGTGATTATATACACAAACATTTATTTATTTATTTTATATACACGCACAATAGCATCAGCAAAAGTAACGTCACATCTGCGACTGTCGGCAAAATGGTATGGTTTAAGAATATTTGAATACATGATAAAATGACTAGTTTTACGACGGCCTCCTTCCTTGTGATTATAATACTAATTTAATTATTTATACAATATAATATCAGACAATGAAAGTTAACCAGCAGTCAGTCTCATCGGCTATCGTCGATTGCCTGATGCTAAGACCTGCGGGCAGTTAGTGCTGCGCGGACATCGGTGAGGCCAGAGTCTCATCGGCTATCACCAATTGCTTGTTTGCTGCTAGGCACTGCGGGCTACGCAGCCTTAGGTGACCGCTGCGCGGTCAGGGTCTCAATAGAATCTATTTATCAATGTTAGAGCTTTCCCCAAAACAAATCACACGTAAATAGAATCTCGATGTAATTAAAATTATTCCCATAGCCTATATTTCCTCAAAATAAACCACACTCCACCTTCGTTCGCAGATAGACAATAATAAATACATAAATGCTATTTGGAATCGGATAAAAAACATAATCAATATACCAGACATAATTCCATGGTATACCATAGACAGTATTGATAAAAAATGATGACCGATGTCATGTATGTTTTTTCTTACTCGTAATAAAGACAATGACACTTCATTTCAAATTGAATATATATTTATGTACGGTTATTGAGTATATAAAAGAGAAAACATTTAAGTAATCTGAACCTAGATCTCATAGATCTTGCCAAGCATTAAACAGCCATAATGACACTACCAAAACTGAAACTGGCACCCAGAAAGTCACAGATGTAGACGGGGAAGCGTAATATTATTATGGATTGGTTTTTAAATAAAAAATGTCATTATATTATTACATGGAAGTTTTTTTTTTTCAAAATACTCCAGTCCAATTTTCACCCACGTGAGCAAAATGAGAGTATTTCTGTACAACGGCGCACACATTGGATACCTATTATACATATTTTAAATATAACCATTTCTCGACTATTATTTCAACATCTCAACAATAGTTAATTTAATGTCATAAAGGATTGTCAGGTTATTAAATTGGGATAGTCAACACTTCTTGGAGTTGGGGCGGAGTTGGGTATAGGGGCGCGGCAGGGGCGGCGGGCGCAAGGGGTCCGGCGACTGGTTGTCCAGCGAGGGCACGGGGAAAGGCAGAGTCTTCAGGGGCTCGGCAGCCAGCATGTCCAGCCGGTGCCGTGAGAACAGTTTACGCCGGGCACTTTCGCTGAAACACAATGCAAAGCGTGAACGATAAAATATAGAATACCCTTTATAAACAGAAATCTTTACACTGGATGTATATACTCAAATCCTGTTAATTCTAAATTCTACATTTTCAGATAAAAATTGTCATTTCATAGTTAATTAAACCCATCAATCGCACCCCTCTCGCGCCATAAATCAACACGCACACATGTTGCTTAATTTGAACATTTTTAATAAGGGATATATTAAATATTATATATAACACGTGCAGTTTTTTTTTGAGTAATACATTTTCGAGATGTTTTCATGGAATACGCACAAGTAACCTCTCGTTAATGTGGGTCCATACAGCATCTTAAAATTACACGCGTGCCGCATGAAAATATGATCATATCCATAATTCCCCCGTGATACGAGGCACGGTTATTTAACCTGGAATAAATTTACGTAGTCGGCGAATATGCATTTATCGTTACAATCTAGCTTTTAATAAAAATGACACAATGTATTTTATTATCATGTGACCGTTACAATACCTAAGAGGTCAAATTCAAGCAGAGAAAGCGAAAGTGTTAAAATGATAGGAAAGCGCTTAGTGAAGTGAAATTAAAAATTATTGAAAGAGTAGAAGCAGCCGGCGCCTGTGCCGCTGTAGGCAGAGTTGACTGTTTATATAATCAAGAAAAATATAAAAAATTAAGTGGAACGGTTCAATCTCTGAAGGCTTCAAAAGTTTTGCGAAACAGAAGCGTTTAACGAATCAGATGGAAATGGTTTATTATTATTTTTTTACAAGACTCCCGGCGTTTCTTAGCAAAAGTTGACTGATGAAAGGTGGTCCAATGACTAAATTATTATGATACAACCTAGACTCACTAGTTCTCTTTATCAAAATCATTAGGCTTCTGCTTTTTCTCAGTGAAGTAGCATTCCAATACCGGCAACCCCGTGTGCGAGGCATACCGCTGCACCGTAGCTGACGGAGGATGCACCGCGACCAATTGTGGCTCCACAGCTGCCGGTTGGACCGCGACCGGCTGCGGCTGAATCGTGGCTAATTCAGGTCCCGCTTCCGCCGACGCGGCCGGAGATGGCTGCACTGTAGTCGATGTACACGAGCCTTCACTCGTATCCAGGGCACTAAAGTCCTTCAAGAAATCCTCTTCACTTTTATTTGTAGCTTCCCGCCACTCCTCACCGCCGTGACCGGTAGAGATATTTCCATCTGCCGGGGTGCGCTCTCGAGATATCACTGAAAATGACATCACGAGGTATATTGAACAGAGATTATATTTAGAGTCCACATAGCAACATGATTTAGTAATGGAGATAATTGTTGAGGACAGACATTTTTAAAAAGTTTAATTGAAATACATGTGAATTTATTTCCCACAGAACGCCGTGTAATTATAAAATAAAATTTAGACAATGTTTGAAGATTGAAATAGAATAGAGGTGAGATGGGGCGAGCTCAAAAGCACATTTACACATTTATGTCCGCACTCCTGCACACTGGCCAGATGAAGCCCGCGTATTTCACCACTACTACTAGCTAAGTTATATACCGCAGGTACTAACACATTTCTGGATTCGGTGACTTCCTGCTAAGCTGCAGCCTCTTCACTCTCGCGTGATATTGGTTCGCCTCGTATGACGCCAGCTTAGTCCGAAGTTCTGTATTTTCTTCCTGGACACAAGGACATTCCAGACATGAACATCGGTAGTTTAAAAATATTCATCACACTAGACTGAATGGATATAATATGTACTAGTAATGGGAGGAATACAACACCCTCCGATAATGTGTCATGATTACCTGCAGCCTGAGGATATCTTCTTCCTTGACGCGCAGTTCTTCTCGGAAGCGTTCCACACGTTGCTCCCACTGGCTAATCTGAAAATAAAATAATAGATTACACATGTGTATCACTGCAAGTATATATGTGAAGAGAATTACGCACTCTTGTACCTCTATGGCGTGGTCTTCCGACCCGAGCGACTCTTCGGCCTTGGCGCTCAGCTCCTCCCGCAGTCGCTCCACACACTGCTCCCAGCGCCCCACCTCGAAAGCGTGTTCCTCTTGCATGATCCGCTTTTCCTGCGCCAGTCGATCGATCCAATCCTGGTGGCTTTTCTCCTGGATCCGGCGGAACTTGTCGGCAGTCTGGGTGCGGACATCGCGCTCCCGCTGCTCCCGGTCAGCCCTCGAGGCTTCCAGCTGAAGTCGCAACGAGGCCAGCTCCTCCCGCAGGCATTCCAGCTCGGGCGACGGAGCCACCTCACTGTATTGTCGAGACATGAGCAGTTTCTGCCGCGGGGGTTCCTCCACCACTGCGAAATCATCATAAATAATAAGTAAATAATATGGCTTTAACCACTGATGTCCTTTTTGACTTATTAAAGTGTACATTTTAAATGGGTCAAATGAAATCAAAGAAGAATATGTCTCCGTGCAATGTCACTAAAGGTCCGGCTCCAATTCAAAAATGATAATTGTGTAAATTACCAAAAATCAGTCAATACTCAATTTTATATTATAATTTTTAATGAAAATACATTTTAATTGTGAAGTCGCAATTACAGAACACAGATTATTTTCTAATTCATTCATACAATTACTTTTGTATATTTTTCTTTTACTCTGTTAAGTTCCAGTTTGAAGTTTAAGGTGTGTTACATATATTGGAGACAAGCTGTCAGAAAATAATGCTTTTTTTGAGTACATCGACCTCTTCAACATAAAGTAACATAACTAGGTAATTGTTGTTCTAGACTCGATACACATTTTAAGTGGCACTATGTTTTTTATAATATTTAATAAAATTGATTGTACTTACGGATATCCCGAGCGAGGGCGGAGAACTTCAATACATGCTGAGTCTCTTCGTAATTATTTTTGTCAGGATTGACGGTGACCAGCATTGCGACGGCTTCTCGGCCTGAGAGAGCATTCTGCAGCAAGGTGGTCAGCTTGGATTCCCTGTTTAAAGATCAATAATTTGTCTCATATATAAAATCATATTTTCGGAGAACCCATACAGGAAACTGAGGCGTGGGTCAACCTGGGGAAGGATTTCCAGAAGCAGATGATGTGGCTGATAGAGGGTGGAGACAGCGGATGGACATCGTCAGAAGAAGAATCATTATATTGCATTATAAATGCAAGTAGTAGCCACGTGCCATCGTACGATGTTGCACACTTTAGCTGAGATACTTTCAACTTTTATTTAGCCAAGACAAGACTGCAGTATAATCCCTCACCAGGTAGCAGTTGCGCAACATGTCATGTCGCTGATAAATTGAGTATATAAATCATAATTTCAATAATGAAAAATAGGAATGGAATGGAAATTGAAGTATTAAACAATCAATGAGAATTACTGTTTCTCTTAATACTCGAGTAGTGCAAATAAACTCAACTACTTGAGTTATAACTGGATATTTATTATTTTGATGATGAAACTCGACAAAGTTTACGCCGCTTCTATTAATAATGAAGAACACTTGCTGTGGCCGCGTCATGACTACTAACCTGTATGGAGGAAGTGCCCGACAGCCCCCCTGGCGCTCTCGCATGGCAGCCAGACACCTCTCCAGGATGTGAAGAGAAGTGTTGATCTTGCGAGACTCGTTGAGTCTCTCGCCGCTGTTCTCCGTCTTTTTGGCTCGCTCCAGGCCAGCCAAGTCGCACAGTCGAAATGTGCTGATCATCGCACTCTCATTTTCTAAAACAGACAATGTACATTTGTGTCAGTATTCACTACACATTCAGGAGAATCTCTCAAGAATTATGGCAATGGATGAAGTGTAGTATTTAAGAAAAAAAAAATTAAATATACAATATTAAAGAAATGTTTTAATAAATAATATTTCATTATTGATATGGCTTCTCACAGCAAGTTTAATTCCCAGTGAGGTCACAATACAATTCATTCATTTGTATTTGCGCGTGTCAGTGTGTGCGGAGGGTTAAGTGGATCTAGTTGAAGCGGGGTGGTAAACAGTCGCCACTTGCCAGTTAGCGGCACTGATCAGTTGTTGAGGTTCTGCCCGACATTTTCCTACACATAACACGCCAATACCTCGCTTTACGGCCTAGATACGTTCTGGGAATGTTGGGCGTAAAGTGAAATGCCATATAATTTCACTCAACCGAAGTCAAGCTAGTCACACTCGCTCCAATTCGCCGGTGGTCACGGATCCAAAAGTCTTCACTGGGCCGAGAGAGCGGGCTTGAAGGCAGTTGGATGGCGAGGCTCCGAAGGAAGAGGGGCGAATATAAAAACACTTGCTAAAGGTGTCTTATTGGCGCGCTGCAGACGAGACAAGTGAGTCCCGAACTGCAGCGGCCCAGTATTTAATCTATCCGGGGGGCGCGTGGTCGCTCAGAGCGCCCACCACCCCCAATTCTGCCGCTGAGCCAATCGGAGCGCGCTTACAATCCTAGTCGTGCCCCGATGATGTGTTTCGCTGTAGTAATTTGGCCTCATAGCCTATTGTAGTGTTTAAAAAAAAGGTATGATGTTGATGGGGCAGCCCGGCATCCGGATTTTGTGTTATCAGATTTTTCAGCAAGTTATGTCAGATTAATACAATTTGGTGGTATGAAAATGCACTTTCCGCAGATAAAATGTCAAACTGTTCTTCAATTACATTTCCAAACGCTCACATGGCACGTATCGTGAATGTGTTGTGTTGCAAACTGAAGTGACTGAATCATTGTTAAAGTTTAGCAGATGGGAGCAAACCTTTAGCCCGTTGCACCAGCTTCATGGTGAAGATGCAATGGGAGCGGGAGCTGGTGGCGTTGACATTGGTGTGAGCGCAGCGAAGGTTGGCACGTCCCCGCACCAATACGGCGTACGCTTCCAATCCGCTGCGCACGCACACCCAGCGCAGATCCTGTAAACCGCAAGTTTTCAGCTTGATATTTTGAAACTCAAAATAATATTATATCGGCTCGAAAAACACGTGTTAACCATTTTTGTATAAAACTGGTCGATCTGACGAAGGTCACTTTCGCTAGCTAGGATCAATTTGTAAATCTGATAACTGTCATTATTAGCAGAGTAGACTAGTCTTTATGAATATTTCTTGTGTGTATCTTGTCAGGCAAATAAGAATATGTTAAAACAGTCTCAACAACGATAGTGTTGGATGACAGCAAAA
Source organism: Eubasilissa splendida (assembly GCA_031772225.1). Lineage (NCBI taxonomy): Eukaryota > Metazoa > Arthropoda > Insecta > Trichoptera > Phryganeidae > Eubasilissa > Eubasilissa splendida. The sequence goes on along the minus strand of CM062854.1, from coordinate 31,402,119 downwards.
CCTGAAGAAAAATGGAAATAATCAAATCAGTCAAAAAGCAAAAATGTCAATGATTATGTATATTAGTTTCATCGTTTCAAAAAAATATAAGAATAACTATCTACCTTTATGTACGGACGGTGGTTGGCCGGCTGCACGATGCGCAGGCGCATGGGGGGCCCCCCGTTCTGCAACAGGTCGAAGGCCGCATCATTGTAGATCTCGGCAAAGGACACCCACACCTCGGTGGAGAGTTCCGCGCGTTGCTGCTGATGCCAGGCGCGACTGGCGCGGGTGAGCACCGTGCTCATGCGCCGGTAGCAGGCTAGACTCTCCGAGATATCGACTCCGCACTTCTTCGTGATGGCTTGGATAACCTACAAGAATATGGCAATTGCTCTTATGGTTATGTAAGTGATAAAGTGAACTAAAACCTCGTTATTGCCACTCCGAGGGACCAAAAAATAAAAATTCATAATAAAAAATTTTCACAGAGTACTCCATGTGCATTCTGTCTTTCCAATAAATCTTAATATACCTTTCCCATTCTGGCCATCTAATACTTAGGGATTTCGCCAACGTGAGACTAGATTGCATTTCAATAGGTACCTGTCAACATGTGTTTTGGTTGGTTGAGAATAGCGACGTGCATTTTAATCCGGACTATAAAAAAAAACAGTTTTTACAGCATCCTGAACTGCAGTGATATCTCCGTTCTTCCCCACAAAAATGCGAGTCAACTGAAGGTGTAAATTGACATCCAACCCAGGACTAAGTTCAAGGAAGGCCAGATCCATCTGCCATTGTTGCTTTTTGAATTGAATTTGAATTGCGTCAACTAACAGTAATTTCAATAGATACAGTCCACGGGATCCATTCCCATCACATGTTAAGCTTTAAGTCTACATACTTTGAAATAAATATTTGTAAAATTGATTTATTATTAATCTACATCTTTGCTTCGGGCTCTAAATCATCTAACGAAAAATAATCTGGCTGCTCGAAATTCGATGACCTTTAATTTTTTGTATCCAATATATAATTTGAAATAATCAAAATATTTATTTTAATCAAAATACTTTTTTTTTTAATTTTCTCACTTTTTGTTGTGTTCTATTTTCATTTTCAACAGTCACCAACACCTTTTTGAAATAAAAAAGATTTAGGAAATACCGAGCATGGATTCACACGCTAAGCAAACACTCCATATTGCCATTACCCCTTTGACTGCGGTGTCAAATTGTCATATAAGTACATAATGCTGATTTTTTGTATTAGAAAATAATGTAACAATTTATAATTTGATATACTTTAATATTTATGCATTTATAACATCACATTTTAATACTAATGTTTATTTTTATTTAAAAAATAGTTACCCCTGGTGAAATTTGTTAACAAGCTAAATTAATTTAAGTTTCATTTTAATTATTCATTATTAGGTGTGAGTGTTGCTAGCGTGTATTTTATTTTTAAAATAATATGAATAATGACACATTAATATTCTTACTATGTATTTTCAAATTAAGCCAAGCGCTTGCCATGGAAATAGGACTAACTTGGTGATCTTGAACCCTGATCGCTTGATCGTTAGGTGAGGTCTACTGTTAAACCAAAAAGCATGTATTTTCTGATTAACAGTGACAAGGAGAATGGTGCGCTTGCAGTGAGAGGCCATTTGCTTTGCAGACACAACATAGATAGGCAACAATGAAGAAGAAATGGCGGAACTTTTTTTTAGAATAGAGGATTAATCTCGAACATGGTCAACACCAAAGTGCTCAATTTGATTAACTGGGGCCAAAATATGCTGTCAAATTGCTGTAGTGAAATTTGCAATGGTAAGACCTACGAAGATATGGAAAAATGCTTCCATCAATAATATCTTGTGTTCTCTATAGCTGTGTGAGTGGAGACAAGAACTCATAAACAGAGACATCTCATTCTGCACATTTCGTGGACTGCGAGACACACCAACATACACTTTTGGATAGAGTTCAGTAGAGGATAAAGAGCCTTCAGGTACTTTGGACAGATGGTAGTCAATGGGTCTCCACTGAGAAGATACCTGACACTCTACTGAGAGCTGCACTCAGCGTGGCCTAGGACCGAGGGGGGTTGAGACAAACACTCCATGCAGTTCAAAGACAAGAAAATAGTCTGTAAATGCCCCGTTGTAGTCATGAGTAATTAATAATAAATAAAATAAACTAAAATATAATATTAATAAAATATAAAGTACATAAAAGGTGTGCGTAAGTGGCATTGTAATTGCGTTAAAAGTAAATTATGAAAAAAAAAAAAATTTACAGGCAATAATGCTTACCGAGATTTCTTTACATTGCTGAGAAGCATTGAGTTCCTGCAGAGTGTCGTCGTCTGCCGGCTTGAAGCGCGGCCGCTCCTTGGGGCTAACTTGTGCAAACAAGAACTCCAGGCAACGTGGAATAGCCCCCGGCTGCGCATCCGTACCCATGAGGGAGTAGGTCTTGCCCGAGCCCGAGGCTCCGTATGTCATGAGTGTGAAGTCCCGCCCGCTGATGAAGCGGCTCAGCTTGTCCTTAATCATTTTGTTGAATATGGCAGCCTGGCTGGTGCGCCCGTCGAAGATATGAGTGAACTTGTACAGCTCCGTAGTCTTCGGGGCATTCCTCTTGCGTTCGGCGGGCAGCAGAGAGAGCAGCGTGGTGTCAGACTGCACTTCGTATAGACCGGTCATAGGAGCCACGAGGGACTTTAATCTTAAAAATACGCGAAGATGCTGCACACCGTTCGCTTCCGGGTCATTCTCCTCGAAAAGGTGGGCCAAGTTTGTACCGTGCGTAGGTCGCGGCCGCATCCAAGGATCCGTGATGCTCGGGTCACGCGCCTCCAAGAAAGAGCCCACATTACGGCTCAGGCTTCTGGACGTACTGCTCTCGTCTTCGACGGCCGAAGACTCTTCAGAATAAGACATTATCCTGCAAAACACATTAATTACCACTGACATTGTTTGCTGTGAAATGCAATTTAAAATAGTTATGAATAAGCTGGTATACAATATTCTAAATAATACAATTATTGCAATTGCTAATAACGAGTCTAAGCATTCCTAGAAGCCACTTGGCTCCAGAAAAGGTTGACATGCTAAATGTTTGAATTGATTCTACATGAAACGATTCATTGTGTGATGTTCTCGGAGTGAATTAAAGAGAATTTCAATTATCTCAGAACTTCCATTACAACTGATGTTGGTTGAATTAGAAAAGCCTTTCATTCGGGACATACTCAAAACAGAGTATAAAACTGATAACCATATGTCTGTAATTTCTACACTAAGTATTTTAGAAGGCTAACTGTTTTCCAATTCACATTTCATGTTTTTTTTTAAAAAGTTTATATTTTACGATACAATGTTAGAACGTATTTCACGTGTCAATATTAATTTCTTATTTTCTTCAAATTTCTTTACATTGCACATTTCAATTGTCAAGGCTTTGCACTGAATTTTACGTTAAAATAAAATACAATGTTCCATCGGTAAAAACAGTTTTAGCCGCTTAAAAAAATGAGCAGTGAAAAACCGGTTATAAACTTTATCTCTTGTATGGAATTTTTTTATGAAGTTTAAGAGGAAATTGACACATTTGATTGGATTATAATGTTACGTATATGTCAGAAATTTGAAAACAGATATATATATATACTTTTTTTTCTAAACATCAATTTATTTTGATAGTTTAGTTTCCTTCAGAATCATGTCCGTAATTGCTCTCCAAAAATTATGGAATGCCTTCTTATAGGGCAATGTTTATGTAAAACATTCTACAATTATATTTGAGGTTTTAATACAATAATTCCAGTGTCGGCACTGTTATCTGACGATAATACAATACTAGTTATAGATTCTCTCGAGACATTCAAATCTCATTCAGTAGCCCCGGTTTAGTGAGTAATCTCGGAGTAAATGCAATATTACTACTGTTAGTTATCTATGAATGTTAATTTTGCAATAAACATGGAAAATAATCGACATATGGTTAATATTTTTAACGTCAAAGTTTTGTTAGTAAATATACGATATTTCTTACCTGTGAATGTATTAATGAAAAAGTCGAACGATTCAAATCATTTACAAAACTTAGGCGAAAAATAGTCACTAAAACACTTTCAGAAATGGAATATAAATATAATTGAAACTAACACATTTGTCTTGACTCGTCTACATATAATTCCGATTTCCGATCAATTCCGATTCTCAACCGCCTCGAAGAATACTTCACTTTTTAAATTTTAAAAGTCAACACAATAAATTCTTTATCTATGGTCAACACCATAGACAACATCTAATACGCAAATAGATCAATTTTCAAGGTTTCGGGTGCGTTCAGCGTCCATTCCATATTTTAGAGCAGTGTTATTAAATCTTTTTCGATCCGCGACCGAGTCAAAAAAAAAAAACAATTTCACATTCTCCTGACCTCGGAAAATCTACAAAAATCAAAAAATTTATAAATGTAAGTACGCGATTAATAACCATTTTTTTTGTATATTTATTGTACAAATATTCATTTTGATGTTGATACAAAGGTGATGTCGAGAACAATAAATTTCCACAGCAGGAAATATATCCGAAGAAATTGATGGCAAAACAAAGTTGTATTGAAATGTTTGAATATGATTTTCATTATATTTTGAATATGTCCAAATCTTTGAAAGAACCAATTACTTGTCAGGTTGTGTGAGAGATTGTTATCAAGATATAAATGTCTCACAGAGACGAAGATATTATTTTTATGTACATGTAAAATATGGAAGTTTTGGGCATTACAGGGCTTACGACAACATATATACAACTCCCAAATTATTTTTACTGATAACATATATACAATTTCCAAAAATTTGATAGATGTGGTATTATAGGTAAATAGGTGAAATTATGTAAAGTGATCACTTAAGCCAGCCGATGACAGGTTGTAAGCTCTGTAATGCCCAAGACTTCTATACTTCCCATGCGAATAAAAATAATAGCTTAGTCTCTGTGAGACATCTATATCTTGATAACAATTCCTTAGGGAATAAATCGCAGTAATTGGTTTCTACAAAGATTTGGACAAACTTAAAATATTGTGAAATATACTGATCTAAATATGAAGTAAAAAAAAAATTTAAAATTCTGCCTTTTCAGACGTATTCTAGTATAAACGTTAATAATTTAATGAATTTCATATACATATATAAATGATATAACCCCATACTTTAGTCAAAAAAAGAGTTTCAGTTTCAGCGACATCTATACTATTAGATGAGAATGAATATCAAAGTTTTAAAATAACATAGATGGGGACAGCATAGTTGGTAATAAATAATTGAATTGTTCTAACATGATTGTATTAATTTAAATTTTAAAATAAATTTAATGATAGAACTTTATTTACCTTTTGTGTACAAAGCTTTGAAAATCATTGATTTAGGGCCGGTTATGTGATCAGTGGTAACTTTTAACTTTAGTAAAAAAAGTTACCCCGTGGTAAACTCATTTTACTTTCCGATATTCAATAGTAAAAACGAGTATCGAAATTTAAATATTGCGGATTCCTTCACAGCTGTTCCAAAAGTCATCTGACACGTCGACATATTGAAAGTTGCACTATACGATAATTAATCATTCAATATCCCGCTATTTTAGTGATGAGAGTATGTCCGATGATGATATCGTTGTTAACTGTACATTAGTACATAATTCGAAAAAATGTCACCAATGAAAGCGAATGAAGCTACAGATAAAGCCGGAAATAGACGACATTTCATGATTATTCGCCTTGCCATACTGATAGGCGAGATTGTCTTTGACCATTTTTGATAGTAGTAAATTTGATGCATCATTAGTAAAAAGTAACCATAGTAAAAAGTTACATCTGACCATACATCCGGCCCTTAGAGTAAGTAGTGTACTTTTTGTTTTTAACTCTGAACGAATTAACATTTTTTTAAATATAAATTTTAGTGGGTTTGAAAGAGATGTCAATTTTTTCTTTTACAATGTTCATGTAAGCAATTTAAACATTTAACACTATTATTTTGGTCCATTTACGTCCTATTGTATCCCATGAACTGGTAAACACACTGGAGCCCGAAAAATAGTTTGAAATAATCCACGAAAAACTCTTAGTATGCCTTCAACCAAATGCCAAGGTAAGAGGTAGTTATCCACATTCTCACGAATTAAATTTTATATTTTCATAGAAAGCAATTACTTTGTGGTTTGACATAATAGATTAAATAAAATACAATCACTTTGTATGAAACCACGAAATTTATTATACGTCAACCGGTTTCGCTTATCTCAAGCTTCATCAGGACGTATATAAAACGGTTAAATAGTTGAGATAAGCGAAACCGGTTGACGTATAATAAATTTCGTAGTTTCATACAATGTGACAATGTTTTATTTAATCTTATTAAAAATTACTTACATTACTCTATTGGCCAAAAATGAATAAGTTCACTTGCTCTAATTTTACATCAGCCCTAATGATGGACCCTGTAACATTAAAGGGATAGGAGACACACTGCAGAATAGTCCAGAAAACTCAACACAGCTAATGAATAACTCTTACAATATTAATATTTCCTTGTATTTTTACATTTATGTATTTTGTAATTTTTGACATGGTCAGCGCTTTTCCCAGGATAAGAAAAGTTCCTGGTTTGAATCCCGGTGGCAATCAATTTTTTTTCAATAAATTGATTATACCTTTCTAATTGATACATTTAATTTGAATTAAAAAATTTTCTTTTAAAAATGTCACATTTTTAAGAGTTGATATTGTCAATTTTTTTTATCAAGATAAAAGCGGTTCCATATTGGGAGCCGCTGCCATAGTGTGTGACTATTTTGAATGCATAGATAATTTATAAAGAGTATGTTTGCCAAATGCATGTAGTAGTGTGTACTTAGAACATATAATTTATATGTTTTTATACACATCAGGTTTACTAAAACAGTTTTTGAAAAATTTATGTGTAATTTATACTGCCAGAATCTCAGTAACATACTAGACAGAATGTCGCAGAAATTCCACGTCTTGAGATGCTATAAGTGTAGAACATTTCAGGTAATAGTTTATATTTTACCGCTGTGATTGTCTGATCTAGTTTTTTTTTTTATACATCCGTCCTTTGAAATTAAAGTTTTATTAAAAATATCCTACACCCACATATGTTTACACCTAAAATATATAACAAGAAAGTTGAATAAGAAAACGATAATTGAATTAAAAATACCCGTAGTTGAAAATAATAAGCCGTTCATAAATTGCTTCATTTAATTATATTTTTAAATTATACATTTAAAATATGAAATAATACATTTTCTTAGAAACATAATTAAATTGTTTTTAGAGTCACATGGTCAAGAAGTCCAACAAATGGGATTGCAAAGTGTGCGGGGACAGACAATCACTGCAAGGAATATTCGGCAGCGGCACTGGGAAAGAATGCAGACTGCACGTGCAGAAGCTCAACATTCAACAAATGCACGCTGAACAGGAAGTCTCCGGGGATATGTCGCCTGCTGTGAGTGTTCACATCGTCACTTGTGATCAGTCCTCACCGGACCATTCTCCTACCGGATTTCGCCGAGCTGATAACTTTACAAGCAAGTGGACAAAATATGTAACAGCACCCTCAGTTGTGAATGATGATTCGCAATCTGATGATTTTGAATTCGTAGTGGAGACTATGGGCAGAGTACCACCTAAGAAGAGAAAACTCAATAATAAAAATAGTAGACACTCAATCAATACAGAAGAAAACGATAGCAGTCAGCTTTTATTGAAGACTTTAGTGATGCGGAAATTTTATTCTTAGATAATCAGTGTGAAAAGACAGATAGATTTAATGTGAACGATGATATTTGTGATATTCCTCAAATAAGCGACAATAAACATCGATCTGTAACAGATAGGACCACCCAGGTAACATCCAAGTGGACAAAATATTTAGTGGAAACTATCCCCCCTGACCAGAGCACTGCTCCTTTAACTCCTAAAGCGTCAGAACGCCCGGCATTCGGAGATTCTAAACATTCGCTGCAGATATTTGACTCTTTTTTGAATGACGAACTATTCACTTTAGATGACGTTCTCCATGTTTGACAATGTATTGCATTTTCCGGATAATAAATACAGTTTTAATGTGATGACGATGTGTTAATCTTATCAAACAAATGCGTAATATGGATGTGAATATGCGGTTATTCGGGTCGCAACATGTAGTCGCCAGCCAGTCTCCGAAAATCAAAGCAGGCAGTCCACCAGTTAATCAAAGAAAAGCTATTTTAATAGCTCCAAATTGAACTACCCTAACTCAATTTTATGAACTTTTTTAGAGAGCTGTTTAAAGACTTGTGATAATGTTGTATGACATCATTTGATATGTTTAAGTTAGTAGATGTTTGATAATAGGGAGCGAAATTATCCAGTAGGAACATTACTGTATTATTAACAAATATACTTAAAACATTTTTACAATTTTCAGGCGATTCAGTGTACAGTTTTCTGGGCGATTCTGTTGTATGTCTCCGACCTCTCTGGCCAATGTTTCAGATCACATTGCAGAGTCCATCATCAGGACTAATGACTAAGTGTCTGTGTTATGTTAAGTAATGACTTGCAATGCCGTGTTCTACTTACTTTTGATACACCTTTATATAACATAACATTGTATTGCAAGCGAATACTTAACATAAAACCAACGCTTACAACATCGGCGGCATCAACCTTGCAATGTTGCCCAAACAGTAAGCTAGAAAGGTTGGAGACACATGGCAGAATAACCCAGCAAACTATCTAAAACTTCATATTATCAAATAAAACCAGTACTGTTTTGTTTGTTGGTACTTTAAAAGAGTTTGGAAGTTCTTCACAATTTTTGAAATGTCTTGTTAAATATTTTGTTTATTGCGGATGAACTAATACAATGTGAGTTAATATATTAACAGTCCACCCGCGATGATAACATTGAATTATCCTTACTGATACACGCATAAACACTTTTAGTATCCTCTGTTGTCAGTTTTTTGAACATTTGATAAGACTATCCTTAATTTTTTTGTTTATTTGGTCGATCTTTGTTTGGCCTTTAACAGTATCTCTGGGTTTTATTATTAATATTATTCGCAATTAATTTTAATAAATTGCGATGACCTCTTGTGACACGTGTGTCCATGACTATCTATGCACTTGTCATGTGGATGGTGGGAAATGAATCAAACTTGACACAAACAATAAATAAATATGTATTTGTTGATGTTTTTGCCGTGGTATTTGATTTTACTTAAACGCTGGAACGAACAATTCTGAAACCGTTGTGATCCGCCTCCCATTGCACCGAGACGGGAGTTCCCTCGGGAGAAATGTAAGAGTATGAACCACTTTTGGCAATCACATATTCCCAACCCCCGTTGGTGGAGATTAGTCGGCCACGTTCAGTGAGGGTCTGCCCGTTTGGACCCTCGTTCTGCAACCCCACACTGTACTGGCCTACGTTGTCACGCAGCACGAGCAGCGGCCGGTCCAGTAACACAACTGTAACATTTGACAAATTTTATTAAATGTAAAACAAATTAGATATGTCACTTAAAAAGGTACAGAGTGGGCCAACTGACTGACAAATGCATATAACTTTTGTAATTTTAATATTTATTAAAAAAAATTATTACATGAAAATGTGCTTTGTTAACTTATTTTTAATCTATGTGTGGAAAATAACACCATTTAAATGACCTCCATTTTCTTGTTGACAAATAATTGCTCTTTCTAAAGTATTACATTACGGAACATTTCTATTTCCAAATTTATTATTTCTGCACAAATATTTTGTTTAAGCTACTGAATTGTTGCTGGTTTGTTTATTGTTCATGTTCAGGCGCTGTCAAATCTGGGGAACGGGGAGGCCAAGCAAACTCTGCATTTTTTTAAATTAGCTGGTCAACGAAAATAGATCGTCGCGAAACATAATAAGATTCAATAATTTTAACGCGCTCTTGCACTGGGTATGTAGCCATTATAAACTTTTATAAATTCTTTATTATCTACAAAAAAAATATAATTAAAAATAAACCCCACCAAAGTTATAAATTTTTAAAAGCAGTCCCAAGTTGGCCCACCCGTTTTATAATGAACAAAACTTTAAAAAAATAATTGATTTCAATTAAAAAATAATATTTGGTTATATTAAATGAAGTTTTTCTTTTTAATTAAAATAGACTGGATCTAACGTGTTCTTCTCAAAGGCATTTGAAAAACATCGGATTTAAGAATTTGGAAAAAAAATTGATGTTTCAATAAAGGAAAGATAAAATCATTATTATTTTCTGCTCCTATCCACTGTTAGTTACAAACCTCCCCTACAAGTATCATCAATTCTCTCTGTCTTCAGTCCTTCTCGATCATCTGTTGTTGATCTCGACTCTTGATGTTGTCGCTCCATCGAGCTTGAGGATGGCCAAGATTTCTATTAGTGCGAGGGACAGTCTTCCCGCTGTTATCTTTTCGACAAATATCCGATGAAGAGCAACGACATAAAGTAGCAAACAGAGACATTATCAAATCAAATAAAAAACCTTTGCCTTGTGAGGGCATTATCGATCAAGGCGAAACGCGTCTAAGTAAATTAAATAAGTAGAATCATAAAACAAGTGTTTTATTTTCACATATGTAATTATGGAGTTGTACAAACCCAGGAAACAGTAAAAATGTCCAGCCTACAGAGTTTGATTTTTGGAGCAATGTCTGTTACATGTGCTGTTATTATTATCTGGCTAATTTGTAGGTACACTAGGTACTTGGGGTAATTCAAGCACACTCTTGGGTAACTTTTAAGATATGTAAACATTGCCACAGTTTAATCAGTTAAATCATTGAACATTCTGGGTTCATTTCCTGGTCGCGTGAGGATTGCTCTTTATGCAATCATCACTGACAGGGATCTATCACACGGAGCGAGAGTGGCGGTGCATGATAGACCTCTGAGAATACTAATGTATAAAGGTGAAGCCTGAAGTTGGCAGATGATGTAGAATGAAAGTAGATTGGATGCAGTAAAAATGTGGTTGCTCAGACGCATGTGTGGAAAATCTATGTGCCGTGAAGAATGAACAAGTTAAAGCTGCTACATTCATAGTCAGATAGCGCGGGTGATGGCTTGCTGAGATGGTTGTGATGATTAACATATGAGCGAAGAGAATGCCAAAGAAAATTTATGAGGCAAATGTTGCAGGTAACACAAATAGAGTATGGAGTTCTGTCCTCTCTGTCTACCCCTGTGAGGAATCTTTGCTTTGTGGTAAGTCAGCTAGATTTCAAGGAACAATTCCGAAAAATTGCAAATTCGCTAATAAAATGTGGTTTTATTTTAAAATTTATTGTAAAATCTTACAATGTACTGTGCAGCTAGAGAAATGCGCGATCTAGAGGAATCAAAGCTCGGGCTTAGAGGGAATTCAGAATGTGTCCTAACTATCAAAATGCCACCATCTTTATATTTCGCTACAAAGCTGTAACTAATAGAATTTTGATACGACCAGTACCGTACTAATATAATAATAGTTATTAATCTGTTCTCTACTTTAATAACATTGTATTCAATTTCACATATTTAGGTATGCTTCGAATACAGTTTACAAGCCGTTATGGCCTTGAGATGATAACTTTGCAAGAAGTCGGCTTGAAGTTAGTTTGCCAGAAGGGTGATTTATTCGCTGACTTGAAATGAAAATATATTACACTCAGTTATCCAGGGTGGTAGAAAGACGACACATAAAAAACCCTACATAACCACATTCAGAATGGGTTAAGACAGATGAGCACCATGCACCTGGGTCAGGCAGTTACTGTTGGGTGTGAAGGGCTCCGGGTACATCCGTATCCGACTGCAATTTCTGAATATTAAAAGTCTGGTAATTTTAGTGACGGACACTTGTTCGATTTTGGTGGAGGTCTCTGGTGTGACAGGTTGCTGAAATTCAAGAATGTCGTTAAGGCTTGGTAGGTAAATAGGTACATTCATACCTGGATTCTGGATGTCGACAGGAGCCTCCGGCAACGGCCGCTGAATGTTGACAGGAACATCTGGCAGTGGCACTGGTTTCTGGTTGACAGGAGCTTCCGGTATATCTGGTTGCTGTGGTTCAAAAAAGTCGGTAAGACCCATGGGTGAATTTGTGTCTGACAACGGTTTCTGAATGTCGACAGGAGCCTCTGATATATCCGGTTGTTGCGGTTCAAAAAAGTCAGTAAGACCTACAGGTGCATCCGTGTCTGGCAGCGGACTCTGAATGTTGTTAGGAGTCTCTGGGAGTGGTCCCTGGATGTCGGCAGGAGTCTCTGGTATATTTGGTTGCTGCGGTTCAAAAAAGTCGGTAAGATTTATAGGTGTATCTGTCTCTGGGAGTGGTTTCTGAACAGGAGATTCTGGTTGCGGATTCTGAATGTCAACAGGAGATTCTGGTAGCGGTCTCTGAATGTCCACAGGAGTCTCTGGTATATTCGGTTGCAGTGGTTCAAAAAGGTCAGTAAGACCTACAGGTGTATCCGTGTCTGGCGGCGGTTTTTGGTTGTCAGCTTGAACGGGAGGAAAATCCGTGTCCGGCTGCAGCAGCCCAGGGGCAGGAGGACCGTACACGAGGAAAGGAGATGCCGCCCAGCCCGGTGACAGACACAGCCCCAAGAGTACCTGCAATGTTTAAATTCTTAATATTCAAGTTTTCAATTATGAGGCACGTATTCTCCAATAAGACAAAAACGCGTCACATGTAGGGGAAGTACGTACAAAATGACACACCCTCTGCATAATCTGTCACAAATCTTTATTTAAAACATATTTTAAACAAAATGAGCAAAATTTCTTATACAGTAGTTCATCATCTATCAAAATTAATGAGATCAAACTACTTAAAACTATTAACAAAACTTTTAATGAATTTTTAAAACGATGAGGAAATAATCCATTTCGTCCAACAACATGGACGAAATGACATCAAATAAATTAGAAAAACATTGTTAATTAGGGTAAAGTTCATAAATAAATTAACTAGGTAATTGGTTTTCTTAAATTAAGTTAAATTGATAATTTGAAACGAATGAAAGTATCGGTAAAATGACATATTATGTGTTCATGTATGTCCGTTAGAATGGTATGTCATTATGTCCGAAAATATATATATATTAAAGAACTATTCAGATATTGGGCGTTTAGTATTGTACATTCACGACAAAATCAAACCGGCATAGTTATCGAGAGAACAATTTTAGTTACTTTTTCGAGTTTAACTCGAAGTCAGGTATAATCGCGCCGTGTCGCGCGCCTCTAAAGGTTTTTTGAAACCAAACAAGAAACATGAGGCGTACAGAAAAATATATTCAATACAATTTGTTCAAACGAGGCTTGCCTGCATGGAATACAATTAATGGTGCATTGAACCTGTGGCGTGACTATCTGCAATGTATCGGGGCCCACATTAGATAGAGGCCCGAAAAGTGTGCGCCCTACAAAACTTTTAGTATGATCACTACAGCAACAAATGAAGTTATACAATGAAGTTAGATTGGGCGCTGCATCTCGTGCACTCTGCGTCATGTACCCATTCATCGGCAGGCGTAGCAAACTTGCCACCGACAACAAGCTCCTCTTATACAAGGCCGTAATAAGGCGGCCAAATCACACATCGACAGACTTCAATCCTTCCAAAATAAGGCCATCAGACTCGCGCTGAAGGCCCCAAGGTGGACCAGGATCACACAACTCCATCACGATTTGGGCATTCCCACCGTAAGGGAATTCATAAAACATCTTTCCAAGCGTTTGTTCCAAACCTTCCAAAGCACCGAAACCATACAATAAATTCACTATCAAATTACGATATTAGTTTACCTTCGCGTATAAAACGTCCGAAATCAGTGCTCTTATCTCCTGTCCCAGCTAGCAGTTAAATCTACGCCCATGTTACAATTAGTTTAATATTAAAAACGCCAGTTAATTAACACGGCCTATAATGGCTACTCTAGATGAAAGAGCAAGGGACTCTTTGAGTCCGGTACTCTGTTAGACAATAGATAAAAGTAAAAAGTATACAATGTAGTAAATCATTTGTCACCTGCATTACGGAAACAAAATAAAATATGATAATTAATATTAGGATTATGTTAGGTTAGGTTAGAGCCAGACCATCACTGCAAAGCAACAATGAGCGTATATATTTACGCTTTAGGTAATCAGTAAATGAACACTGTAAATATGTACAATAAATAATAGATTGTCGTACACGAGTAAATGTATATTGGGGGCCTTTTTTTACACCTCGCATTGAGACTTTATTTTTGTAGTTACGCCACTGGATTGAATATAGTAATTTCTAAGAGAAACTCGAAGACTAGCGGTGAATGAAGTGAATATAAATATGTTGCGGCTGAAACGCACCTACATATATTTTGCGAATGTATTTAAAACAGTATTAATAATTAACAAATTGAAATGAACGTAGGTGCATCTGACCTTAGCATAAGAAACAGGGTTATGAATGTTGTTTGATCATGTGGAACGAATGAATGGTAAGAAAGATATATCTCACGTACGTTGATGTCACCAGAAATAGTCTCCACAATCAACGGTAAAAAGATGTATGAATGTAGATGATGCAGAGTTATGTATCAATCAGAAGAGTGTGGCGCTTAATCCTCTCTGCCACGATCTAACCGTGAAATGGTAAGTTAGATAATTAGACGGTGCGCGTTAATGACTTTATTTTGGAGCACTAGATTTCAAGATAGATCGTCCTCCATCCTTCAATCATTCGATAACCTGTACAATTTGGTCGAAGATCAGAGAAGAAGAGGTCGAGACGCTACCGGCTATCCGAAAGGTCACAACGGGGGTCACGCTCAGTAGTGAGGGAATCGACCGAAGAGCCGGGTGGACGGAAGACGTTCTCCAGAAGATCGTTAATAACACTTTAGCACTGAATCAGCTGTAGTACACTTACGACTATCGCCAGCTTCATGATGCGGAGCGGTTTTCAGAGAACGCCGAGGAAGGTGCGATCGTCGCGGGGGTCACGAGCGTGAAGAAGAGGTCGGAAGCTCGCTGACCTTTATATGGCGGCAGTAGGATGCGCCCAGAGCCTAAACCGCTTCATTAAATACCCATTCGGTTAATTGTAATATCGCTAGGTGTGCTTCGCCAACGTGTCGCAAGCCGCGCTGATTTGTTTGCTGGCTACATTGCTAATTAGCGCCATTGCAGAGAATCGGTGATTGGTGATTGGTGATCCGTCGTTGTATTAATTACGGTACGACTTGTTTTCGCGGAATTTATCTATATTGAAAACACTCTGAGAAAAATACAGTGGCGTAACTATAATAATATATCGTAAATATTCTGTTAGATAAATGCTTAATTTCACTTTATTTCAAAAAATAGATATAAATATTTGGGGGTTAGGACGGTGGTTAAATGAAATATATGTTATTTGCGCGTGTTGAGGTTTAAGACAGATAGAAATGAACACAGTGAATGAAGATGTAGGAAATTATGCAATGAAATGAATTGGCAGTCTTGCTCGGCATGCGCGAGCCGGCAAGACCGCCATTGTGAAACGCTGAAACTGGAGAGACTGTCTGGCGGTGAATTGAGCCAGACTTGTGGCAGCAGCCGGCAACGGTGTCGCTAGCGTCGATGCCGACTGAGATGGCGGTGGATTCGAATTTCGATCGCTACAAATATATAATTACGTACACGCATATATACATGTACATATGTAACTAGCGTCTCTTCTAGCTTAGAACGTATGGGGCGTTAACACGTTAATATGCTTCAATCCTTCCAAAACAAGGTCATCAGACTTGCACTGGTGGATCAGGATACCACAACTACATCATGACGCGGGCATTCCCCCAGTAAGAGAATTCATAAAACATCTTTCCAGGCGTTTCTATGCTGACCTCCCCAAGCACCGAAACCCCACCTTATTAACTCCTTATCAACGTACGACATTAGGTTACTCATCGCGGATAAAACGTCCAAAATCGGTACTTCTATCTCCTGCCCCAAGTTAGCAGCTAAATCTTCGCAATGTACCTTTATTCTAAATTTTAAATTACCAACACTACAATTTTAAATCCGGCCCTCAGTGACAACTTCGGTACTCCGTTAAGACCTCAGATCAAAGTCAAAGTCTAGCTTAGATCGCTTTTTGTAGATGGTTTCCTCAAGGCAGATGCTTCGGCGCTACCATTCGCAACTAGCGTCATATGAAGGAAGTCACAGTGGGTTGACTTCGAACCAAAATCAACTCAGTTGAGGGGAATTTATATCTTCCGAGTACAAGTACGGTTTTACCGTAACTTTTTGTAGCGACGCTTCGATAATGGCACGCGTTACCGTGTCTAATCTAACGCCAGTTCCATACACTAATGGCCGCGAGATCTCATATTGAACATCCTTCTTGTTAGGGCGACATCTAACGTGTCTCGCCCCTAGTATATATTTAATTATAAAGCCCTATGCACGTGTGGGTATATGATGAAGAAGCAATACAACTCTGACAAGAGAAACATCTCTTAATTAATTCCCTTTAACTCTGCGGACAAAGGAAGAAATATCTTCCTTCATAAACGGATTCAGACCAGATCAAATATTGATTATCTCGCTAGAGGCCGCGACGGAAATGAGATGCATCTATACTAGCACTTGGTAATGTCCCCGCGATCTTTGCTGTTATCGCAATTCGGCGGACATTGATAATTATTATGGTGAGATTTCATAATTAATTCGGTCGCCCCTCGCACTTCAGAATGGGCCATATTTATTCCCGCTGTCTTTACGTTTACTTGGTGCATATTCGATTTCATTGCTTTGAATCATATACACATACATAGGGCTTTATAATTAAATATATACTTGGGGCGAGACATGTTAGATGTCGCCCTAACACTCATTATACACTGCGCTTCCCCATCTTTTATCTATGACTCACTGGATAGTATTTGTCAGTAAAAAAAAAATATTCGCCAAAGTATCGAAAATGTCGAACGTGTTTTTAATATCTCTAGGTTAATAAGATTACATAAATGTTTTTTTAAAATATATATTTGGGGATTAGGACGGTGGTTAAATGAAAGAAATTTCATTTGGCGTGTTTATTGTGATGGACGTAACAATGAAGACAGGTAGAATTGAAGAAATGAATGAAGATGTAGAAGGTGCGCGTGTATTATAAACTGAAATGAAGCGAGTTGGCGGTCTCGCTCGGCGCGCGCGGGCCGGCAAGACCGCCGTTGTGAAACGATGAAACTGGAGCTGCCGGCTGAGATGGCGGTGGATATGAATATTATGGTAACAGTACGTAAATATATATTCAATTTGAAATGACGTGTATATTGTCTTTATTACGAGTAAGAAAAACAAACATTAACGAAATCGTACGAGACGACTGGCAAGTACATTGACCATCTGTCATCTTCTCTTATCTATGCTGTCTATGGTAAGAGAGATATTTTATTTATTACCTGTTAGTATTATTTCAATGTGCTGATCGCATGCGCCCGGTCCGAGATACTTAAGATAAGATAAGATAATTGAAATATTTTAATGGTTCCAAATAGTATATTGAATACAAAACATAAATGGTCATCGAACTTCGAGCAGACTATTTTTGTTAGATGTTTATTTATTTACGTAGAGTTACCTTCTAAATATTGCGGTGTCTGTGTACGCAGTTAATTCGTTAAATAGGTAAAAGAAAATCAGCACGTTATGCTCTATAATTTTTGCACATTAATGATAAAAAACAATTATTATTTTATATATATTAAATGAATCAACAAATAACTAGAATAAAAAAATATAAATATGAAGAATTTACAAATCTTGATGTTTTTAGTTTCTTTTGTGTGCGCCAAAATGAGAATAAATGCTTTCTGTTTGTCGAACTTTCGGAATTAACACTTGTAGGAATCCACGGTTGTGTGCACGTGTCGAGTATCGCACGATGTCAAATCGAACATCGTGTATATTAGAGTTTTTGTCTCTTTCTACCAATCTCAAACTGATCTCCGAATTTATTTCCAGATGAAACACGTGTACGACGTATTGAGATAAATCTGTGTCTCGTTTCATGGAAATGGGGCATTACCGTATTGCACAAGTTTTTATATTTATATCTTTCTAATTAATACATTTAATTTTTTATATCATTGCTTTTAAAATGAACACATTCGGTCGACTTCAATAGTATAACAACCCCAAAAAATTTACCAATGGCTTAGAATTTCTTTTATTTCCGACGTTGTACGTTGTATGGATTTAAAAAAGGAAACAGAGCAACTGCTCCGACTAACAATATTAGTTCAGTGTATAATGGAAGCTCGAACGAGTTATATATGTGTAGCGATCAGAATTCATATCGCTAGCGACAGCGTTTCACAACGGCGGTCTTGCCGGGCCGCGCGCGCCGAGCGAGACCGCTGGCTCGCTTCACTTCGAACTTCTACATCTGCACTCATCCATTATATTCATTCTCGTCTGTCTTCATTGTCATATCCATCACAATAAACGCCTCAATATGCCAAATTTAATTTCTTTCATTTAACCAATCAAATATGGTTTAGCAAGAGTTCGATCACTTGAATACCGTTAAAAGCAGACATGGAATCTATCGTTTCCTTTAATCTGAATTTACACCAATAAGATATATTTCCATGAATTTCTTTGCTAAAATATGAATTAATATTGAATTTATTCAAACATTATTACGTTATTTTGAAACACTCGCGCTCACAAAACGGCAACGTGGCGCTTCAAATCGATAATATTAAGAGGAAACTTTCATTTGATCAATTCTACACGAATTATATACGCTTTCAAAATGAGGCGCTAATAGTTCAATTCTTGATTTTTTCGCATTCGATACAAGTGTCAAAAATAACTCGTGTCTGGAGGCTTATCCAAGTTTTTTCATATTAAATTGTGAAACGAGTGTTGTTATTTGAATTAATCTATAGAAAATTAAATAATTGATCGAAGTACCCGATTCATGTGTATGAATATGTTTTGAAATCAGACAAAGTACCTACATATATTTAGACGGTCGCTTAAATCAATGTTCTAAATTTAAAATCATTATGTCAGATGCATTTTGTGGTTTTGTTTAATATTATCGATTTAAAACGCCATGTTGCCGTTTTGGTGATATGTCTGTCTCATAATTACATACTATTTATAAAACAGACAGCTAGTGTAAAAACGAAATATTTAATTGCGACTTACATAAAAATAACGCATATAAAATGTTTAACAAAGTAAAAAAATTATATGTGTTATTTGATTAGTAAAAAAAAAACATCTAATTTATGAAATTTGCAACTAATGTTGTGAATAAGTTCAATATTAATTCATATTTTAATTATCGTTTTTTATAAGACTGAAAAAATATTTAAAAACTGATTATTGTGTTTTTGATATAAAACTTGGTTTTAAATATAATAGTAGCTGAAGCTTCAAAGCATGTGAGAAAATATAACACTATTATTTTTAACATTTTGTTAATTTGTCTCCGTAATCTTGGCTTTAAGATTATTTGAAAATATATTTCGTTTATATAAGAATTTTCCATATTAAGATAATGTTGTGGCACGCGGAAAATGCATCTAATGGTCGCGGTTTTTCTTATAATGCTTGTATTGTCTTAATTATGGCAAATAACATTCAGTTCATTAGTTTTAAATGAGTGTAAAGGT
Organism: Eubasilissa splendida; assembly: GCA_031772225.1. Classification (NCBI taxonomy): domain Eukaryota; kingdom Metazoa; phylum Arthropoda; class Insecta; order Trichoptera; family Phryganeidae; genus Eubasilissa; species Eubasilissa splendida. Next base: position 31,382,365 of record CM062854.1, on the reverse strand, counting down.
CTTATCTAAGTAATAGTTTAACAAAAATCTAATCTAGATATAACTTCAGATATAAATGAATAATAAAAACCTATATTTATGTAAAAAATGTGAATATTTGAATTATCATTAAACAAAACCACCAAATGTATCCACCGCAATTATTTTGAATGTAGAACATCATCAATCTAAATATATGTAGGTACTTTACTGATATCAAAACATATTCATATACATATACCAACTAGGTACTTCAATAAATTATTTAATTTTCGATCGATTAATTCAAGTGACGATACACATGTTATTTCATTCCACAATAAAGAAGAGTGTCTGTTGGTTTGTTTGTTTTTTTATACAAATCTACAGTTTTATTCCGAGCTTGATGAAACTTTACACACATGACCTTCAAAACAAGAGGAAGGTCATTGTCTACATGAGATTTCGAAAAACCACCCCCATCCCCCTTTTCCACCCCTTAAAGCAGAATTTGGTACTTGATGAAATTTACCTACGTCTGATTTCGAAAAAAAAATTACCTTCTTCCTCCATAATGAAGGCTCTCACTCTGCCCGGGCAACGCCGGGTATTTCAGCTATAACAATATAAATGTGTAAAAACGTGGGGAATAGTTTCGATACATAGTTCTTTTTGGCACTTGTCTCGAATGCGAGAAAATTAACAATTTTATTGTCATATATTTCTCGAATTTCAGACTGGAAAAATTGGTAGTGCGCCCTTAAGAAATACCGGTAATATAAAAACAATATATTTAGGATCTTCGACAAGAGACGCTGCACGGAGAATCAGACGACCCCGCTTATCCGCTTGTTCGCTTGTCCGCTCGTCTGCGCCCAAAACGTAAACCGACTTTATTTCTCGGTAGCGTATATTTAGCTAACGGCCCGAGCTAAATATAGCGGGGGGCTATTTCGGGCCGCGGCCGCCACTGCACGTCTTGTGCAACAGGCCCCGCCGCCACTGTCACACTGTCACACGCACGTAATTAATGACATCATTTTAATATTTTATCACACACTAAAGAAAATCCCTTTTGGATGTTGGCTGTGTTTTCGTACACAAGTACGTTTTCCGTTAGATGCCCGGTACCGTGTACTACTATTTGTCTCCTTTTTTTAAAATTTAGAACGTAAGTTCATACGTCTATATACATACAGGGTGTTCCAGAGACAGTTGTCCAAACGGAGCCTGGACACCACTAGCATATATACGCTGTAAATTGGAAAATGTTTTAAAGAAGTTCGCATGAACTCTAAATTATAGATTTGCAATTCACTGAAAAATTAATATTTTAATTAATGGCACTTGACATGTATTTTAAATCATTGTTCATTAATACATTTAAATGTCCCATCGCGAGTACCGCCCGCGGCCGAAACCTCTCTTCGAACCGATTCTGGATTACCCTCTCCTATAGTGAGAATGTGCCGAGCTTACAATGATATAATTTCTATTTCATTACAAATATTTACAAATCTACTAAGCAATATTCTTCGACGCAACATGTGAGTGATTTTTGTTTTTTGTTCACAACTTTTTTCTTGTCCATAATAATAATGGATAAGTCATTTGTCACCATTTTATTTTCTATGTCTTATGTCTGTGTTATTTACAAAAAATAAATGAACCTATCGAGTTCTAATAAGGTCATCCAAAGTTCAACGGTTTAGAAGTTAAAACATTTTTTTTGATTTTCGAGAAATCTTCAATCTGTCGACACAAATACAGTAAACACGCAACAGGTCGTGATGAAATTCTGCGCACGTGCGCAGCGATCACGTAGCTACCACATAATAGGACAGACTTTTGTTTACGGCTAATTAGTATATAATAATATATATTTTATGTTGAAAATTACAAAAGTTCGAACAGTCTGAATCGTAGAATTTTTAACAACCCTATTTGGCGCTCAATTAGTTGCTAGTGATGTTCCCTAATCTGGACTACTGTCTCCGGAACACCGTGTGTATATATATATAATACTACATACATCTAGACTTATGTATAGAAATGTATGTTATATAGGCAACATACCCTCTTTCCATGATATAAATGTGTTTTATATTGAATGGTGAGAGTTGTGCTATCCACCCTAAATTTTGCATAGATACTCTTTAGGATCTCGCGCAAAATACAGGCACCCCCTTCTCCCAACATAAAAGTGTATCCAGAATGTGCGTCTTGAGTCCTTCTGCAATAGATAATATTTCAAACTGTATTTATAGTTGACTTTATTTAAACGATCTGACGATCTTCGATACTGACGCATCTTCGTCAGGACTGAACTATTCCATAAAATTAAACGACATCCATTTCGGGGTTTAGACGGAGTCTTGGTAAGAGTGGGGAGGTGATTGAAGGGGAGACATATTGAAATAGGAATATATTAAATAGCGGGTTGGTTATCCAGTCTAAAGTCTATATTATCAATGTGTCAAATTTCAATTCCATTTTCTTTTTTATAAAAGGCGGTTGGAAAATTCGGAGAAGTTTGTATTGTTAGGGCACGTTAAGAGTGTCCTTTTATTCTAGTTGCCGTTTTACCTATATAAAATTCCGGACAGTCTTTACAGTTTAGTTTATATAATACACCGGTTGATCGAACGGGTCGAGTTTATAAACTAAATCGGTTTAAACAAAGTCAAATATAAATAACAAAGCTAACGCTACGAACATCAACTAAATTATATTTAAATTTACATTTTCACATTTTTGATCAATTTCTGTTAGTTACAAAGTTTGCACTGAATAGTCGGTAGCTGATTCAATAAAATGATTATCCAACTGTTTTAAAGTGGGTATCTACTCGCGGTGGATACGCGAAGTTCGGTTGAAGAAACGAATCGCCCGGAGAGCGATATTTCATCATATTCAATTGAGTGGCTGTGCCAGACGGCTGTAGAATTAATTTAGTCAAAATGTGCGCGCGGCACGGGTTGCGTTATCGAAAGCGTGTCCGACGAACAAACCGCGACATTTTTGTTTAACGATGACCATCTCGGCAATGGCAGTGGCGTAACTACAAACAAGGGTCACCTCAACAAAATGGAATTATTAAATTTAATAATATCTTCCGATAAGTTACGCAAATATGGACCCAATATATGATCCAATTGGGTAGAGAAGCATGGCTATCCAAGATTCTAACATAATCATTATACAGGGTCTACACTAATAATTCACTAATTCTACAACACTCACTACATTTTTTCTCTCTTTTTTTATTTTTCTCGAATTAAATAACACCACAACAACATGAATTAAACTGGCTACTTCAACACAGACGGCAGTCTAGCAAAGTAGCCAGGACAATGCTGCATATATCAGAGGTGGAGTCTACTCCATCCCACACAATAAACTATATACTTAATTGCAATATAATTGTATGTTATGTTTATCAAGCTATATTATAACATATTCACCTCTGCTACAACAAAAACATATATGTCAATAAAGTCTAATTACGAAAACACATGTAAAGGTTATGAATGTACAGAGTAGAGTACTTCTCCGCTAATGTGGATTAGGGACCGAGCACTGCTGTAAGGTGAAGGGTTTTTTCACTTGAAAGTGCATACAAATACATTAAAAACATACGTTTGTTGTTTTCATGAAAGTATTAATATTATAAGAGCCAATACGTTAACAAGGGGCTTAATCAGAGCATTTTTCATCACTCTTATTCGCAATAATAAATTATTATTGTACGTAATCGAATGTCACTTAATCCGTAATAATATTGCGCTTCCCCATCTATTATCTATGACTTTCTAGATGTAATAGATTCGGAGGTAGTGTCATTCGTGGTTTTAAAGTGCTTGGTTAAACGACCAAGTTTGTGGGGCGCGAATAGAGCAAAAACGAACGTGTTTTTAATATCTTTTTCTCTTTTATATATTCAATACGTACATTAATATATATATATATATATGTAGCGACCATAATTCAAATCTACCGCCATCTCAGTCGGCATCGACGCTAGCGACAGCGCTGCCGGCTGCTGCCACAAATCTGGCTCAATTCACCGCCAGACAGTCTCTCCAGTTTCAGCGTTTCACGATGGTGGTCTTGCCGGCTTGCCTTAGCCGAGCAAGACCATCAATTCATTTCATTTCATAATTTCTTACATCTTCATTCACTGTATTCATTTCTAATCTGTCTTCATTGTTGTTATCATTTGTCACAATAAACCTCAACACGCGCCAATCACATGTATTTCATTTAACCACCGTCCTAACCCCCAAATTGGTGACCCCGACGTGATTTACATCGACATGTGGGGATTAACGGTGGTTAAAACACGCGACAGACTATTTAACAATTTGTGACAAGTGCTATTTTAAATTGTGATCGAGAACGAACATCGAAAAGTGTGTCAACAGACGTTACATGGGCGATAAGACGCGCACACGTGTCTGCAAATTTAGCATGGACTAAAGGACAAACAAGACTGGCTGGGACACCAAGCCATGCATTTCAACATTGACGACTTTCATCCACACCAACGCCGACTCACCGAGCGTTTTTCACGCACACAGCGCCGACACACCGCGCGCTGACACTTCAAGCAACTGAAGCATCCATTGCATCACGTGTTTGGTCCGCACGATGCACGATCTTCAGACACAACGCCGACTCACAGGCATGCAACCGCGGGGAGCTACACGTTATGTGCCCACGACTCATCGGGCAGCGACGTGTCTACGAGCCCAGCAACCGCTCAACCCGACATGCCTTGCGCCCACGACGCATCGGGCGGCGACATGTCGGGCGGGCAACAACAACACAAACACCAACTTGCCTTTACGTCCACGACTCACCGGGCGGCGACAAGTTGGGCGTTTGCCAGCAACAACACACACCAGCTTGCCTTTACGTCCACGACTCACCGGACGGCGACAGGTTGGGCATCCAGGAATCCAGGGGGTTCCAACTCAGTCCGCTCCGCCTGGCCCTGGTCATCAACTTCAAGAAATGCAGCCGTCATGTCATCAAAACTGGTGAAGCCCACGCCAGTACAATTGTCCCACCGTCCATTCTGTAGCAGCGAAACCCATCACGATCACACAGACGTATCGCGACCTTCGTCCTGCGACTTGGTCGCTGGAGGGGGAGTCCTGTAGCGACCATAATTCAAATCTACCGCCATCTCAGTCGGCATCGACGCTAGCGACAGCGCTGCCGGCTGCTGCCACAAATCTGGCTCAATTCACCGCCAGACAGTCTCTCCAGTTTCAGCGTTTCACGATGGTGGTCTTGCCGGCTTGCCTTAGCCGAGCAAGACCATCAATTCATTTCATTTCATAATTTCTTACATCTTCATTCACTGTATTCATTTCTAATCTGTCTTCATTGTTGTTATCATTTGTCACAATAAACCTCAACACGCGCCAATCACATGTATTTCATTTAACCACCGTCCTAACCCCCAAATATATATATTCAATTTGAAAAATGAATTGTTTTTAGTACGAGTAAGAAAAAACATACATTAACAAGACTATTCTTATTTGGGGGTGCATAACTCTCTTTTTTTTATCTACGGTAAGCATAATCTAGATGTCATTTTTGTTTGTTTTGACAGCTACTTACAAAGGTGGAATAATTTTGTTTTGGGATAGGTCTATCATTGTAATATAGATACGCAGACGGTATACTTATATTATGTGATAATATGTAATATAGGGTAGGGTGGGAATGAAAGTGGCACTTTTTACAAATGACAGGATAACGTGAATATAGTTAAAGTAGATATCATTTAATATATCAAAAACTATTGAATGGCATTGATTTTTCTATTTTAAATTTAAAAATCAACCAGATTAGTCAGTATAGTATAGGGGTAGGGGTAACAAGTACCACCAGTAACAACATATTTTATTCGTTGTTCTGGATAACCCGGCGTGCTGCCGTCCTGATAACCGATTTAAGAATCTCTGCGGTGCACGCAAAGATTTATTTTCCCTCATCACCAAATCAGCAGCTTGTTTCATAACGCTGATGCAAGTCTTTCCCCACTCAGATTTTCTTCTGTACGTCCCAATACTGTAAATAAGAAGATAAATAACAAATGTGAGTGTACACATTTTGTACAAATAATTGTATAATAATAGTTTTTTGTCATATACAGTAGAATAAAATGTGGCCACAAAACCAAAGATTGTGCAATTTTGTAATTAAACTCGCAAATCATAAAAATAAAGTATAGAAGCGCGCACCTCCGACTGGCACATTTACTCGACTGACGAAGTGCGAAGCGAGGCAGAGGGGATATCACCACATCACGCGGTGTTCACATGTAACGTTTATGAGATATTTGCAATGGAACTTTCTTTCCACGGCACTTTCATCCCTACCCAACGCTACCGTAAAATAATTCATATCGATAGGTGAAAAATGTACTTATCTACCTTAGATTCCAAGAGTGAAGAATTTCAAGATTGACGCAGTAACAGGTGCTATTCTTTTCAAGTTCTCCGCAGTAGTAAATGATGGTACAATGTAATACGTATTAGGAAGTGCCCTTCTCAAAACTGTGATGGTTCGCGGTTCATTAATATATAAAAATATTTCCCTACAGATTCTTGTTCTCCTTTAGCGGTCTCGCGAGACTCGCAAGTCCACGACCGCAGTCACTACAAAGCTCCATCCTCTTGACGGGTCCGCCTCGGGGAAAGTAAAAAAGCACTTCCTTCCGGGAAACGAGACGGCACAAAATAAAAACATTTGGGAGACTCACCACTTCACGCACCACTGCCGGCAGATTTAACCCACAAGAACAGTACATCGCAAATCATATTTGGACAGAAATGGCAGTTCCTAAGTCTCTCACACATCCCGAACGAGAAGACAATACATAAAAACAATAACAAATAGGAAGGGAAAGGGAAGCCAGGACCGACAGATGTTAATCCTAATTTTTTAATGTTTGAGATTAAAATACGATTGAGAGGATCATTCGATGATCATTGTAGGCAAGGCTGATAATATTAGGTTCATGCATAATTATCCGCCGTATTTAAAAAATTATATTGTAAGTTAAATTATATTGTAAGATAAATTATATTGTAAGATAAATTATATTGTAACATAACTAAAAATGAAAACAAACTCAAAATATATTACGCCCAATTATCATTCAGGGGCGTAGTCACCATCAACGTGTACTGATCGATGTTAAAGTGTCCTGGTGGTGCAATCATCAAAATCTGAAGATCGACCCTTTCCTGACTTGTCGTAAAGCTGATATCACCGGCTTTGAAGCGAACAAACCACTCTCGGCATGCCCTTTCGTTAATCGTTCCTTCGTCGAAAAGATCGCTGAGATGGCGAAATAACTCGGCAGCTTTTCATCCTTTCTCCAAGTGGTACAGCTTGTGTATGGTTTAATTATGGTCTATTAAACAGTTATATGTTAATTTATCTAAACGTCAGATTAAAAAAAACAAAACATCACGAAAAAAAACGGCAGATTATTAAGCATCAACCTAACATTTCACTGTTTACAATGATCACGTCTCTCGTGGACAGCGCGATGCACGAATGTCTCGATCCTACCGCAAATTCCTACAGCAGTGATCAAAAGATTCGTTCACATGATGCGTCAAAGTGACAACCTAGAAAATGAAATTATCCTGAGAACAACCGTAAACCAATGAAGACTTGGGAGAATGGCAAATCTAGCTGGAGAAACCTTGGAGTCAGCTGTGAGGGCGACTCAAGACCGGGACAGGTGGAAGTGTAGTAGACGAGATGTCTGACTGATGCCGCTACAGCGCCTGATTGCATGATAATACTAAGTAATTTGAATTCCTTATTTAAATGATGTTCCAATAATTACCTACATCATAGTAGTATATCCAAGTGTCAATCTATTAGTTTAATAAAACTAAATTATCCTGTGAAATTTCACAGTAAATTATCATTCGTTCCCCACATTGATTCGATAGCTAACAAAGGTCTCAAAATATTGGGATTTGTTTTGCGGACTGCAAAAAACTTTTTAGACCTACAAACCTCTAAAGTCCTCTACACTTCTCAGGTAGAATATAATTCGGTCATATGGTCGCCACACTTCATTGTTCACTCGACGGCGGTTGCAAGAATCTAGAGAAAGTTTCTAAGATTCATTAATTTAAAATTAAATATACGCTCTGAGGATATCGATTGTGATTATCTCCTTAGCCGTTTGATTGTTTAAATTATCAGTGAGACGTGCGATGACCGACCTTATATTTCTATACTGGATCACCAATGGTATGATAGACTGCCCCCAGATTGTTTGTCTTTCACGCACCATTGAGGTCATCGAGACACATTTCATTGTTCTATTACAGTGGTAATGTCAGAACTCATGCATTAGCTGATTCCACAGTCCCCAGAATGCATTCTTTGAGGAATGAATGACGGATAAATTGCTTTACTTCACATTTCATATTTATTTTTGATTTTGAAATAACATGCTGACATTTTTTTCTTTATGTATTGCATTTTTGATGAAAACTTCTGTTATTTTACAAATTATGTTAATGCCTGACAAGATGATGACTGAGGATCGCGAACCCCCGCCCTCTTAACTATGCTCCTCCACTTTTATCGGCATCCCGCAGATCTTTGGGCTGACACCAGAGAAGTGCACTCGGTCGGTCCAACGATTGGGGGATATCTAATTTCCTCTTCGTCCTTCGACTTCTCGCAAGATGCCAAAAAAATTGAAGGATTCGTGTCAGGCAAATGGTTGAAAGTCTGTCCTCGATGTCCATAGTATCACCATATCTCAAAAGCACCAATCCGTCTTATCTCCCTTGACTTCAGGGTCCATGATACAACACCATATAACAATATAGAATGCACCGGAGACTGTACAAGCCTGACCTTCGTGGTCTTGGATATACCGCGGTCTTTCCATATTCTGTTAAGTCTGACATGAAGGAGAAAAGAAAGAAATCAATGATAACACTACTAATCACATGATAAACATGTGATTGGTTAATTTTTCAAGCGGATTTCTGAGACTCATTAATTTAGTTGGTATTTCCAT